>ML685772.1:10295680-10315280 GCA_007922175.1 Pelusios castaneus | reverse complement strand
GAGAGAGAGAGAGAGAGAGAGAGAGAGAGAGAGAGAGAGAGAGAGAGATGAAGCAAGGCTCTTCCACCATCCAAACTAAAGACCTCATCCTTTATTCTTATTTTTCCCGTGGAAGCGAAGCAATATCCATGATTTACAGTGCTGTAGCCCCCCTATGCTGGTGTGCTAAGCTCATCTTGAGCCCTTTCCCTCCTACTTCACTTTTAGCTTCAGACTCTTCTCCCACGCTCTACCCACCATCTGGAACCTCCTCTGTGCACTTAATTGACTGCATGACTCTCTTCATTTCCCATCTGAAGAACTATCTTTTCTCTTTGCCTTATAACCTCTAACCTTCTCTCTAATAAAACAATCAAATCCTTCTCCTCAGGTTCCTTGTACTCAATCAATCTCTCTTGCCCTTTGTCCCTTCTTCACCTCTGCCCCACTATATCTGCAGAAGCCATCTCTCTTTTATAATGTAATTGATATTCTTTGGTACCTTTTTGTATAGAAGATAGTTTGCAAAATCAGTTTTGTGGCATGTTAGTAACTGTTGTTATGACAAATCTGATGCATGTACTTGCAGCTGGAATTCAGGCTAGGATTGCCATCAATACGTTATCCTTTACAATTGGCACCCTAGAATTAATTTGCATACCATTTTTAAAAAGGGCTAGTTTGAGCTTTTTTACTCAGATCTTAGCATTGTATGGTGAACCACCCAAGGAGGAACCCTGGGAAGGAATTATGATGTAGACAGTTCCTCCTCTCATCCCCTCTTACTCTAGAGGAAGTAAGTTGCAACAGTCTTACACTGGGTGCATTTTATTTTCTTCTCTCTTCAACCAAACAGCTCCTATCCAACCACCTTTTCACTGAGGTGGGGAATACTGAACATAAAGCTCTATGATCGCTTCCCTCCCCTCATCCTCACTGCGTCCAACCCATCTTTGGAGTAGACTCCATAAAACTGTGAATGGGACTGGTGGATTACTACATTCTGCATAGCCTCCTAGGACAAGCATGCTGCAGTTCCCAAAAGAAAGTACATTTAGAAGGGTGGAGCAGTGAGGGGTGCACACAATGGTAGGAATGTTTTTTCCAACCTTTTAATTTTGTAGGTAACTTTGCAAAATCCTTTCAACCTCCAGGTTTTGATTGCATCATTCTCAAAATGTATCACTACCTGGAGACTGCAATCTTTGTGGGCCTACAGGTGGTTCACAGACCATTTTGAGAACCAGTTCTGGTTCTGATATTAGGGCAAACAGTGGAAAACTATCCACGAATAGACATGAAAATTTGAAAGTCTATTTAAATATGTATGCCTTCCAAAGCCATTCGAACAGTCAAGCTTTATCATCAGAAATACTCAGACAGTGAGTTTTAAGATCAAATATTTGACCTCACTAAAAGGAAACTGAAAATTGTATATCCAGCTGTGCAATTTGCACTGTGCTGGTTTGTTACCTCTATCCTCTAGGAAAATGAACCCAAATATCCTTGTCTTAAATAATGTGATTCTTAGTTATGACAACATGGGAAAGAATAGAAAATCTAAGGCTTTGCATCAGCAGATCTTATTTCCTTCATTCTTCAGGTAGCACATACCATCAGATGAGTTGCTTAAACATGTTTATTTTTAAAATTGAATAAAAGTAGCATTAACGTTCTTAATATAGAAGACAGAATTAGACTTCCAGGTCTCACATTTTTGTCTAGGAAGATTGTTGCTTGTTCTCCTTTAACATTTCTAATGGCTGTAATCTAAAGATAGTACTCCATCCATCCTTTATTCATTTACTTTGTCTGACTATAATATCATAATCCAATTTTCTTCATGTACACCTTGATAAAGAGATCTATTAAAAACAAACAGGAAAAAAGCCACCCACTAAGCCCTTTTTTTATTAAGTCTGCTGGAATATGGTGAATAGAGCTTGTTTTTTCTATTTTCCCCAACATCTGTTGCTGGAAGAGAACTGAAAATCACCTAGGGACGGGAAATGTCTGTTGTTCAGCACAGCGATGAACTCTGAGGCTAAATGTATTATTGTGGAGTGACTGGAGGAAGAAATAAATCACATTGAGAGTCTACAAGCAAAAATATGTTCATAAATCTCCTATATCATACTCCATGTTTATACAGCCCTTATAAACCTCTGATGTTTTATAATACCACTGTTAGAAAGAGAGAACTATATACTGTGAGATCTGTGATGGTCAAACAGATGGAAGATTCCACTGAGTGCTTTACCAGACACCTGCTTGTCTCTAAATGGCAGTGGATAGGCTGGACAGCCCCTTAATGTGACATCTGTGTCTCTGAATTTATAATTACAACACTATGAGATCACACACATTGGAATATCCAGTTCCTCTGCCTGGACACCTACATTATTTTCATTATGGCATTCACATGTGCCAGGGCTTTAGAAAAAAATGATTAAAGGTATTATAATACCATCATAAGTGTTTGTGGCAGTATCAGATACTGTTGAGTGCCTGACAAAATGATGTGAATATAGTCTAAGTGAAACAGATTTGGTAGAATAGTTTCAATTATGTACCTAAAGAAAGATTCTGGATCAAATACAGCCTTATCAAATGCAGTTCACTGAGTCTGAAAGCAGTTGTAAATTCAGAGGAACTAGGAACTGCAAACCATGTAATTTGAAAATGTTCATCATCCAGTGCACCCAGCAGATTATAGATAAGGGCCATCTTACTTAAAGAAGTAACTCAAACATATATTAAACGGATAGCTAAAGACAAATGGTAAAACAATCTTTATTGGTACCTATTATATTAAAAAAATATTGATTAGGAGCAATACATTTACAATGTGGGAAGGCAACACAGTGAACAGTTCTCATTGTATTTACTCTTAGGTCCCATAAATTTTTCATATATAAGTGATGTAAAGACAGAAATAGATATGCTGAAACAAAAATGTAGATAACCTGCCAAGCTCTCTCACCAGCTCATAATCTTCCTTGGCTTGTTCTAGAACACATGGCACTGTAAAATGTTAGGAGCCCCTCAGGAATCTTCTGGTCTAGCAAATGAGTAGCCTGCTCCATTCCTTTCATATTAAAATAAGCTAACAGATCCTTCTAACAGAATGGGGGAAAAAATTCTTACTGAGGTCTCCAATTAAGATGTTCTCTATTACATCATCAAATTCATCTAAGAACATTTCTCTAGTTTTATTTCAAACAGGGATGGCCACTTGAAGAAGATCATTAGGGCTCAGGTGAACTAAGGCCCTTCAGCTCAATAAACTAAGGGAAACCCATAGGGATAAAGTGCCCCACTAGTGCCATTTTCTGAAGCCTAAGTGAATACTGCAAGTTTTCAAAGCTGCCAGTTCAAAGGTACCACCACTGATTCCCAGGCTTTTCCTGTTAATGTAAATATATTGCTTTACCCTTGATCTCAGGAAAAGCATTATTGACTCTCTGTGATTCATTCTATACCAGCGGTGACAAAATTGTGGCTCATGAGCTTCAGGTGACTCTTTTACAGTTAAAGTGCAGCTTTGGAGTGCCCTCCTTTCCCCTCTTTCCCGCCACCCTCCTCCATTCTAGGCCTACCACAAGAGGATGGGGAGGGGAGAGAAACTTGGAGCTTCTGTCCTGTGGCAGTGTGGTGGGGCTAGAGGATTCTGCCCAGTGGGGAGGAGAGTCTCAGGGAAGGGGGTCAGTAGGTTTGGCTACCCCTGCTATATATTGTAGTGGTGTGCTCTATATTTCTTCATGCACATGTTTCCAAGCCATTGAACATTTCATAGAAAGGCTAAACTACAGCACCAGGGGATAACCTGAGTCCTATAAGCACATCCCTTCCCTGAGCAGCCTCATGTGCAGGAAGACTGCTGCCCCCCACTGTGTGGACAGTCAACTCCCTAAGCTGGGGCTAGGGCACTCCCTGTTTCATAGAATCATAGGGATGTAAGGAACCTCATGAGGTCACCTAGTCCAACCCCCTGCTAAAAAGCAGGGCCATTCCCACTAAATCACCCCATCCAGGGTTTTGTCTAACTGGACCTTAAATATCTCTAAAGATGGAGATTCTACCACCTCCCTAGATAGCCCATTCCAAGGATTCACCATCCTCCTAGTGAGAAAGTTTTTCCTAATATCCAACCTTGACCTCCCCAGCTGTAATATGAAACCATTGCTCCTTGTTCTGTCCTCTGTTACCATCGAGAACAGCCTAGCTCCCTCGTCTTTGGAGCACCCCTTCAAGTAGTTGAAGGTTGCTATCAAATCTCCCCTCAGTCTTCTCTTCTGTAGACTAAATAAGCCTAGTTCCTTCAGTCTCTCCTCATAAGTCATGTTCCCCAACCCCCTAATCATTTTTGTTGCCCTCCGCTGGACTCTTCTAATTTGTCCACATCCTTTCTGTAGTGGGGAGCCCAAAACTGGACACAGTATTCCAGATGCGGCCTGACCAGTGTCGAATAGAGGGGAATTATCACATCCCTCGATCTGCTGGCAATACTCCTATTGATGCAGCCTAATATGCCATTGGCCTTTTTCGCAACAAGGGCACACCTTTGGCTCATATTCATCTTCCCGTCCACCATAATCCCCAGGTCCTTTTCTACAGCGCTGCTACTTTGCTGATCGGTCCCCAGCCTGTAGCAGTGCATGGGATTTTTCCGTCCTAAGTGCAGGACTTTGCACTTGTCTTTGTTGAACCTCATGAGGTTTCTTTCAGCCCAGTGTTCCAATTTGTCCAAGTCTCCCTGGATCCTGTTCCTGTCCTCCAGAATTTCTACCATTCCCCGCAGCTTGGTGTCATCCGCGAACTTACTAAGCATGCAATGTCACATCATCAAGATCATTAATGAAGCTGTTGAACAGAACCAGCCCCAGGACCAACCCCTGGGGCACTCCACTCATTACCAGTTCCCAACTAGATATCGAGCCATTAATTCCTACCTGCTGAGCCCGTTGATCTAGCCAGTTTTCGATCCACCTTACAGTCCACTCATCCAACCCATACTTCCTTAACTTGCCGATGAGAATGCTGTGGGAAACCGTATCAAAAGTCTTGCTAAAGTCGAGGTATACCACTTCAACGGCTCTTCCCGCATCCACAAATCCAGTCATCTCATCATAGAAAGCAATCAGGTTGGTCAGGCACGATTTACCCTTGGTGAATCCATGTTGACTGTTCCTGATCACTCTATTTTCCTTCAAGTGTTTCCGGATGGATTCTTTGAGGACCTGCTCCAGGATTTTCCCAGGGACTGAGGTGAGGCTGACCGGTCTGTAGTTTCCTGGATCTTCCTTTTTCCCTTTCTTAAAGATAGGTACTATATTTGCCTTTTTCCAATCCTCCGGGACCTCCCCCGTTCGCCACGAATTCTCAAAGGTAATGGCCACCAGCTCTGCAATCACTTCAGCCAACTCCCTCAGCACCCTCGGATGCAGTTCATCTGTCCTCTCTGGCGTGTACTGATGGAGCAGCCTCTGCACTTTCCTGGCTGTGAGAAATCTTGGCTTTGGCTGTGCAAATGATGAGGGAGACTCTCACTATTCCCTGCCCTGCAAATTTACATAGGTTAGTCTCACAATCTGGCCTGTGAGGCTCTAATCCTTAGGTTGCTCTGTGGGCAATCAGGAGTAACAAATTGTGCCATGGTGTGTGTGTGTCAATGTAGAGAGATGGACAAATGGTTTTGATACAATCCTCTTATGAGCATCTCCCATTGGCTAGTTTGGGCAGCTCTATACTTTAAGCACTGACTTTTGTTGGTTTGCATTCTTTGGTGGCTATCTCTCCCATTCATTGTATAGGCAGCCTAACATGTAACTCAAACTTTGTGGATCCAGTGTATTGTTCTAGTGATTTTCTAAGTGCTTAAAACTTAGGCATTGTAACGCTGAGTGTCACAATACTAAGTCCCTTTGCAGATTTTGATCCTATTGGTTAGATAGAGTTTTTAGACTTAGGGTTTTAGATTGGGCTTTTTTATCGACCATAGCACCTTTAAAATTGGTGTTCACTGCTGTATTAGTTATCTTTGTTTCCGGATGTACCACTAACAGGGGTGATTCCTTTGGGAACAGTACAATAGCAAAAGACAAAACCAATTTGTTGGCGCTGTAATGATATTCCTGAATTTCTAGCGCTGGTGCTGATAAGAGATAAAAATATGGTCCCTCCAACTACTCAAATAGGTAATGGGGTTAATCTGCTCACCATCTTCACATACATAAATCTAGTCCCTTTCTGTAGTATTAACAAAAGTCATGTTAATTTAAGGATTCATGTAGTTTACACCAGCCACTTCTCATTATTTCTCAATGACGTTTTTTAGTCCTTCATTAAAGGATCTGTAAGTCGGCACTTCAAGTGTTTCTAGAGAAATATCACTTTGAATTTTCTGATTATAGCAGCCTTGTTAGGTATTTTTATTGGCCTTTGAGCTATACATCGGACAAAGATATAATAAGATCTGATGGCCGGAAGCTGAAATGACATAAGTTCAGACTAGAAATAAAGATTCAAATTTTTAGCAATGATGATAGTTAACCATTGGAACAGTTTACCAAGGGATGTGGAGGACATTCCGTCACTTGAAGTGTCTTTAAAATATGCACAGAGCTCAACCAAAAGTCATAGGCTTGATGCAGGAATAATTTGGTGAAATTCTGTGGCCTTCTGCCACAGAATAAAGTCAGACAATTTGATCATGATGGTCCCTCCTACGCTTAAAATCTATGAAATTGTTATTGATGTTTTTGGTGTAGTTAGGGTAAAGGTATAGTAGCAACTTAAAAGTGTGTGAGGAAAACAAATGCTATGGAAGGAAATATCTGACAGAATGAAAATTAATAAATAAAAGGTACATAATGGAGAAAGTAAAGGGGGAAATTTAAATCAGGACAGCAAATTCAATTTAAGTGTAATGGTAAGCCAACAAGTATGAAATAGGAAGAGTTTAAAGCCTAATAACAGGAAGAGACTAGTCAAAGTAAATGAAAGTTGTATATAGTGAAGACACTTGTGATTCAGGACAGCACTTCTTTAAATTTCATAGTTATTCAGCCATAACTCTTTTTCCTTCCATCCCATGCACATGCAGGCTATGGCAATTATCCTACTATCCAATTGGTATTGGCAAACGCTTGCATACGTGTGAAGTCTCACTAACATCAATAGTCAAATTCCAAAGGGGTAGCCATGTTAGTCTATTGTAGAAAGACAACAGAGTCCTGTGGCACTTTTAAAGACTAACAGATTTATTTATCGCATGAGCTTTCGTGGGAGAAAATCCCACTTCGTCAGATGCTTTGAAGATAGGAAAGTTACAGAGTGGGAGGAAATTAAATGCAGGAGAGTGTATGACATAGCATCAGGTCAGGCTGTAACAGCAAATCAAAATAGGTGTTAGGATTCAAATGTGCTGTTCCCCAGTGTTTTGAATCCTAACACCTATTTTGATTTGCTGTTACAGCCTGATCTGATGCTATGTCATACACTCCCCTGCATTTAATTTCCTCCCACTCTGTAACTTTCCTATCTTCAAAGTGTCTGACGAAGAGGGATTTTCTCCCACGAAAGCTCATGCAATAAATAAATCTGTTAGTCTTTAAAAGTGCCACAGGACTCTGTTGTCTAACATCAATAGATGCAGGTCTTTCTTATACGGATCACAATGCAGAATTGGGGCCTAGATTAGTATATAAAGTGTGGCAAAAGGACATCTTCTCATAGAAATAGTGGTACAAGAGAGACTAGAATTTCTATGATGATATTTGATTGAGTTTTGATATAGAATGTTGAGTATTGGTTATTGAAAGACACAATGCATCATCTCACTTACAAGTATTAAAAATACAATGAATGAGAATCTGAGTGATAAATCTACCCTTTATTACTAACTTAAAGTTGTCCAGTGAATCTTCTTGAGCTGAAATGAGCTAAAAAATGTATTTATCTTTAAGACCAGAAAGGACCACTATCATCATCTTGTCTGACCTTCTGTGAATTGTAGGCCACAGAACTTCACCCATCCAGTTCTGTAGTAGGCCCATAACATCTAGCTGAGTTAATGAAGTCCTCAAGTTTTGAATAAAAGACCTCAAGTTAGAGAGAATCTATTATTTACTGCACTTCAAACCAACAACAACAGTGTCACATGCCCCAGAGAGAAACAGTTTCTCATCCTTGATATTAACAGATAAAAATCTCAAGACCCAGTCCAGGGCTATGTCTACACTTGTTAATTTAAGTCGACTTTAACTAAGTCGACTTAACTAAGTCGACTTAGTGTGTCTACACTTAAAATTAAAGTCGACTTAAAGGGGAACTTAAAAAGTCGACCTAGAGCGTCCACACTGGATGCCTAGGTCGACTTCTAGGGGCTTAGGGGGACCTAGGGGAGGTCCACAGGGGCAGGGGGGCACCCCTTGCCCAATGCCAGGGGGCTCAGCCTTTGCCCCATGGCACCTAGGTACCATGGGGCAAAGGGAGACAGGGACCCTGGCAGGGCATAAGGGCAGGGTGGGCAGGGTTCTGCCCTGCCCTGTGGGGGGGCATGCCAGGCTCCCCCTGTGCCTCCCCCCCGGCAAGGAGGTCATTGGTGTAATCCTGGGGTAGCCCTAAGTTGACTTAGGGCTACCCCATGTCTACACTGGCTTAAGTCGACTCTAGGGAGTCGATTTAAGCCTTAGGTCTAATAGGAAGGTGGTGTTATAAAGTCAACTTAATTTTAATTAAGTCGACTTTATTTTCCTTAACTAACTAATTTGAACTAACTAATTCAAACTAATTTTAGTTAGTTCGAATTAGCGATCCCCATTCATTTCAATGGCCAGTTAGTTCGAACTAAAAAATTAGTTCGAATTAACATGGCCACATTGACTAATTCGAACTAGTTAGTTAGAATTAAAGCCTTACTTCTAAAGCCCTATTCGAAATTATTAGTTCGAATTAAGGAAGCTCTTAATTCGAACTAACTAAAGCCTAGTGTAGCCATGGCTTTAGTTAGTTCGAATTAAGCCTCCTTAATTCGAACTAACTTGCCAGTGTAGACATAGCCCTTGAGATGAGGACAATCCAGCCATGGAAATACAAGTCATCAGTTCTCCGATACGCAATGAGAACTTAAAACATCATTTGAAAACAGCAACAGTTAAACAGTTTTTCACAGCATCATGCTGTACAGTGCTCTAGAGGATTAGACAATTTGCCAGAGAAACCCCACTAATTGCATAATGATTACATCAGTCATTGCATATATAGATTAGTGACTGTCTAAACTGCACAGCAGCATCTCTTGAAAGGTTTCACCTTAATGCAAAGAAAGGAGATGAAGGGTGAAGATAGCATTCAACTGAATGAACATACATTGTAAAATTGTTTTTCTATTTTTACTGGGGCCATAATTTGTTTTCTAGTAAAAATAATAAATATATTCAATTGTTCCCTAATTCTACTAGAAAGAGTTAGAAATCACATCCTGGGAAAGATTAACACATTGTTTTTGTTTTGTTTACACTTAAGTAGCATAGAATGTCCTAAAGCTATAAAAATAAATATAAACACTGCATGCATTTGAATTTTATATGTTACTGCAAGTAGTAAGGCCCCAATAAAAATAATGCGTGACTGTATGTTTCAGAGATCTGAGGTTAGAGCATAATATGATATTGATAGCTCATAAAACATGATATCTTTCCTGAATGCTGCTTGCCTCTTGAGAACCTTCACAGAAGGCTGTAATTATTATCCAGTCAAGCAGGCCACACCATCATTTGTCTTGTTTTCTAAGTGCATGTCTGAATTGTTTGCCAAATAGTTGTCTGGCATTTTCCTAACATTGCTGTGAGAGTTGGAGTGTCCCAATTGAGGGTGTTAAGTAGCATATTACAATCACATGTGGTAGTGTAGATTTGCATCAGGGTTTACAGTGAGCATGTGTTACTTTCATTAGCCTCAACCTTTCAATACCTCATGGATAACGTCTGGGTATTACCATTACCATATATCAAATGCAGTTAGAAAATAAAAGAAGGTTGAAAAGAAAAATGAGCATATTCTGAAGTTTCTTGTAACAAAAAATCATAAAATGTATTATAAATCAGATTTTTTTTTATATCTCTTAGTTTGAGGTCATAAGTTTTATTTTCAGTGAAATTGGTAATAAACAAAACAATGTAGATGACATATCACCTAGATGTCAAAGATGTTTTTTGTATATTTATAATCTACTAAATAGAGTCATAGGCATGAACATTGCCCAGTCCCCCGGCTCTAGCACTCAGTAGTAATAATAATGCTTACCTCTTATACAGGGTTTTCACTTGTTGGTATCAGGGCACTTTATGAAGAAGGGTCAATGACATTATCCCTATTTTTAAAAGGGAACTGAGGCAAAGAGAGGGGATAAAGGTTCCAAGGCAGGTCTGTGAATGAGAAGAAATGAGAGCAGAAATGAAAAGGCAATGCAGGTCTCTGAATCCTAGTCCTGCTGCATATCTGTAAGATCACATTGGGTCTGGGCACCTATTTGCCTGGCTCTATGTAGCTGTGTTGGTAGTGAGTGAAAAGATGCTTCCTTTGCTGTCTTTTATCCTAGTGCACCTGAAGATGTGGCAGAATTTAACGCACAGAAAAATGTACAACCACAGTTAATGGTGTATTGATCTTGTTATAAATATTATTTCTTATACATTTCAGCAAATATGTTGGGTCTTGAATGGCTATGTGTACATTTTCTACCACCTGAGAGGCAACATTTTCTATTGTAGCTTTCGGATCAGGTGCTGTCTTGGTTACTTAGGCAAAGAAAGCCGATTGGATGGATGGCATTAGGCTCATGAGCCAAAGTCACAAACCTAAAAGCTTTGGTTTGCCAGCTGTTTTCAAAATGTACATTATTCAAACTAGTATGTGTTTATCATACCAGTGTCTAACACCACAGGCAATGTAGTTAGGAAAAGGATATCTATGTATATGATCTGTGGTTTTAAAATTTGACAGCCTTTTGGGCTGGTAACTTTTATTTAATAACCCAAGTCGTTAATTTTGCTATGTGACTAGCTTATCAGACAAATTAAAAATAATTCTAAAATGAAGCTAATTCTTGCTTCCAGAATGATCAAGACAAATAACCATACATGCTATTACATTGATGTATACGGTTTGGCAAGAATTCTCCGAATCACGGTCAGTGTTCCCTCTAAGCTGTGTGGGTGCGTGGCTGTGCAGCGGCTATCGCACCTCCCGTGCAGCACTGAGGGACCCCCGCGCAGCCCGGCAGCCCCCGCCACTCCCTCCAGACCCCGGGGCTGTGGCTTTGCCGCGGCAGACCCAGCCTTCGCCCGGCCTCTGGGCTGGCCCTCCCCGCCCCCAGGGTGGGACAGGCAGGCTCAGGCTCGGCTCAGGTGCGCGGGCCTGCCTGCCTGCCCCACGTGGCTGGGGCAGCGGGGTGTCTGCGACCGCGGCTGGCTCCCACCCGCCGACCGCCTCGACTTCCCGGCCCGGGGCCGGGCTCATCCGACGGCCTCGGCCTCCCAGCACGGGGCCGGGATCAGCCTCTGGGGCTGGGGTCTGCTCCACTCCACCAGCAGCTTCCCAGGGCCGCGGTAGTGTCCTCCCCCGCCAGCGGCCTTGGCTTCTCTCTTTCTTTCTCTTCCTTCTTTCTCTTTATTCCTTATTTGTTTTCCTTTTTCTTTCCTTTTTTTCTCTCTTCTTTCCTTCCTCTTTCTTCTCTCCCTTCTTTTTTCTTTCTTTCTTTCCTCTTCCTTCCTTCCTCCTCCTTTCTCTTCCTGTTTCCTCTTCTTTCCTTCTTTCTCTCTTTCTTTGCTTCCTTCCTTTCTCTTCCTTCTCTTCTTTCCTTCCTCTTTCTTCTTTCTCTTCCTTCTTTTTTCTTTCTTTCTCTTCTTTTCTTCTTTTTCTTCCTTCTTTCTCTTCCTTTCTCTTCCTTCCTTTTTCTCTCCCTTTCTCTTCCTTCCTTCTCTCTTTTTTCTTTCTCTTCCTTTTTCTTTCCTTCTTTCTCTCCTTTGCTTTCCCTTTTCTTTCCTTCTTTCTCTTCTTTGTCTTCCTTCTTTTTTCTTTCTTCCTCTCTTTCTCTTCCTTCTTTCTCTTTTTTCCTTCTTTGTCTTCCTTTTTCTTTCCTACTTTTTTCTTTCTCTTCCTTCTTTCTTTTTCTCTTCCTTCCTTCCTTCCTTTTTTAAAAAAAACTTTTAAAAAATTAATTTTAAATAAAAACCTTTCTAAAAATTAAATTTTAATTCAAAATTCATTCAAATTCAATTAAACACAATTAATTAATTCTATTTACAATTACTTTAACTTCAATTAATGCCTGTAATTTCTGTCGACTGAGTTTACACAAAAATTTTATTCAGAAAAAGTTTTGCACACGGCTTGAAAATTTTGCATACAAGCCGCCAAACCTTAGAGGGAACATTGGTCACAGTTTTTTAATGAGAAGACCTGAGGTACATAAGAAGCATGTCTGCTCTGGGACACTTACAGATGCATGAATAAATATCTGGTTTGTTTCTTCAGTCACAGTATTTCACTTGGAGATACAAGTGTGCTATTTGAGCACATTTCTGAACATGGGCCATGTGTACTCTTCTTTAACAATGTGACCTTGTTTGGCTAATTAAATTTCATGACATGCTCTCAGTCACATACACAGGAGAATCAATCCCCATTTCCTGGAAAACATTAATACTTCCAAATCTTCTTATCCTGTTAAAACATGAAATGCTCTTATTTCACTCCATTAAGCAGAGCACAATTATCTGTATGTATAACTAGCAAGACTCAAGAATTTGTCTTTTACTTTTTTATGAATAAATTCATTTGAATTGATATTTATATTTTATTCATTATAGACTTCTTGTTAAAATTGTAGTATTCTAGTATTTTGTTCAAGGATAAGTAAATGGATCCTTCATTATTCAAGCGCTAAGAAACATTCAACGGCACTCACGGGAAATGACATACTCTTGGGTTCTTCCCTTTAATACTAGACCAAATGTAGGGCCCCTGGCACTGACTCATTGTCTTGGCAATTCACCAGGCCTTTGTTTTTCAAATTCTGTCATCAAAATTGGATATACAAATCACAGCTAGAGGCATATGAAACTTTTCTACGAAAACTCAAAATTTGTCTGGTTTCAATTTCATTAGAAACTGACTAAACCTAAGGTCAAGTTGACAAAAGGTCATCAGTTTGTTTTTGGCAAGCCCAGTCCAGATTTCAGGAGCTGAGGCGAGGTATTTCTAACATATTACTGTACTATCTAGGTGCTAGGTGTTAAGAGCACAATACTTCTGTTTAACGCCATAAAATAGTGCATCCCAAACAGTTGTGTTGTGAAATGTCATTGTAACAAATGGAGCCCGATATTTCTGATCAGAAGTTTGGGGACCAAATACATTCAAATTTATACTCACTTATTGGGATTCTGCAGTATATTTAGGGGTGGAGGAGGGGGAAACTATCTGATCTACCAACAGAAAGTTGTATTCAAATACCCTTTCCACAGTTTGAATGATCTGAAGTGGCAAAGATAAATTGGAATGGTGGAGGAAAGCCAATAGAGTGACAGGTACCTGGACACTCTAGAATGCCACAAGAAGCCTATTAAAAGGAAGTTTGCTGTATGATAAACATGGCCAGCAATCTATATAAGCAGTTTATCTATACTTGGATATGCTCTGGAGTTCAAAGAGAGGCAACTACAGAGAAATCTCTCATGGGAATGGGGGAGGTGGCAGCTTTTCCTGCAATATAATACAATCATTATTGACAAAAAGTCAACTTAAGAAGACTTTGACTCCAGAATGTTGTCTATACATTACCCGCTGTTCAAACAAAGGCCTGAATAAATACATAAACCTTGCACCATAGTCAAGAAATGTAAGTTCAGCCATAAACACGTTCCCTCTACAGAGAATACTTTGCCTGCTGTCAAAGACATTTAAATCAAGGGATTGTTTGCAAAAGTGTCCCCATCTGATTTCAGCTATATTGTGACTATTACATAGGGAAAGAAGCAGTCTATTAGGCAGGCAAGGCTTCATGCAGGAATGGTTTCAGGATCAGATCAAGGACAAACATTTAGGAACGATGAATGTAGGTCTTGTTTATAAGGTGTGGAACTGTGTCTTGGCTAACAGTGAGTTTGAAAAGGATGTAGGATAGATAGCATGAACTCCCAGTGCAACATTGTAGCAAAGAAGGCAAATACAATCCTTGAACGTATAAGAAGGAGTATATCAAGGAGGAGTAGTATTACTTCTGTATATGGTTTTAGTGAGACTACTGCTGGAATGCTGTATCCAGTTCCCGTGGCTATCCTTCAAAGAAACAAACAAGGAGTCCAGTGGCACTTTTAAAAACTAACAAATGTATTTATTGCATAAGCTTTCATGGGAAAAATACCCTCTTCATCAGACGCTTTGACAAAGTGGGACTTTCTCCCATGAAAGCTCATGCGATAAATGAATTTGTTAGTCTTTAAAAAGTGCCACAGGACTCCTTGTTTGTTTTGCTGAACTAGACTAATATGGCTACCCCTTTGGAGCTATTCTTAAAAGAGGGTATTGAAAAATTAGAGAGAATTTAGTAAAGTGCTCATGAATTATTAGAATTCTAAAAAACATAATTGACAGTGAATGATAATTGACTCAAGAAGCTCAAACTATCTAGATTATTGAAGAAAGGTTAGGAGTTTATTTCTGTCAAGATACAGCACTTTAATCTAGCAGAAAAAGGTGTAATGAGAACAAGTGGCTAGAAGCGAAAGATAGACTAGGTCATAAATTTTTAACAGCGTGCATAATCAACCATTGGAACAATATACCTATCTGCATGGTGGAGTTTTCATCACTTGCAAATCCTTTAGTCAAAATTGGAGATATTTTTTTTTAATAAAAGTTATGCTATAGATCAAACAGTCATTGATTCGATGCAAAAAATATGGGATAAGGTTCTTTGGCCTGTGATATTCAGGAGGTCAGACTAGATGATCACAATGGTACTTTCTGACTCTGTCTTGATTCAGTTAGACGAATTCCACAAATGGATTCCAAAAGATTCATAACTCATTATATATAGGCTATAGTGACCATTTGAACTACAGAAGGGTTAATAGCCTCCTTGGAAAAAAATTAGTACCCTTGATCCTTAGATAAATGTTAAGTTCCCTTTTAGCACCTGATCCTGCAAGGTGCTGAGTGAGCTCAGTCAATGTTGTGAGATCTGAGGACCCTAAGTACCTTGCAGAATTGATATTTAGCAAATATGACTACAATTCTGGGTTACTATTAGCAAGTGTATCGACACATGAGTAGAATAGCATACACAGATCAGCACAGTACACCAACCGAAACCTCTTTATAGGGAACTATTAGAGGAAACGCCTTATGAAGTCTGGTTGGGATAACCTAAACGATACTAGTAAGCTGAAAAGAATGCAGTCATACTATGATATATTTAAGATGCTGAAGGAAGGAAGTTTGTTTTTCCCCATAATTGAATTAACTTCTGAATTGATGGGACAGTGTCATTTACAAGACAGGAAATAACCATTGAGAATTTATCTGAAAATACCGTAGGCAACTGATTTTCATTTTTTTAATTTGATGAAGCAAAGTTTGTTATAACCATCTTTCCTATCTTACTTATAGGATAAAATTTATCCCTGGTGTAAGCAGGTTAATTGGGGTTTCACTGAAGTAACGAACGTTGCTCCCACTTATGCCCCTCTAAATTTGCCTCAGCATAAGTAAGATTTCAACGGTACTGCTTCTGTGTTCTCTCCTGTAACATACGTATTTAAGTTATATGGGACACTCTAGAAATTCATGCTGAACCCAGGACTTTCCATTTCCAAAAATCTGAAGCGCAGACCTCCTCAGCCAGCCCAATAGATCTTGAAACATGACAAGTTACTGATATAATCCCTTTCTTCTTGTGGGGTTAGAAGTGTGGTCAAGCTCTTTATGCAGCCTCAGGATCTCTTGATTATATCTACTTTTTTTTCTCACCCTATCCTGCACTCACAAACAGACAGAAGTGGATCTTTTGAAAACTTGTCCTTATTGTGTGCTTTTCCTCTAGTTTTACCTTTGACATAATTACACTTTTGTTATGGATTAATTTTCCAATTCTTCTGATAATTACATACAAGAAAAAAATCTTTATTGTCAGATATGGATTAAATTTACACTCACCAAAAACTGTTATCTCCCAGTGTTCTTTCAAAGATTAGAGAGGTGTAAATAATATTACAACTTTTACAGTACTAACACAACAGGGCTGGAATCAACGTTTCCAGAAGTTTTAATATGCCAGCTCACCTGAGGTTTATGTAGAGTAAGTAACAAAACTGTATCCAAGTAGGGTTTATATTTCAAAAGCTGTATATAAAATATTTTGTCATTGCAACTTGATATGGTAAAAGCAGAGCACTAGGACTCAGAGGACTAGACAGTCTTCCCGCTCTTTGCAAGAATGCCATCTCTTCTGCCCCTCCGATTTATTTTCATCTCTAATTTTTGTACCACCTTTTCCACCTCTCAGCAAATATTTACTGATTCTTGTTCACCATGATCCTACCATTGGCTTGAGTATTAGGGGAGGGGCAGGAAGGTGTTACTGAAAGAAGGTTTGGCATATGTCAAATTAGAAAAGATAACTTTTATGTACATTTTTGCAGACTTAAAATATCATTTTTCTTTTCATTCAAAAGTTTCAGAAGTTTATTTTTTGTTTTTCAAGATTTCTTCACCCTCTCTATGCCTTTTAGGCTATTTTCTTTGAAAAAGTGAAGGAAATTATTACTTTAGCTCAAGTTTAAATTATTGTGAACTCCTTCCGCCTCCCCCTTTTCCAGGAGAGAGGGGAAAAGGAGAAAAAAGATTTTTTGTTCATTTTAATTTAGAAATTCTTTTTTTGTAAAATATATATGTAAAATGCCTTGAGACCCTTGGCTATAAGATGCTATATAAGTGCAAAATATAATCATTATGATTTATTTTATTATTTGAAAAAAATGGATATGTAGAAATGTGTGTGTTTATAAGGAAAAGGGGAGAGAGAATTGAAAATAGAGAAAGGATAACCAACACCTGAAGACAAATACAAAAGACTACTCAGAATATCTAATCTTAAGAAAGTAGATGCTGAAAAGGATTTTTTTATTTTCATATTTTCTTATATATACTATTTCTATTACAACATCATACACTTTTTATTGCAATCTTAATGTGAATATTTTCTATATTAATCAAAACTATTATTTTTAAAAAAAAGAAGTTCTAAACATTTTGTGTAAAACCTCCTGAATATTTTGTGTGGAATTCTTCAGAGTCCTCTATAGTGTCTGTAATGTTGCTTTATAAATGGGAGGGAAGATTTTAAAATAAACTTTTAATAAGTATAAGGTATTTGTATTAATCTACAATATATTTCAGCACTTTTTAACAGCACTTTTTGTTTGGGAGAAGGCAGTAGATCTAGGTGAATAAGAAATTATTGTTTCATTTGCTTAGGGTAGTAAATTTGATTTTGAGCACACTTTCAGTATGTTATTAATATACCGTTGGGAGAAAGAAGTGGTCCAAGGACTGACCTAAAGGACACACCAATTTCAACTGAATTAATCTCCTACTGAGTTCCTCAAATGGAAGTTTCCTTGGAGTCCACTTAGAAGAAGAAGGGGGGGAAAAAAAAAGAGAGAGAGTGGGGAGGGAGGAACCATTAGATTTCATTATCAGACAGTCCAAATTTGTCATTTAGTACAGAAAATGGAGCACAGTTGCCGGTGTTAGTTTTATAGGTAGTACTTGCCAAGGACATACCAGCATAATCCATTTTTAATAATTTTTCATACTGAAGTCTAAGTATAACGATATTTTCTACATGCAGGTCAGCATATCTAGGTAAGGAAAAAGCTGTAAAACCAGGCATGTGCAATACTATAATATTTTGTGAATGTGATGTTATGGGGTTTCATTCTAATATCAAGTTATGTAAATATTTAGGCAAGCATGTAAAGCAAATTATAGACATCAGAATCCAACTCTATTTACTGCTAAGCTGTGCAAGATAAAGTTACTATCTCAGAACAGTATAAGATTATTAATTTTCAGAAGGTCATAAAACTGTAATTGGTTAGGGTAGTCATTACTACAAATATGATAGCTAGATATTTTCTGGAATTTTTTTGTTTTATTATTTTTTTTTCATTTGGAAAATTATGATTTGTTGAAAAAGAAACTGTTCACAAGAAAAAGGCATCCTATGGCACTTTTAAAGGCTAACAAATTTATTTTTCCCATGAACTTCCATGAGCGAAGTCCCACTTTGTCAGATACCAGAAGCTGAAAAAAAATTTTCCTTTTCTTTTTTTGGCATGTGTGGGGCAGGAGAGGGGGCACTTCTCTAACTTCTGGCATCTGACAAAGTGAGACTTCACCCATGAAAGTTCACACAAAAAATAAATTTGTTAGTCTTTAAGGGTGCGTCTACACTGGCGCCTTAGGTCGATGTAAGGACGCTTAAGTCGACCTACAGAACTCTGCATTCACATTGGGCGCTTGTTAAATTGACTTAAGTGCTTCCTTAAGTCGACTTAATAACACCACCTCTGAGGGTTGACTTAAGGTTTAAAAACTTAAAGCCAGTGTAGATGGGTATGTCTACACTACAGGATCTGTTAAGTTGACTTAACAAGATCAACTTAAGTTGACTTTAAGTGTAGACACTCCATTAAGTCAACATAGAATCATACAATAATAGGGTTGGAAGGGAACTCACGAGGTCATCTAGTCCAATCCCCCTGCTAAAAAGTAGGACCACTCCCACTAAATCACCCCAGCCAGGGTTTTGTCTAACCGGGCCTTAAAAATCTCCAAAGATGGAGATTCTACCACCTCCCTAGGTAGCCCATTCCAAGGATTCACCACCCTCCTAGTGAGAAAGTTTTTCCTAATATCCAACCTTGACCTCCCCAGCTGTAATTTGAAACCATTGCTCCTTGTTCTGTCCTCCGTTACCCTCGGGCTAATCCACAGCCTCGGCCTCCCACCATGGGGCCAGGATCAGCCTCCGGGGCTGGGGTCTGGTCCGCCCCACTGGCGGCTTCTCAGGGCCGCAGTAGGGTCCTCCCCTGCCAGCGGCCTTGGCTTCTTTCTTTCTTTCTCTTCCTTCTTTCTCTTCTTTGCCTGCCTGCCTTTTTTCTTTCTTCCTCCCTCTCTTTCTCTTCCTTCTTTCTCTTTTCCTTATTTGTCTTCCTTTTTCTTTCCTTTTTTTCTTTCTCTTCTTTCCTTCCTCTTTCTTCTCTTCCTTCTTTTTTCTTTCCTCTTCCTTCCTTCCTCCTTTCTCTTCCTGTTTCCTCTTCTTTCCTTCTTTCTCTCTTTCTTTGCTTCCTTCCTTCCTTTCCCTTCCTTCTCTTTTTTCTTTCTCTCTCTCTTTCTTTGCTTCCTTCCTTTCTCTTCCTTCTCTTCTTTCCTTCCCCTTTCTTCTTTTTTCTTTCTTTTCTTTTCTTCTTTTTCTTCCTTCTTTCTCTCCCTTTCTCTTCCTTCCTTCTTTCTCTCCCTTTCTTTTCCTTCCTTCTCTCTTTTTTCT
>ML685772.1:10261794-10289558 GCA_007922175.1 Pelusios castaneus | reverse complement strand
TCCCTGCTCCAGCTGTCCGCTGCTGAGCAGCTGGAACGTGGGTCCCAGCCCACACTCCAGCTGCTCAGCAGCTGGCAGCTGGAGTGCGGGTCTCCAGCTCTCCTTCCTCATTGGGACTGCATGGTCCTGGCTAGGAGGGAGTGTGAGGAGCATGGGGCTTCCTTCTCCCCAGGGTCCCCGCTCCAGCTGCTGATCAGCTGAAGCATGGGTCATGGGGAGAAGGAAGGAAACCCCGCGGTCCTTTCTTGCCGGGACCTGAGTGGTCTGGGCGAGAAGGGACCCATGTCCTAAGTCGACTCTAGAGAGTCGACTTAAGCCTTAGATCGATTAGGAAGGTGATGTTAGAAAGCCAACTTAATTTTAATTAAGTCGACTTTAGTTTCCTTAAGTCGACTTAAGCAAGCTGCTTAAGTCGACTTAAAGAAACTTCAGTGTAGATGCAGGGTAAATTAAGTCGACTTAAGCAGGCTTAAGTCGACTTAATTTACCAGTGTAGATGCAGCCTAGGTTAGCCAATCTGCATCCAAATACGCTCTTCCCCTTCCTCACTAGGTGGAGTCCATCTCTGCCTAGCAGTCCTTCCTGAAACAGCACCCCATGGTCAAGGAAGCCAAAGCCCTCCTGGTAACACCATCTCCGCAGCCAGGCATTCACCTCCAGGATGCATCTGTCTCTGCTCGGGCCCCTACCCTTGACTGGAAGGATTGAGGAGAACACCGCCTGTGCACCGAACTCCTTCACCCGTGCTCCCAGGGCCCTGTAGTCACCTTTGATCTGCCGAGGGTCACCTCTCGCAGTATCATTGGTTCCCACATGGATGAGTAGCATGGGGTAGTAGTCAGGGGGACGGATGATTCTCGACAATCCCTCCGTAATGTCTCGGATACAGGCTCCTGGCAGGCAGCATACCTCCCAAGAGGCCTTGTCAGGGCGACAGATGGGTGCCTCCGTCCCCCTCAGAAGAGAGTCCCCAACCACCACAACACGACGTTTCCTCCTGGGTGTGAAGGTTGTGATCCTCCCAACTTAACAGAGTCGATTTAACTTAACAAGTGTAGACATAGCCTAAAAGTGCCACAGGACTCCTTGTTTGTTTTGCTGAACTAGACTTACACAGCTACCCCTTTGGAACAAGAACTTGTTCATGAGAAAGGATCAGCTTCAATACATTTCCCATTTTAAAAATACTTGGAAAAAAATGTTTCAAAAGTGTCAAAATGGGATGTTTTAACATTTTTTAAATGAAACATTTGTTTTTCATGTCAATTGACTTTTCATTATACAATTATATAATTCATAGTAAAAAAAGGTTTAAAAGAAAATAAAAATAAAATACTTTGATAGTATTTAGACAAAACATTTTTCATATTTTCCATTTAATGATTTCAACTTTGCCATGATTTATTGCCTGCCCAGCTCTTATGATAACCAATGACTTTAAAACCCTGATACAAAATACTCTTGCAGTCTGTCAGTTTTAATCCTTTTTTTCTTTTTCTGTGACAGTATGACATCTTTTGCTACAAAAATGCAAAAAAATGTTGATATATTGTTGAGACGAAATGTGTGAGGCACCACATGGAAGAAGCAGCACTTGTCACATGTTGGTCAGTGAAGCACAATGGAATACTAACAGAGTATAATCCACAGAATGATAGCTGTGTTGGTAGCATGAAACATTTCGATCATCTCTCAGAATCTCACATGATGGTCATATTACTACAAACTATCATTCCTATTCATAGGTTATGATGATTCACAGTGGGACCTGATAATGCTCTGTGGTGTTACTTACTAATGGCTTGCTTCTCACCACTTTGGTGGTTTATGACTTCCTGGTGTCATGTGTGCATCACAGACTTCCCAGTCTGGAAGAGAAGTAGCAGAACAAGGAGAAGACGAAAGCAGTTGAAAAAACTATAACCTGTAGCAAATAGGACTAGCCTGCTTGCCTGCACATATATACTTTTCATTATAAATTTAAGTATTTGTTTTATGATAATAGAGTTATAGATTCATATCAAGATGATATAGCTGTAATGCAAGAAACCTACAGGCCACATCCTGTATGAAAGCTAAGGCTGTTAGCATGCATATGTTCAGGACCTTTGGCTAGATAAGTAATGATGTGTTAAAGATAAAATGCATATATGGTCATAACCTTTACCCTAGATAATTAAGGAGGCATCTAGATGGGGGTGGGGCTGCCTCCCTTTTCACAAGTACATCACAAAACCCACAAAAGGGCCAGAAATAACAAAGGTGAGGTGAGTGAACCATCGGGAAAGTATATGTTGTCAATCATACAAATGAACCTGCCATCTTAGGCTATGTCTACACTTGTTAATTTAAGTCGACTTAGCACATCTACCCTATAAAATTAAGTTGACTTAAAGGCGACCTTGCAAATTCAGCCTAGAGCATCTCCACTTGATGCTTAAGTTGACTGGCAGGGGCTAGGGGGACTAGGAGTGGTGCATGATGGGAAGTGTGACATGTGGCAGTCATGAAGTGCTCCCCCTCCCCCAGCCAGTCCCATAAAAGAGGGAGTGAGCTCAGCACCTTCCCCATTGTGCCTGGCAATATGGAGGCTGAGCAGGTCAGGGACCAAGCTCTTCTTCTCCTGCGAATTGTCAGGCAGCTGTGCAACACCTGCCAGCTACTGATCAGTCTGCTTCTCTTTTGGAGAAGACTTCACTGGCAAGCTGCCAGCACAGAGGCAGACACCAGCCTGCCCCCCACCTTGCTGGCCAGGCAAGCTGCTGCACTCACCCAAGTGCATGCTGTGCCTCGCCGCTTCTGGGCACATGCAGCCTACACTGACTGGTGGGAGCATGTTGTCCTGACCACCTGGGACGATGCACAGTGGCTGCAGAATTTCAGGATGAGCAAGCGGACTTCCTCGAGCTGGTCCGTGAGCTCACCCCGGTTCTGCAGCGGATGGACACCTGGCTTCAACCCGCCCTGCCTGTTGACAAGAGAGTGGCCATAACACTCTAGAAGCCGCAGACTCACACCGCTCCGTCAGCCAGCAGTTTGGCATTGGGAAGGCCACCATGGGGACCGCCGTCATGCAGGTGTGCAGGGCGATCAACCACATCCTGCTAGCCCGATTTATCACCCCAGGCAACCTGCATGACCTCCTTGATGGCCTCGCCAGGCTGGGCTTCCCGAACTGTGTGGGAATTGTGGACGCCACCCACGTACCCATTCGAGCCCCAGAACACCATGTCAGGGACTACATTAATCGCAAGGGGTACTACTCCGTGGTCCTGCAGGCCCTGGTGGACCACCGCTGGATCTTTCAAAATATCTACGTTGGCTGGCCGGGGAAGGTGCACGACGCGATGATCCTGAGGAACGCCGCCCTCTACAGGCACATGCAGGTGGGCACCTTCTTCCCCAACCACATCATCACCATCGGGGACATGCAGGTGCCCATCCTGATCATGGGAGATGCCGCCTACCCCTTGCACCCCTGGCTTATGAAGCTGTACACGGGCCACCTTGACGACAGCAGGGACCTCTTTAACCAGAGGCTCAACTGGTGCCGCAGCGTTGTCGAGCGAGCCTTTGGACGGCTGAAGACCTGCTGGAGGGCCCTCCCGAGCCGCCTGCAGCTCAGAGTGAGCAACCTGCCGGAGGTTGTCAGCGCATGCTGCTGCCTCCACAACCTCTGTGAGCTGCGGGGGGAGAGGGCCCCCCACATCTGGGAAGCCGAGGCCGAGGGGCTCGCTGCTCACTACGAGCAACCCGAGGATGCCCTGAGCGAGGTCATCAGCAAGCGCAGACCATTAGGGATGCGCTGAGGGCCCACTTTGCCAGCGAGGCCCGCTGAGGGCTAGGCCTGCTCCCAGGCCCCGTCAGCTCCACCACCCACCCATGCCTGCCCCCTCACCCTGCCCCCAAACCAATAAAAAAATCAAGGAAATAAGGGGTACAGGCTCTTTATTTAGGGGGATAGTGGGGGTTGGGAGTTGTGGGGTTGGACAGCTTGGGGGGAGTGAAGACGGTCGAGGGAGGGAGGGGGTTTGGGAGGTTTGGGGGGAATGAAGAGGGGCGGGGGGAGAGCGGGAGGTCGGGGGAAGGGGTCGGAGTCAGTTTGTTCCAGGAGGCGGGTCCCTGGCCTACTGGTGTCCGTCCTGGGTCCTGGGCCACCGCCGAGTTCAGCCACTTCTGGGGCGCAGGGTGGGGCCCTGGGGGAAAAGGCGCTTCTTCAGCTGCTCCAGGGCCTGTGCCTGCCACTCGAGGAGGGTGAGCATCCGCTCGAGCAGCCGCTGCTCGACTGTCTGGTGGCCCTCGTCCTGGTCCTGCTGCGCTGCCAGGTGTGCTTCCGTCCACTCACTCATACGGACCAGGTCCCCCAGGATCTCGCCCCGTGAGTGCTGCTGCCTCCTCCGACTCCGGCTCGGGCCTGGTGGGGCACCAGGAATGCCGAGGGCGCGGGAGCTGCTGGGAAAAAGTAAAGAAGAGAGTCTCTCCCATTCGCTCATGTGGTGTGTAGCCTGACAGCAGTTGCTGTCCCCTGACTATCCCCCGGCTTCCCACTCCCTGTCCTTTGGCATAGGGACCCCTTGGTCCACGCCAGCACGCTGTGCTGCCCAGGTTGGGTGCAGTGCCCACAGTGGTGAGCTGCAGCCAGCCCTTCTTTCCTGGGGCTACGTGCCAGCAGTGTCGGGTGCATGCTGTGTGGCCTTGGTGCTCCTGCCTACAGTCCCCCCCACCCCAACTCCAGACACACCACTGCACCGCTCGCCTCGGGGTTCCCCCTCTCCCTGCCACACAGCACACAGCCCCCAGCCCTTCTGCCCCGTGGGAGTGTCTTCCCCACCCCTAACCCTGCCTCTTCCTGGGCCATGTCCCCCTGCAGTCCCTCTCCCACAGGCATGCCCAGCCCTGGCTGAAGGGGAGAGGAAGAGAGCGGGGAGCAGTCACCAGCAGTTGCAACAGGTGTCCATGGTGCTGGCCTCTCGCCTGTGTCTTCCTCTGAGGGGGGAACCTGCTCCTCTCCCTCCTGCTGGGAGGCTGTGTTGGGCACCGGGGCAGGGATCAGCTCTGGGCTGGCAGCTGGATCCAGGGGTGGTGAGGTGCCCTCCGGCTCCTGGGGCTGGCTGGTCTCCCCTTCCTCCGGCCCCACAGTCTCCTCCACCGAACCGTCCTCCCGGACGTTGTCGGGGGAGAGAGGCTTGGCAGAGTCAACTGTGTGCTCGGGGAAGCCCCCACTCTCCTACCCCAGGAAGCCGTGCAGCTCTGAATAATAGCGGCAGGAGGTGGTAGGGGCTGCCCGCATCCTGAGGCTTGAATCTCGGGCCCGCTGGTAGCCCTGCCTCAGGTCCTTTATTTTAACCCAGACCTGCTGGGTGTCCCAGGTGTAGCCCTTAGCAGACAGGGCCTGGGAAATTGAAGAATAGATCTCCCTGTTCTGCTGGCTGCCCTGCAGCTGGGGGTCCACTGACTCATCCCCCCAAATGGCTATGAGAGCCAGAATTTCTTGGTGGCTCCAGGATGGTGCCCGCCTGCAGCGCTGGCTGCCCTGCTCAGCTATTCTCAGGCAGGCCAGGCCAGCTCTGAGCTTTGGGGGGGCAGGGCTGTGTCCTGCCCCGTGATTGGCCAGAGCAGGCTTCCTGTCCCAGGAACTCAGGGTGAGGAGAAGGGAGCCCTGGAAGCCGTTTAAGTAGACTTAGGGCAACTTCGCATCTCCACTGGCTTAAGTTGACTTAATAAAGTCAACTTAAGCAGCAAGTCGACTTAAAAAGAGGGTTTATACAGTCGACTTGCAATTTCCTTAAGTTGACATAAGCAGCAGCTTAAGTCAATTTAAGGAAAATGTAGTGTAGACACGAATTAAATTAAGTCGACTTAATTTTTAAGTGTAGACGCACCTTTATAGACTAAGTGTAGCCTAATGATTTGTGGGTGAAGAAGCCAAGTTTGGACTTAAAAGGAGGACCCGTATTGTTCAGGGTATAAAAAGGGCAAAACATGTTAATTGGGGGTGATCATCAGCTATTTCTTCATCTGGGCTTCTTTTGGTTGGTGTTTGTTAGAATCTTTTGTTGTTAGTCTATACTTAGCATTATCTGTAGTCTTAGGCCAGGTTCACAGGTGCTAAATCAGCGGGAGATACGTAATCAGCTTTCTGCAGAATATATCTCTCGTTGACTTAGTTAATTCTATTTACCATGGCGTTTTCACTCATCACCATTGACTTATAGAGCTCTCCCATCGATGCATCCTTAGAGGATGGAGTAATTAGGTCAATTGGAAATTGCTTCCGGTATCGACTGTGTGGACCTAGACTGCTCGCTCAATTGATCCCGCTGCATCGATCCTCAGGGAGCAACACAGTTTTTTAAGAGTAGACTAGGCCTTAATCTTAGCCTTATAGTATTTAGGTCTCTGGCACTGCTTAGGTCTCCACTTCTCCATTCTGACCCTGCCAGCAAGTAGAGGATCTTGGGGGGGCAATTACCGCACCAGTGGGGTACAAATCAATCTTTATTGAAAATGTAAAACAGTAAAATTCAACAATGGTGTGTATGGGGTTTGTCACAGTAGGCAATTGGGAAGGAGGTTTCTCTTATTAAACAGTGTGAAAATGAAGAGGTGTCATAGTGAGTCCCAATTGGTGGCTAGCGATTCTACAAAAAAACCCAATATGTCACAGTGGTATAGGTGTAGAGGTACAGTAAAGGCAATGGTAACCAATGGGGTTTTACGAATATGAATGAGATATAAATGGAAGTAAAATTGCACAATAAGGGTGATTAGTGAATTTCCACAAGTGTAATAGTACAGATGAGAATCAATAACTTGGTTTGTAGGGCTGGAGTGGCAGGCAGTCTGTAAGAGTGTACCTAGAGGCTGGGTTAAGGGACAGGGGTTGGGGGGTGATTAATTAGTAGCAGAGGAAGAGGGAAGAGTACAGCTGCAAGGGATGCAGCAAGAGGCACTTATTCAACAACTTAACAGCAACTATACAACTTATGCTAATAATGAACAACAGAAAGAATAAAAAACAAAAAGAGAGGAGCAATACAGTAAAACAGTTATCTTTAATCTAGCTTGACTATGGTCACACAATATAACAAGTAATGGCAAACAAGTATCCCACTTAACAACCACTAAACACAGACACAGAATTCAATTCTAACAGAACTACATCTTATACAAGCTAATAAAATGCACGGTTACAACTTAACAAAACTAAACCTAAACAAATTAATGAAACTAAACCTAATGGCACAGCCTTATACTACACCGGTCCTATTGACCAAGGGGAGCAGTCCCAGAGGCAGAGTGGTGTGAGCCCAGGATACAGCTCCTGAGGGAGTCAGGGGATGGTGGCTGCAGCAGTGGAAACAGCTGAAAGCAGGGAGCCCCAGGACAGAGCACACGGAGGCAGAGCTTAGCAGCGACACGGGCTTTTCTTTAGCAGCAAGGGAGCCGTGGAGTTAGAAACAGTTTCAGGCACAGATCAAGGAATTAACTTGAGTCTGTCTGCCGGGGAAGCAAGCCAGCAGCTAGGACAGGGAGAGTTTGCAAGAGGGGAGCCTTACAGATTCCCGGGACAGCAGCAGGAATAGAGGCAGGAACAGCAGCAGCATCAGAGGATGCAGAGGAGGCTCGGTTTGTTTTCGATGGTCAGGAGATCTCACAGGAAAAATTCGGTGTTCGTGAAAGGGGAGTTTAGAAATGGGGGGTACACTCAAAAATTAAAACAAGAGTGGAGAAAGGGCCCTCCAAAGACCCCTAGCTGATCAGACCAGGTGGCAAAGCAGGAACCTTTCTGATGTCTGACTCAAAAATGTCCGGTTTTAAAGGCAAACTCAGGCAGTTTCCTGCCAGTAACTCTGATTGGCTCCCTCTGCTACAGGGGAGGAGAGCGGGCAGGGAAAACTGTAGGTAAGCACAGGACATGTCTGGGCAAAGTTCTGAGCCACCGGTATGACTCATGCCCTTAAGCTTAACAGGCCATTTAAGTCTTGCACTCCTGGGCATTGTCCACCCTACACCGAGCCAGGGTCTAAGCCAAGGAGCTAAAGGCCACCTCCCTGGGCTGGGCAATGGCCCCAATTGGTTAATAAAAGCCATCCCTATGAGCAGGGGCAATGGCTTCAGTTAGCTTAGTAGCCCGGGAGGGGTGGCCACACAAAACAACAAAACAAAGGGAAAATAAATGCAGCAGGGGGACAGCTGCAACAGACACACTCATGGTTGAGGAACCGGACATCTCTCTCAACCAGGTCATCAGGAAAGGATATGAGTATATTAATCCAAAGCATACAGTAGAAATATATATTACATGTCTCTTTAGAACAATAATATAATTCTAATTATTATCCATTTGATTATTCTTTTGTTGATCATTCTGTGCCATGTCAATAAAAGTCTGTGAAATTATACATATTTAGTTATCAATGTCAGCATTCCAACCATGCCCCTGGGGGTCCTGGTCTTATGTACGGCCATTCTTATATTCTTAAAAAGTACATATATCTTATGAGAATTGTTTAAACTCAGTGGATCAAATTATTATCTGATTTGTCCTTGTGCAAAGCTGGAGTAGTTTCATTGACTTCAGTGGACTTACACTGGAGTTGCACCAGAATAAATAATATCAGAACTTAATCCTCTGGCTTCATGTTTGTTAGCAAGCCTGACTAAGTCTGTTCTGCATAGCCAAACCCCTGTGCCTAGATGGAGTCCCACTGATTCAGTGGATGGGTGCAGACAGAGCACGCTATTCAGAGCTGCTAGCAGTTACAGAAAGAAGTAAAGTAAAGAAGAAATGCTAATGGAGCACAAAAAATAGCAAGGTAAGAGACGTTGCTAACTGATACATATATGTGAATTTGAAAAAAAATACACAGTATATGTTACAAATAGGTGTAAAAAGAAGGCTGTAGTTTCAGTACTCAGTACTGAAGTATTCATTACAGACATTGTCAATACCTGTAAGAAGACCCACTTACCAAACTACTTACCGTAGGAACATGCATTTTAAATTTATTAGGTAAAGATGACAAATACATCAGGTAATTTTATTTAGAGGGAGTCTAATTTTTTTTCTTTGCCACAAGCAGAGGAGACCAGAAAAAGATAACAATGAAGTAACATAGACTCAAGTCTGCTGTCTGATAGGCAGCACATTGCAGTATTTTGAAAAGTCAGCTATAGTGACTGCAATTTTACAGTAGCTCATTTCATAAGGTACCAAACTGCATATCATAAAGATGAATTGAGTCATATTTGAGAAACTTGTTTCTTATCTATTCTAATCCTGCAAGTGAACCTTCACCCTATTAATTTAAACCCATTCTTTCTTTAAATGAATGTGGCAGTGAAGCAAACTCATGCACGCTGCTGTGCCCTAGCCACCTCATGCATATTCCTGTTCACACTCTCTAAGTCCAGCCATGAATATGCAGTCAACCCAATATATACATAAATCACTCCTACACTTCATAAAAATATAGAGAAACAAATGAACATTTTTGCCTTTTTGATCAGGGGCTATCTGTAGGGAGCCATCCTGAAACTCATATATCTCCCCCCAAAACAAAGAAAGTACGGTTAGCTTGAATCCACAGTCTTCCATACACTTGGCACCTTACGTGAACTAATCAAAGCAGAAAGCTGCATGGAGCACGGCAAAATAAAGGGGTGAGAATAAAAGTGCTGCCAGATGGATCTGAGCCATTGGTTATCATTTGTCACTATTTGTAACATGCAGAAGATCACTTTCTCATTCTTCACTACTTCCTCCATCTGTTCATGAAATATTGTCAGATTTACTGTAGGAGGAAAGGAGGATGTTGAAGCTTAAACCTGGGGAGGAGTGAGGGTCAGTTGATTTACCCATTGCTCTAAAATATAAGCCTAATTCTGACACTGTAGCAATAGCTATTGCTTCAGTTTCTTTTTAATCAGAGTTTAATATTTTCAGGGTTTCCAATTTAATATAAAAGTAAAGTAGGGTAATAGACTGTAAACAATATTCACAGGAAGTAGAAAGCATATCAGTTTTAGTTTCTCTTAAGCCACTTTTGGACAGATTCTTATTTTAGTTACTTTGTTGAAGTCAATGGAGTTATTCTGAATTTACACCCTCATTAATGAGATTAGAATCTAGCACACTGATTATGAAGTTGTTTTTCCCAGGATTACCATTGTTTTCTTCTGTCTTTCGCCTGTTGATGAAGCTTCTGTCTCTTTCTGTAGGATTCTTGTACATTAGCTTTCCTGTAGCTTCATTCCTACTATCATCAAGTTTGATGTGCATCATTAGTAATATTTCCTCAAACGACCACCTTCTTTTTCCCCATTAACCCATGGTGAAGATGTCTTGAGTAAATTCAGACATAATAGATTATGAGGCACACCTGTCATATGATGATGGAAAAAGCAAGATGAAATAAGTGAAACAAACAAGGAGTCCTAACAAATTTATTTATTGCATATAAGTGGACAGCCAAATTCTATACCAGATATAGCCTGAGTGCTCTGTAGTTGCAGCTCCGAATGAAGTTCATTGCTTTAATCCACATTTGAAGGAACAAATGCATGGAGGAGTTGATATTTGAAAGGAAATAAAGCAATCTCTGTAACAGATGTGGATGAAAAAAAGGCACTCAGATACCATGGTGATGGGGGCCATAGAACAATGTAGAAATATAGAAAGAAAGCATTTTGGGCTACAGCTGCTGTCTAGCAATCTGGAAGCAAAGGTTCTCTATCAGGCTCTTACTATCCAACATGATTTCTGTCTTTCCCTGTTAAAGATTTTTCCCCGAGTTTGTTGTTCTAAAATAAATATGAAGAGTGCCCAAACAGTATTGTAAATAATTCACTTTTTTTAAAAAAGGGTTCTGAACTGTTCAGTCAAGCCCCATGATACTATTCTTTTTCTTCCATTTTCTGCTCTGCTACTGCATTGAAAATTGATCACTTTTCACATAATCATCTTTAATTTGTATTTGGATGAGTGAACATGAGTACCTATGAAAGAGCTAGAATAGCCACTTGACACGCGCTAAGTAACATAGTGAAGCCACACCTTAAGCTGTAACACAAGATACTAGAAGGCTCATTTTCAATATGGAATTTTGCATCTGAATCTAGTCAAATAATGCTGCCTTGCTGCTATTCAATGACTGCAGCAAGTCAAGATACTAGAACAATAGGCTGCCTTAAAGCCTCTTACTCAAAACATGCTTTTAAAGCAAAACCCAGGAAAAATACAATATACCCTTTTAAAATATGATATTAATAATATTCACGCTTTGATAATCACTCTTTTCATTGCAATTATAGATGATCTGCCAAATATGCCAACAATTTTCCATTCTCCTTTGATTTCTAATATAGGATTAGAAGGATGGATTAATTTGACACTTAAGAATTAAGTCTTTGATTTCCAGCTGCTCGTGTGGGAAACAATTTATACACATCAGTGTATGTGTACGTACATATTTTATTTTTTAATATATGAAAGAGTCAGAAAACAACATGTGAATAAATGATGTGGTGAGTTTTAAAAGTTTTATCCATATTAGTTTGCAGTGCATGCATTATTCTTTATGGGCAAATCCCAAAGAAGTGATGATAAAACCTTTCTACCTCACCACCTATTTTCTGTAGATGCAGCATATGTTATAGAAAAACTATTTTGAAAATGTTTTAAAAATCATTTCAGAATTATTTTCTCTTTCTGCTTATAAAGCTCTGGCTTCATCTCTGCAGGACTGATTAGACAGAAGATACATGGAGAGGCTCCTTCAGAGCCATAAAGGGCAATCTCAGCTTTCATTACTTATTTACCACACACAATTATCTAGTTTGTTGCTTTGTAAAGATGGAACTGAAAGCATAAACTGAAGTCAACCAATTATAAAATTGGAAAGGGACATGCTACTCGATTCCACTTTTGTACCATGTGGTTGTGATGGTGGGGATACCTAAAGATTTTCTCCACAACACACACATATAAAATAAGCCAGTCAGATGTAGTGTGTAAAGTTTAGGTGAAATTCCAAAGAATCCTCTTACTAACCCTTCCATCAGTCATTAGGCTCTCACTGGCTATGTCTACACTTACAAAAGTAGAAAGACAACAGAGTCCTGTGGCACTTTTAAAGACTAACAGATTTATTGATCGCATGAGCTTTCGTGGGAGAAAATCCCACTTCGTATTAGTTAATTTGAGCTACCTAATTCGAACTAATTTTAGTTAGTTCGAATTATCTTAATTCGAACTAGCAAAATTCAGTTAGAACTAAGCAATTAGTTTGAACTAACATAGCCATATTGGTTAATTCGAACTAAGCAATTAGTTCGAACTAACATGGCCACATTGGTTAATTCGAGCTAACTAGTTCGAATTAACCCTTAGTTCGAATAGCATATTTGAATTTATTAATTCGAATTAAGGAAGCCCTTTAATTTGAACTAATGAAAGCCTAGTGTAGCCATGGCTTAAATTAGTTCAAATTAAGCTTCCTTAATTTGAATTAACTTGCCAGTGTAGACATAGCCACTGTGCATAATGGCCTGATAATCTAGACAAAAAATGGTTGCATTTGATGGCGGTAAAAGGACTTCTAATGTGCATGGGGAGAGGCACCACATAGTCTTGACAATGAATCCCCCCACTATTCCATTGCTTACCACTCCAGCAGCACTGGAGCAGAAAAAGCAGGGCTGAGATTTTGCTACAGTGAGTGGGTGTCCTGCTGCAGTCACTGCAGCTCACCACTCTTTTCCTACCTGTGTGCTTAGCCTCAGCTCAGTGTCAAAAGAACTGGTATTAACGAGATGTCTGTACTATTATTCTCTCACTGACTAACCAGGGGAAAGTCTCCGACTCTAGCCAATGGAGATCCACTCCTCCATCTTCCATAGCTACTAAAGGATGGATGGAAAATGTAGGAAGGAGATCCTTAAAGTATTGAAAGAACAAATTGCAATATGGGACTCAGGGAACCATAAAGCATGCTGAAATCTGATAAAATAACAAAGGTGTGTTCGTGTATGCACATACACACACACAGATATACATATATAATCAGTAATATTTTAATGAAAATATTCATTGTTTATTTGATTTTTAACTATGGGCAGAGAGCATAGTCTGAGATTTGGCCATCAAGCTCTTTTGTGGTCATACTGTCTTGGCATACCAGATATTATGCAGCTAGTCATGAACATCATAAGCTCTTGATTGCATTCATTTTTCAAATTAATCAGACTAAGGTTGAGTTTCAACTTTATTATCCTTGTTGTCAGGTAAAATTTGACAGTAAAATCTATTACCTTTACAGTACGGAGCAGATGAATGAGTTTTTAAATGATCAGAATAGCAACTTGATGCTGCAGCTTTCACTGATCTTTTGTATTATATGCAGGTATAATAGGGATGGTTTAACATTTAATATTGATTTGTGGATTTAATCATTGGATTCTAATTATATTTTGGGTCACTGAAAATATTGTCCCCTAATCCTGAGTTTCAGCCTAGCTGCAATTGATGCAGGTGGCCATTCCATCTTCACTCTATCCTGATTCTACTCTTGTGGGGTCCATTGCTTTAATTTATGCTGGCTGGTAAGTGGAGGGCAGTAAAAACTTTTCTCCAGACACTCCTCTGACATTCTCCCTATAAAGCAGGAGCTGAAAAGGAATAGACCTAGAATTGGCACTACTGACTTTACATTAACTGAGGATCCTTTCAGGCTGAGGGAAATCTTAGCTATCTAGCTAGGACAGCTGTCATTCTGGCAACTCAAAGGGACATTAGCACTAGGCATTACCTGAAACATTTTATTTAGTTGGTATTATTGACTAGATTGCCATCCTACTGGATATCTATAACTGACAAAACTTCCTTTGAGCAGAGAAAAGCACTTTGTATTTCTAGTGTCTAATGGATGCTTCTCTTAGTATTTCTGATTTTTTTGTCAAGGGCATGTATGAGACATCTGCTACTACTTCGTATGTTTAATGAATTGCTATTGTTGCATGAGTAAATTGAAAACTAATAAAAATAAAGTTATACTATTAAATACATTTTTCCAGTACTGGAGTGGTGGTACCTGCATTGTCCCCATTCCCATAGCAACTGAACATCTCACAATCCTGAATGAATTTATCCTCCTGTTGGGAAGGGTAATGCTATTATCTCCATTTTACATATGGGGAACAGAGTAAGTGACTCACTCAAAGGTGCACAGAAAATGAAGCTCAATCTCCTGAGATCAAGGCTAACACCTTAACCACTGGGCCATCTGTTATCTTGCAAGATACTAAATGAAGGTATTTTTTCCATTTCTTATAATGCTCTTACAGTAGTTTTATTTCCTGAGTGTATATTTATTGGAGTAGGGTGGAAGTTTAGAGAATCACTTAGGCACTTTTGTAAGTCCCACCTATTAATTTCTCTTGTGAAGGGAAACATATCCATAAGAAATTATATATTTTAAACATTTGGTGTATGACCTTTCCCCTTAGAATGGAGTGGGTCTTCCAGATAGCATAAAGTGTCTTGTCTGTAACTCTAATTTTGTTAAGCCTCTATCTTTTAGATCAAGATTATACTGTTATTAATAGTGAATAAGAAATGAATTGCTAAACAACTTTTACATATTGTACAAAGGATAAATTAAAGTTTGAGTACAAGGCTCATGTTAGTTCAACACCTTTAATAAACTTTCAATAGGTGTGCAATAAATGGGCTGTGAGTATATGAGGCTTAAATAAATAAAACGAGCTCTGTTAGCATTACACTAATTTTAGTGTGACTTTTGTAAAATGGCAGGTCTCATGGAATAGTATGAAAAAAAAGTCTTACCTGTTAGGTCCACACACAGTATTATATTGATGTAAATTCTCAAGTGAAATTTATGAACTCCCTCATTCATAATCAGTCTGACGTGTGTGTGTGTGTGTGTGTGTGTGTGTGTGTGTGTGTGTGTGTGTTTGTTTATTTATTTATTTATTTATTTATTTATGGGCTAATGTGGTCATCTGGTAGCACTATTCAGTGAAAGAAGGATCATATTCCAAAAGAAGAATGGTTAACACTTTTTTACATAAAAAGTATGTAATTGCTGTTAGAGACTATCTGATCTAGTATGAATGATCTTTGACTTTTTATTAATGAACTCCAACAATTCCTTTAAACTAATATGCAACCTCTGCAGCATGTCATTAAGCTACCTCAAACCTGAAAAATATTGAATATCTTTGCTAAACTTTGGAAGGTGACTTGAGATAAAAGCTGGGAAGAATGAAATAGAAATTCAGTGGAAAACACAATATCCATATGAAACAGACTTGGGGTGTGTCAGCATGGAAAGTGATAAGACTTAAAATTACACTGTCAGTAAATCATTTGAAAAATGTATCACTTAAATTGCGCAGCTGAAATGATCATAACTGCATCCATTAAATTACATATGGAAGTAATACAATTGCTCACACAACTGTGGCAAATGCATATTCAAATGATAGGTCAAGCCTCCAGCTAGACCCAGATTTTCAGAAGATTTCAAGAATTTTTTTTTTTAAAATGCAGTGCTGAATATTTGAAATTTTCTCACTATTGTCTAGTTTCAAAATAGTTTGCTCACTATTCTCTAGTTTCAAAAACCTTTAGCTAGGTTTCAATCTGTCCTATTACTGAAAAATTTAAACATAAATAAATTTTAATTACCATTATTTAATTTCTTTACAAAATATTATTATTGTTCTGAATGAGATAGCATAGGATATAATTCTTAATTGACAAATCTTATTTCCAGAGCAAAGCTAACATCACTTATAGTATTATCAACAACTTTCAAATAAAATGGGGTCGTAAGAAACCAAATCTTGCTCTCTTATTCTTCATAAGAAGCAGAGGGGTTGGGTGAGAAAAGGACATCCTTTTACTAAATGGAAAATGATAGTTTCTAATGGGGTGTGTCACTAATTACTGAGAATGAAAAACAAAAATTAGAAATGATTTCTTTTTCTAACATGGCGTGACAGTGCCTGTTTAAGAGAAATGTCATTAGATGAGCTAGTCAATAGGTAATAGCAGCAGTGGGTCTTTTGTGTGGAGGAGGGCTGGTCTGATTACCCTCAGTAAAGTTACAAAAATCTATCATTGCTAGAGTGGGTTCATGAGCACTGGAGAAAGGGGTTCTCTCAGTCTCATGAAATAACACTCTGATAACTCTTGTTTTCTGAACTTATCAATAGAAATGACAACTATCCATTAAAACTGAACTTAATGTTTGCAGTCTACATTTTGAAAAATCTCCTCTGTTATATATATCTCATATTCACTCTTTTTAACAGAATAAAATCTGGAAACTGAATCTGTGCAGGTGCATCTTTGTGTGTAGGAAGAGCTGCATTGACATCAGCAGGATCTATAGTGATACAACAAGCCATTTATGTTGATATGGTTGATTGATTGTTGCACAGTGAAAGTATATTAGGAATATGAAAAGTTGTTTAGGTTGTTATGATACTCCATGTCCCTAGAGTCATTGACCTGTGTATTGAGACAGCCAACAAAATACCCATTAGTGGCAATTGTGTAGATGTTTTTTGTGAAGTGGACATCTGCCCATTAAAAAATTGGACTAAAACTACCAAAATGTTCACTTATGATCATTAATCGCTACTGACCTACATCAGGTTTAAATGAGTGATATAGATGTGACAAGCCCTGTTCTGTTATCAAACTTATTGTCTGAACAGAAAGTATACTGGTTCCCCAAACACCAGTGTTTTTTTGATTGCATAGAAGGGTCTTGTCTAGTTCTTTAGGTCAACTTCTGTACCATGTGACATTACTCTAGCTGAAATACTATGCATCCATATAGGCCAGTGACAAGGGAGCTGGGTGAGGACACTCTCCCTGCCTGCACTGGTGCAAATGTTTGTTGCTTTTGTCAAGGTTAGAGGGAGGGTTATGTATGTGACTGGACAGGGTCTGGATGAATTGTCAACCTCTCTTTATAATCTAATTGTTTGTTTTTGTTTGATTAACTATGCTGTCTGTAGCTGCCCAGTTTAATGATACTTGAGTACTGAGCTTCAGCTATTGCATTTCTTCCAAGGTCTCTTTGGAGTGAATGACACTGCCTGAAATGGTGAGCTGGCAGATAAGGCATTGGACTAGTTCAGGAGTTGGAGACAGGCTTACATCTCATGATCATTAGGATATTAGAATACAAACCAAGGAAGAACTGACATGCAGAAATAAGTCAGGTCATAATGCAGCTTAAATTTTAACTATAGAGTACTCATAGTGACCTGTTTGTAAACAAAGTAGAAAAAGATAGTAATAAAAAAAATTGAGTAAATTCAAACAGCAAATAAATTTGGGGAAAATGCAGTCAGTTTATAAAACATTTTGAAAGCAGAAGAAATAGATACATTCTAGGGCTAGTTGAAATTTTCCATTGAAAAATGGGTTTTCAACTGAACAAAATGTTTTGTTATAAGTCTCTGCTCTCTACACATTTTCAAGAATTTATTGAAAAAAACATTGAGCCAAAAATAAACATTTAGGTTTTTGGGAGAACACTTTTTCAATAAAAAGAAAAAAATCCATGAGGAAAATATATTTCTGACTAGTCCTAGAAATTTTTCTATAGACTAGAAATCTTTCCATAGACTATGTAGTCTGTAAGACCTTAGCCATCTTATCATGGAAGAGATACTTAGTAAGAAATTCAGCAAAATGCTTTTGCAAGTTTTCCAAAATCTTCTGCTTCCGCTTGGGCAGGAATAACTATCAGAACAGGCTTCCTCATGCTACAGTTTCTTTTCTCAGCAAGAGCCAAGATATGCTAAGGCACATGATAATGATACAAAGTTGGGGAAATATGTTTAAATCATTCAGAGCTTTCAGAAAAATTTGGTTTGTGTTTATATTGAGTTTTATTTAGAGACTCACATTGTAGGATCAGGTCCTTGTTTTTATCTGATCTGTCTTGCCCATCTCTTGTATTGCTTATTTTTCAGTATTTATGGTGCATTCAGCTACAGTAAAGAAGAAAAATGTTGGGTTTTACATATAAAACTAATACTCTAACTTGCACTATTGAAAAGGATTGTGGGTGGGGCAGAAGAGAGTCCCTGATTTTCTTCAGGTAATCTGACTGCTCCTTTTGCTCAACTGAAGAGAACAATCCTGCATTGACTGGATGATCTGAACTTTTTCCCATCTCTAGTTTTTATTAACTGGCAGGGCACTGAGCTGAAAAGGGTGGAGACGCAGGTGCTCTAACCTATCTCTCGCTTCCCTGTACAGTCTGAAATATTAATTGATATAAAATAATTCATATTCTTTTAATGAGGTGTGTCAGCATCTGTTGGCACAGATGTATACACAAAATGTCATTATTGGACTTTATCCAGATAGTTATGAATCAAAGCTCTCAAGTGATGTTAAACTGATGGCCTTTTAAAAAATACAGTTGCATAATTTTCTGGTTGAGAATACAATATTACTGTAACAGTGACAGATGAAAATGATGTATGTTTTCCTTTCTAGAAATTCCAGTGTGAATCAACCCCCACCAACCCCAAATGATTTAACTTTATTTGGTGTGATTGGATGGAAGGAAATAAGGTTTAAAATTCTCTGGATACTAAAAGCATACTTTAAGAAAAAGGATTGGAGCTGTGAGGAAAATTAATTCAACAAAATATATCTATTCAGCTCCCTTACAGGTGGTGCTTGTTTTTCAGAGATCAGTCTGAGTGTTTGAGAGCTAAAAGTGTGAAATAAATTGTATCTTCAAGGTAGATTAAATGAACTGGCATATTTATAAACAGTTGCTACAGGATAAGGGGGTCTCTGAGGAATATATAAGTACAATGCAATAGCACAGAATTGGGTTTCTTACTTTTAGTTTTAAGATAAACCTTCATGAGCACAAGACAACAGATTGATCTGATCAAATAAAGGAGGTAATGATATATTTGTCATCGTAAAATGGAAAAACTATAGAATAATAGATCAAATTCAACATTAGCTTTTACCTCCTGTGCAACCTCAGTGACTTCAGTGGAATTACATTGTATATTTTTTATTTTATACATATACCTTGAGCAGAGGCAAAAACAATAGGAGTAGACTGACGTTCGTGTTTTGTTTTAGGGTTGGTTTTTTTTTTATTATTTTTTTAAAGTTACCATGTGCTTATTAAGCACTCTGTTTATGATCCAATAAAGAATTTAAGCGTGCAATCAGCTTCATACACCTTAAGAGTCCCATTTTCTTGAGTGCACAGAACAAGTTTTAAGCCCTAAATATCTCCAGTAAATCAGCATAATTTCATTGACTTCAATTGGCTTATGCCACCTCAGGATCTGTCCCAACAGATATTTAGGAGACATTCTTCCAAAACTGCACAACAGCCAAGTGATAGTAGTTGTTCCAAGTATTAATTAATACCTGCAAGAAAATGCATTGTATTACTAGAAATCATTAAGGAAAGCCCCTGAATTGAAATGTGGTTTAAGAAAATAGAAGAAATTAAAGCAATGGAATGAGTCACAGCTGAGTTTGAGAATCTTAAAACCTGTTTATGGACTATGTTCTAGTCAACACTCTATTTACACAATATATAAATGAGAAGAACAATTAGCATAGGATTGAGAACTAAAATCTCATTATACTGAACCCAATGAGCAGGTGATCTTGTTATCCATATGTTGGTACAAACTAACACTATACCTAAGTACATTATACACAGTACAGTTCCTACAATACTGCTTTTGTACCTGATCATATATAATAGTGTCATGCTGTACCAACATACTCTCAATCCTGTACCCAACAAAAAAAATCATGATTTTCTACTGATGTACAATATTACACCAAGCTATTTTTTTTTCTGTGCACCTATTCGTAAATATCTGGTAAAATACAAATCATTATTTTTAAATTTAAATGTTGCTATATGAAATATGAATAAAGAAATATTTCCTTTAGTAGACATGAATGGGGACTTGCTGGCATTTCACTATTATGATAAACAGGATTTAAGGTTGTATACACATAAGCTCCTATAAATAGCCATTTGAAGTAATAACTCATGATATAATAAATTTGATACAGCTTTTACTCAGTGATTTCAAAACTGAAATACCTCTTTCAGATGAGAAGAACTTCATAGAAACAGGGTCACAGGCCAGAGCATTTGTACTGTTCATAAATGCCTGAAATATATAGAGTTCTGTGCTCAGCCTTTTGAGGCACAGAGCCACAAAAAGAGTCAGAACTTTTTAAATTCCTTATAAATATTGATCTATACAGTGAATTGCAAATCATTTCAAGGGTCTGATCCCTTGAATGAATTTAATTTATTTGCATACTGTAGCAAGGAGGCCCTCCCTCAGCAATTGACAGGGAGGGACCACAACGCGACCCCTCTAAGGCAGAGTCGGGAGGGCCATACAAGCCCCCACTGAAACTACGGGCTGGGGTCAGAACAGGAAATATAAGAGGACGGCTCTCTGGCTCAGTTGCTCCAGAGTCACCATGAGAGATAGATGTATCCTGCCAGAAGAGCTGCTGAGGCTGCTGCCTGGGAGGGTGCCCTGGGCAGACAGGATTATCCTGAGCTGCAGGAATGTAACATAGAGGATATAGGAAGAAGCCTGGATGTGTTCCTGCCTAAGCTCTGCTTGGTGCATTTTGGCTGGAGCCCTGCTGACCCAATGGCACAACAATCTCCCATTGTTAGGGCCCTGGGTTGGGAGGCAGTGGAATTGGGTAGAAATATGTCCTCCTGCCACCCCACTCCTGGCAGTCTCCTCACCTTAGAAAAAGAGGTTTGTGTAGGTCTGCTGCCTGCCTGCCTGAATCCCTAGACCAGTGGTTCCCAACCTTTTTGGCTCGAGGGCCACATATACCATTTTTACAACCCTGAAGGACTGCCACTCTGCCAGCAGGGCCTCTCCCACTGCAGTCAGATGGCAGGAGTTCAGCAAGGAGGCAAGGAAACCACACATGTCTTATAGCCCCATGGGCTCCACCTGGGTCCTCCTTAGGCAATGGCTCCTTTCTGCAGCCAGGGAGAAGGAAGATCAGTGATCCCTCCCTCTGGTTCCAGCAGGGACCTGAGCACCTATGAGACCTAGGCAAAGCACTTTGCCATACTTCCTGCTACAGCTGGGGGTTGGGGGGGGGGGGCAGAGAGCACTGGTCTCCTAGCAAGAAGCCTGCACTGGTCTTTTAACCCCACTGAAACACACTCCACCTGGCTCCTTAGGAAGTGACTCCCTTCTGCAGCCAGCAGGATGGGAGCCACAGGCCACTTTTGGCCCCCAGGCCACAGGTTGGGAACCACTGCCCTAGAATGTGCTGTGGTGCTCACCTCTGACTATTTGCTACCCTACCCTGGCTTTAGGGTCTGAGCTCAGAGAGTGCTATAGCTCTGCCCTGTCTGCAGGCCAATGTCCCATTAGCTCTTTGGTTCCCAAGCTTGTATGAAAGCCCGGGATCTAAACTATTTGCTGTTCTGCCCTGCCTGGATGTCCAGGGCTTTGGAAACTGCTAAGTCCCCCCCTTTTCTTTCTCTTTGAACCTGCCTATTGAGACTACCCTTTCAGGTGCGTGACAGTGATAAGGCATGGCCCCCCTCAGTGATTGACAGGGAGGGAAAGTCCTGCTTCCTTACACAAAAAATGTAAATAAAACAAAATCTGTGTTAAATGAGAAAATAATAATGGGGGTGGGGGGGAATAGAGATATCATGTGAGTGAGATAAGATCTTTTATTGACCCAACTTCTGTTGCTAAAACAAACGAGCTTTTGAGCTTACATAGAGGTCTTCTTCAGTTCTTTTTCTCTGGTAAAGTGAAAGTTAGTGTATTAGATTATTATCAGTAATATTGGCTAAAAAAATTTTAAGAAATACATAAGAAGAAATTAAGTATATTTTACTTTATTCATTCTAAGTAAACATTTGGGCTAGGTTTTTACTTTAGAAACAGTGCTGAAAAAGCTGCACTAATCTAAGAGTACAACTCTTGAGTGCATTGCACCTCAGACATCCATCTGAGTTACAGAACCTCTCCTTGTTCTCAAGGGAGTTATTATTTACTGTTAGAATAGGCTAATAGTAAATCACTGCCCTTCCCCATCCATGCTCCCAGTATGTCTATTCTGATGGCAGCAAAGTTGCTGCCATCAGATCAATTTTTCTGGATTGACTAAGCAGTCAGTTAAAACACACTCAGTTGATCCAGAAATTGACTGAATAAAACCACACCCTCAAGTGGCATAGCACTGTGTTGACAGGTATGCATCTCCCATCAGTGCAGGACAGTGAAAATGGTGCACTAGACAGGAGCTACAAAGTTGATGGGAGTTATGCCACGGGTCAGATCTGGCCTCAGATGTTATAGCCAGAAAGTTAGGGTGGAGCTAAGTTTCCATTCATTTCCAAACCTCCCACTCCTTGCCTTCATGCTTAGAAGAGAGACCACATCCTTCATACAAGAATCCCAACTTCCTCGTATATTGCCTACAACTTGGGGTTCAATCAGCATATATAGAAGCATAAAGATGAGTTGTTAGTTTCTGGCATGGGCATGTATTCTGAGTCACAATTAGTTCTTTGTTAGTTTGAAATAGTATGTCATCAGGGCTCTTCTTATCTTATGAAAAAGTGTATAACCTTTTGAGTGGTATGGGTGAAAGAATCTGCTTTGAACAGATCCATGATATCAAGCTCATTAACAAAACAAAAATGATCACTGAGATGCTTCAGATTTCAGAATGATTTGCAATACAGTCATCCCCAGCAGCTTCCATTCCATAAATTACCATATCTCCAATATTGCTCTAATTTTCAAAACAAAACAAAACAAAACAAAACTATTTGACTGGCTCTAAGAAAATAGTTTATATGATTAATAGAATTTCTGAATACTTGACTTTTTTTGTTTTCCCCTTTTCAGCTAGTTCTGCTCTCAGTCGTTTACTATAAACAGCAGGTTGCTTGTTTCAGCTGCCAGGGTAGTACTAGACATTCAGAAGGAGAGGAGGAAAAACAAATATATAAAATATGAATATCTAAAAACAGTATATTTAGGGCCAAATTCATCCCGGTGGCAAAGGAGTGCAGTGGAATATTAAATAAGAACCTAGACGTATAGATCAGTTTATAAAGGTGGGAAACTGTCATTACTTCACTTTCACATATGAGGAACCGAACCAAGTGATTCAAGTAATTCTCCTCAAATCACAGGCTATGTCTACACCTGAAAAGTTAAGTTGACTTGATAAGGTCGACTTTAAGTCGACTTAAAGTGGATCTTATTAAGTCGCCTTAACAGAAGTGGACTTCACTTTTCAAGTGTAGATGTGGCCCCTTTTCAACCTTATAAAGTTGACTTAACATTTTAAGTCGACTTAAAAAGGTCCACCTAGGCACTTCTCTGCATCTCCACTGGCTTAAGTCAACTTAATAAAGTCGACTTAAGCGCTAGTTCAAATTAAAACAAGGTGTTATTAATTCAAACTAACTTTTCCTTAATTTGATTTAAGGAGCAGCTTAAGTCGAATTAAGGAAAGCCCAGTGTAAACATGGAGTAAATTAAATCGACTTAAGCCTCCTTAAATCAACTTAATTTGTAAATGTAGGTTCACCCAAATAGACTACAAGTGGCAGAGTTGGGAATCAGGTCTCTGGACTTCCTGTCCCTTCCACTTTATTATGTCTTTTTTCCTTCTGAAAGTCTCATGTAGGGCAGACTGAAAGCTTCCTGTTTAGCATAACACTAACTCAAAGGATTGTTCACTTCAGGCCTGATCTAAAACCCATTCAAGTCAATGGAAGTCTTCCACTGACTTCAATGGATTTTGATTCAAACCATTTATCATTAAGCATACTGTGTGATTTCATTTTATTTCCAAGTTATTTAATGTAATCATAGATTATGTTGCTGTTGTCACAATGTTTTAAATGAAGATGATTACTTAAAAAATAGGATTGAACCTTATAGTAGTAATCCTGCGACCCACATTTTTTTTTAGATTGAGTCATTTAAGTTCAGCAGTTCTGCATGATCACTAATATTATAATTATCCAAAAAGAATCATTGCTTGCTCTGTTTGCCTAATGTTGCCAGATTTTCTCTTGAATCCACAGAACTTTCAAAACTAGAAGTAACAGAGTGCTTAAGTTTAACTTCATTGATCACAAATAATATTAATCTTGCAAAATAAACACAATCTCAAAAGACCTTATTTGAATGATGTATAAAGACCTAATTCATATGTCTTGGCAAACCATGAACAATATATAAGCCAATGTAGTCAAGCACATTCAAAAGCAGCAAAGGCCAAATATCACCGTTTTTTTCATGATTAGATTTCTGAATGCCAAGAGAAATTACATCAGTAGCCCATGCAAAGAAGCACCAGAGCAATACCTAAAACACAGAGCAACTTCAAGGCTAGGTAATATTGGCATCTGTTTAATTCAAGGCAACCTATGAACTGGTAGTTTAAAGATTATGAGCATGAATTCAACAAAAATCTGAGTCTATGATAAGCACAAAAAATGTCAAGAGAGGGAAAGGTTTTGTTTTCTAACCTTGGGACCAGCACAATTCTGAATCAGCATCATTATTATACAATCTGTTCCTCATGTGGAAAAAATATTTACTCTGGCTAGGTCCTCTCACAAGGGCTTATTTCAAAGGAAACAGTGCTTGGCAGGAAAGTATTTCTTACTGCTTTTCTCCATTAAAACAGTTTTCGTTTGTTGGCTTTTCTTTTTAACACACAGTGCAGTCAATTAGTGTGTCAGTTAATTGCTTAAACATACTACAATAAAATTTTACTATGTTTGATTCATAAAAATGATACAATCCACCTGTTTATATTAGTATTCAGGAAGTAATAAGTTGAACTTCATAGATCAAATCAAAGAATGCTAACATGTAGAACCTTTATCTGAAGATTTTTTATTTTTATTAATGTAACCATTTTCTTTGGGATTTTATACCTTATGTGGAAAGAATTCTATTAACTTTTATTCCATGAAAAAGAACATCTATATGATTACAGTTGACAGAATTAAAGTCTGTTCTACTCCACTTCAGGGCATTGAGCCTATACATATTACTACTGATTGAGTTATAAAGGAAACTTGGCTAGTACATAATGAGTAACAGGTTCCTGGAACGCAGAGACTTTTGTGCAAATTAATGTAAAAAGCAGCTATAGGCTACTTGGCACTGTAATGGCAAGTAGAACATGCAAGAAACTTTATCTATGACTACTTGTTGTTATACAATTACTTATTCACCAGAGAGATGGATGAAAATATAATAAGAAAGATAATTTCTAGCATTTCTAGCATATCTAGCAAAGTTTGCTTATGATACCAAGCTGGGAGGGGTTGCAAGTGCTTTGGAGGATGAGATCACAATTCAAAATGATTTGGACAAACTGGTGAAATGGTCTGAGGTAAATAGGCTGAAATTCAATAAAGACAAGTGCAAAGTATTCCACTTAGGAAAGAACAATCCATTGCATACCTACAAAATAGACAATTGCCTAGAAAGGAGTACTGCGAAAGGGATCTGGGAGTCATAATGGACTCCAAGCTAAATTTGAGTCAACAGTGTAACACTGTTGGGGGGGGGGGGGGAAGCACACACCCTTCTAGGATGTATAAAGAGGAATATTGTAAGACACAAGAAGTAATTCTTCTGCTCTACTCTGCACTGATTAGGTCTCAACTGGAGTATTGTATCCAGTACCTCATTTCAAGAAAGATGTGGACAAATTGGAGAAAGTCCAGAAAAGAGCAACAAGAATGATTAGAGATCTGGAACACTTGATTTATGATAGAAGATTGAAAGAACTGGGTTTGGTTATTCTGGAAAAGAGGAGGCTGAGAGGGGACACGGTAACAGTTTTCAAGTACCTAAAAGGTTGTTACGAGGAAAAGGGAGAGAAATTGTTCTCCTTAACTGCTGATGATAGGACAAGAGGTAGTGGGCTTAAATTACAGCCAGGGAGGTTTAGTTTGGACATTAGGAAAAAAATCCTAACTGTCAGGGTGATTAACCACTGGAATAAGTTGCCTAGGCAGGTTGTGGAATCTCCATCATTGGAAGTTTTTAAGAGCAGGTTAATCAAACACCTGTCAGGGATGGCTTAGGAGGGTCCTTGGTCCTGCCATTAGTGCATGGACTTGATGACCTCTCATGGTTCCTTCCAGTTTCTATGATTCTCTATGATTAACAAACACTACAATAGATAAACTAGGAATTCAATGTAAATATTAAGTTACTAAGCACTTTTTAAAAATCTTGTCTTGTCTTATATTATATCATAAATTCCTGGAGGATAGGTGGAACAATGGCTATTAGCTAAAATGGCCAGGGATGCAACTCTGTACTCTGGGTGTCCCTAGTCTTTGACTGCCAGAAACTGGGAATGGATGTCAGGGAAGGGATTCCTCAATAACTGCCCTGTTCTGTTAATTCCCTCTAAAACACTTGGCATTTGCCATTGTCAGAAGACAGGATACTAGGCTAAATGGATCATTGGTCTGACCTTTGGCTGTTCTTATATTCTTTTCAGTATATTTTTTCCCCCACATTTTACTATATATTCTGTAGGATGATAGAACTGTCTGGCTCTGATCCATTCAGGTCAATGATGAGTACTTCCATTGGTTTTGATAGTCTTTGGTTTAAGTAAGATTGTAGGCTTATAGGCCTGCCTGACATTAAGTAACATTCTAAATGTAAGATTTTAAATTTGAGTAGCAAAGGGTTACAAGAAGGCCAGCTAGGCTGGCTATCTTTGCAATGTAACATCCCGTGACCTTAAGTTGTAAAGCCTTACAGTTCTCAATATTGGTCAGTAACAAACTGTCTTGCTCAATTTTGTTTTTGAAAGCCAAAGGAACACTGAGAGCAATTGATAAGAATTGTTTATGGAAATTGTAACACAAAAGAATAACCCTGTGCCATCTTGAGCAATTTCCCAAGATTGTAAATGCAGGGGAAATAATCTCCCCTGTCTTTGTCAAAATTTATAAGTTAATTAATTAACAGAAAATTAGAAACTAGTGTCTTAATTTGTGTGATTGAAGAATGAATGTGACTAGAGGTTTAAAAAAGTGATAAGAGGCTGTAAGGGGGAAGATGTACCAGTTCTCAAACAATGAGGATTCATATGGCTGAAGAATGTAAGAAAAATTAACAGAAAAGAACAGAGGAGGCAACATCCCCCCTCCCCAAGGACATGGCATGATAAAGTTGGAAACAGGAACAGAACAGTAAAAAGTCATGTTTGTTACATTGGTGAGTGATAGATCATCACATCAAACATGGGAATGTCATGACATAGCAGTTTTCATAGACTTACATATAGTCTGGGCCCTATAAAAAAGGTGAAGAAAATGAGAGACTTTGGGCTCGTTCTGCAACTACAAGGAGCATCGTGTCGTGACTGTACCCCGCTTCACCCTTGAGCTCATCTACCTAGCCAGTGGTTTGACTCGAGCAACGCTGAGGCTGGTAACTATTTCTCTCCTGCAGAACTCTGTATGTGTGTGTGTGTGTGTGTGTGTGTGTGTGTGTGTGTGTGTGTGTGTGTGTGTGTGTGTGTGTGTAACAAGATGTTTTGGCAAAAATAAATTATAGTTATGGCTCTTGTTACCTTAATTGACCAAACCAATAAAATGTCCTAACATCTGGGGGAAATGCAGGCAAACAGTAGA
>ML685772.1:10242538-10261394 GCA_007922175.1 Pelusios castaneus | reverse complement strand
TTTTTTTTTTTTTTAAGTGAATTCCTGGCCAAAAAATGCTCATTTCACACAGCCAATTTTTTTTCTGCAAGTTTCTAACCAGTTGTAGAAAAACTGCCATGAGGATATCACAAACATTGTGTCTACATGAGAAGCAACATTAATGGAGCACTGTTACAGCTACTGACTTTCACAGGGATTTTTGTTTATGTAAAATATGCATAACTAATTAATACTACTCTCTACCACATGACAAAGTATTATTAAGTAACTATGACAATTTGTGATGTAATAGAAAATGAGTGGAGTCTGTTTCTTTCTTTATTTGAAAAAATAAATAGATTTAATACCTTTATTCTTTAGAACTAACTGAAGCCTTAATCACAACCAGAAACCAAAGTGTGACACTGAAGACCTATCAGCTTTGGATACTCATACTACTGCACCAATTAAGGATGGTAATTTACTAAATAAGCCTTATTCTCCCTTTACAAAATCACAGTTATTTTACCTTCTATTTTTTCATCTTGAACTGCATACATATCTATTTAAAAATGATAAAGAGCCAAATGCAATCAGTTAATTGACAACATCAGAGAGCATTTTCACAAAAAGGGAGAAAAACCAGTGAAACTAGCAAAGCAAATTTTTAACCGTGTTAACTATACTTTTATTAATTCAGGTGGCAACTTACTAGTTTTGAACAGCTCATGTTACAGTCTATGCATAGATGTGAGTAGAGTTTTGGAAAATATTTAACAGAACATGACAGTTCACTGTTGATAATAATCACCACAAACTTCACTTTTTTCTTCTGGAATTATTTTTAAATGTTCCCTCTAACAGAAAAATGTTGTTGTTGTTTTTCAAAATCTTGGTGCCCAGGTATCAGTGAAGCTGAAATACAACTTGCTACGTCTAGATCCATACAAATAGAAAGAGTGCTTATATCAAGGCTTCAAACTCAGCTTAAACTATTATCAAAAGAAATGCTTAATTCTGACCAAATCTAAATTTAAAATTTCTGAGCTATGTATTTGCCAAAATAGATTTTTTTATGGATGGAGGCAGTGCATGAAGGCCTAAGAGAAGAACAACTCTATCTCCAGAGAACTTGCTTGCTACAATGTTGATATTGCAGTACTAAGTGAGACTAGATTGACTGGAGAAGGTTCCGTCAGTGATTGACTATACTTCCTTTTGAAAAGGAAAATCAGAGGAGTGGATTTGAAATTAAAACATCTTTCCTGAAACAACTTCCCGACCTTCCTGTTGGCCTGAATGAATGACTCTTGAAACTTCAGTTCCCCCTGAATGCTTTACAGAATGTCACTGTCATCAGTGCCTATGTGCTTACTCTGACCAGCACAGAGGGAAGCAATGAGCAGTTCTATTCAGACCTGAATTCCAGCCTCAGATCAACCTTGCATATCGACAAGTTCATCTTGCTGGGAGACTTCAATGCTAGAGTTGGTAGAGACAGCAATGACTAAAGAGGTATGATAGGATGACATGGAGTGGAAAAGATGAACAGTGATGACTCCTCCTCAATATGGATTTGTGGCTATGGGGTTCCCTAATTGTGGGAGTGGCATAGATGGAATGCATACCACCACTTTAGCTCTGGATCACCTTGCTGCTGAGTACATAAACCACAAAGGGTACTTCTCTATGGTCCTGCAAGCCCTTGTGGATCACAAGGGGCATTTTACAGACATTAATATGGGCTGGGCTGGGCTGGGAAGGAACATGGCACACATATCCTTAGGAACTCAAGTCTGTTCAAAAAGGCGCAGGCAGGCACTTTCTTCACCGACAAAAAAAGTAAGCCTTGGGGATATGGAAATGCCAATAGTGATCCTGGGGAACCCTGCATACCCCTTGCTCCCCTGGCTAATGAAGCCATCTCACCTGGATGCAGAGAAGGAGCGTTTCAATCATAGGCTCAGCAAGTGCAGAATGGCGATAGAGTGTGCATTTGGGTGTGGGGGAGGTAGAGGAGCATGTGAGAGAAATATACCAATGCTTATAAGTGCTTGTTGTGTTCTCCATAATATGTGAAACACGTGGGGAAAAGTTCCTTCAGGGCTGGTTTGCAGCCATACATTGGCTACATTCTTAGACTGCCCTTCTCACATCACTAGTCCCTGATACATATTCCATTCTTTCTCAACAGAACATATTTTACATTTTCTCTCAAAACTATATTTGTTATAGGTCAGACTCAAAGCCCCAGTGAAGTATATGGGGTCTTTCTATTGATTTCAATAAATGTTGAATCAGGCACTTTCGGAAGGGTGAGGGGAAAGCCAAAGAAGAAATGAATGACAGTTTATAAATTAAAAACAAAACAAACATTAAGAGGAAGAGTAGATTCCTTAAAATATGTATTTGGAAAGTAAGTAGAGGGACGTGGTCATGTGAGAGAGTGCAAAGAGTGTTTTGTTTTGTTTTTAAGGCTCTGTTTAAAAAATGAGAGAATCTTCCAGTTATTTTTCTTTTTGGTTAACGTTCCAAGAAGAATGACCAAAGACTGCACGAAATAGCTTTAAGGGATTGGGTTTTTTTGTGTATTTGGAAATTGCTTGGGAATTGTTTGGAAAAACTTACTGTTTTCACAGTAAGAATGACTTTCAACTTGTCAACTGGAGAGGTTTTTCCTTCTGCCTTTTACTGAATTATATATTAACAAATAGTACTCAAGAAATGTTGCTAGGTGAGGGACTTGTTATTTTCCGATTAGGCTCTGAGAGAAAGGGGATTAAAGCCAAGTCGTAGGGGCTCCTCTGTGTCTATGCACTCCCAAAGCACTGTACAAAGTCAGAAGACTTACTAAAGAGACCAACTAAAATCCTCAGTTCCATTTGCATCTCTGGAAAGTATAAAAATAGTCTTGTGCCAACAATGGGAAGGTATGGAAATTAGAGTTGCTGCTATGAAGCAACTGGTAATATACAGTGTCAATCCTGCATGAAGCAACTGGTAATATATAGTGTCAATCCTGCATGATCAGCTTTAACAAACAATGATGGGGAGAGGAGGGTTGATCAAAGAGAGCAATGTTTTAGCTTGATAGAGTTTTCAAAGAACACAGCCTGACAGTGACAGAGTGGTAACCTACTTACTTAGGGATTCCCTATTCAGGCGAAAAAAAGAGATGAAAAGAAGGAGGAAAAAGTACAATAAGGAAATAATCAGATCTTTTATGTGAATGCTGGGAATTCATTGTTCTCCAGTATTCAAAATGGAAGTATGGTTTTGTTTATTATCTTGGCCCCAAGTTCCTTTTTACCCCCAGACTGCTGTCATCTGGAAAGCATAGTGAACTCAAGCAAATCTATAAGGGACCTGTTCCAAATCCCATTAAAGACAATGATTTCACTACACATTAAGCAATAGGTGGTGGTATTATATGGCTTGTTTGAAAGGGCTTGTGTCCCTTTAGGGCTAGCGAGGGAATGACTTGCAGTGGAAAACCAGATGAGTATAGGGATGCTGACTCATCCTTTCCCCAGGTGACCAGAAGAGAAGGGGGGCTACCTAGGTCCATGCTGGGGCAGGATTCTGGTGCAGGAAAAGCTCTCTTTTACCTGGATTAGGCAGAGCAGCACCCACTCGCTTACCCATGGAGGAGGTAAAATATTGGGTTTTATCATAATCGGCTATGGGCACTGAGGTAGTTGCTCCTTTCATAGGGGGCTGGGAAGGTATTTTTTCCCTCATTGGCCAGGGCAAAACGTTTTCTGGTTTTGTTTCTTTTTACTTCCCACAGTGGATTTGGATTCAGGAGGCTTAATTGGGGTGAACTTGAAATGGGAGTTAGGCTATGGTGTTGCAATTCATTATGTAAACATGGGGCAGATGTCCTGTGCAGGTATTCCACAGGGAAGGGATATAGTGATCAGATAAAATGAATTGGTAAAGGATTTAAAGGAGTGGAAATGGGTTGGGGTTTCTATGACTGGTATGACAGGAGTAAATCCTTCCCCATTTATAACCAGTCCACCCCTAAATCCCTCCCATTGAGGTCGGTGGAATGGTGAAGTCCCAGCAATGCGTTGAGTGGGGACCAGGATAGGTATTTGGAAGGATTGGCAGAAGCCCCCAGGGTATATATTGAAATGATTATGAAATTAGCTATGCTATACTCTTTTTATATGCCAGGTATTCCCAGACATTTAAGAATACATGTGGCTAATCACATTGCATCCCATGTCTCCTGTCCATCTTCAAGCATTGCTGGACAATGACAGTTCTTAACCACTGATGACTTTAGGTTTCAGATCCGGCCTAATGTTACAAAGAAATCACAAGTTGTAAAGGCACTGACCGCAATTCTTTCTCTTAAAAATACCCCAACATACCATGCCGCACATTTACTGTAAGTTATTATATATCACAGGACTTTATAAATGCCTATAAATCACAGTGTTCCAACAGTATTTAACTGTTAGTACTTTATGTGACCTGTTCCCCATCCAAGCATCATGTCTAACACAGCAATAAAGCCTCATAACAGATCAGACTCCACCCATAATCCAGGGCAAACTTTGGCTAATTATTTCTCTTAATTGTTATAGGTCTGACTCAAAGTCCCAGTGAAGTAAATTTCCTCTATACTGTATGATTGTGAAAGCAACTTGAAAGCAGTAGATAGAACCAAAGAATAAAAACAATGTTTTTTCCAGGCATAGCATTGGCAACTCAAGCAAGACACTGTGGATTTAACACCCTTACACTGGAATTTATTAGAGTCAAAACAGATGTGGCATTGTTATACCTAGCTAAACTCTGCATAATTTACTAGAATTGCAAAGTGGTGTGTGGTTTTTTTTTTTGTTTGTTTTATGAATATGACGATACCAAATGCTTTGCAGATGCTAAGATAGCTGCACTGGAGAAACAGAAAGCAATGTTTATTTGGAGAATTTGATGAAAATATGTAAATAATCTTTTATCTGTTTCTTCCTTAAAGTGAAGAAAAGTGTAAGAAAGAGGATTATAAACACACACACAGAGAGAGAGAGAGAGAGAGAGAGAGAGAGAAAGAGAAAGAGAGAGAGAGAGTTCAAGCTGACTTAAGAAAAGACAGGGTAAGACAAAACAAAAAGACTGACAAGAAATGTATATAAGTACAGCCCCAGCAGTCAGATTAATGTATTTTCCCCCTTTCCTGTCCCCACTTTATTTTCTAGGCATGTTTCTGTCCCTGCCAGCAGGTAGAGGATCTTGGGGGCAATTACCGCACCAGTGGGGTACAAATCAATCTTTATTGAAAAATGTAAAACAGTAAAATTCAACAATGGGGTGCATGGGGTTTGTCACAGTAGGCAATTGGGGAGGGGGTTTCTCTTATTAAGCAGTGTGAAAATGAAGAGGTGTCACAGCGAGTCACAATTGGTGGCTAGCGATTCTACAAAACAAAAGCAATATGTCACACTGGTATAGGTGTAGAGGTACAGTAAAGGCAATGGTAACCAATGGGGTTTTACGAATATGAATGAGATACAAATGGCAGTAAAATTGCACAATAAGGGTGATTAGTGAATTTCCACAAATGTAATAGCACAGATGAGAATCAATAACTTGGTTTGTAGGACTGCAGTGGCAGGCAGTCTGTAAGAGTGTACATAGAGGCTGGGTTAAGGAACAGGGGTGGGGGGTGAGTAATTAGTGGCAGAGGAAGAGGGAAGAGTACAGCTGCAAGGGTTGCAGCAAGAGGCACTGAAGCCCTGCAGGGCGAGGCTCAGAGCAGTCTTCAGGAGCCTGCAGGCTAAACGCTGCGGAAAGGCAGCAAGGGGCTTGGGAAGGTCGGGGAGAGGGGGAAACAGCAGCGGAGGGCTTGGGGTGTTCGGGGAGAGATGAAGACACAGAGGCACTTATTCAACAACTTAAGAGCATCTATACAACTTATGCTAATAATGAACAACAGAAAGAATAAAAAACAAAAAGAGAGGAGCAATACAATAATCTTTAATCTAACTTGACTATGGCCACACAATATAACAAGTAATGGCAAACAAGTATCCCACTTAACTACCGCTAAACACAGACACAGAATTCAATTCTAACAGGACTACAACTTATAGAGGCTAATAAAATGCACGGTTACAACTTAACAAAACTAAACCTAAACAAACTAATGAAACTAAACCTAATGGCACGCCTTATACAACACCGGTCCTATTGACCAGGGGGAGCAGTCCCAGAGGCAGAGTGGTGTGAGCCCAGGGTACAGCTCCTTGGGGAGTCAGGGGATGGTGGCTGCAGCAATGGAAACGGCTGAAAGCAGGGAGCCCCAGGACAGAGCACACGGAAGCAGAGCTTAGCAGCGACACGGGCTTTTCTTTAGCAGCAAGGGAGCCGCAGAGTTAGAAACAGTTTCAGGCACAGACCAAGGAATTAACTTGAGTCTGTCTGCTGGGGAAGCAAGGCCAGCAGCTAGGACAGGGGGAGTTTGCAAGAGGGGAACCTTACCGATTCCTGGGACAGCAGCAGGTATAGAGGCAGGAACAGCAGCAGCATCAGAGGATGCAGAGGAGGCTCGGTTCGTTTTCGATAGTCGGGAGATCTCACAGGAAAAATTCGGTGTTCGTGGGAGGGGAGTTTAAAAACGGGGAGTACGCTCAAAAATTAAAACAAGAGTGGAGAAAGGGCCCTCCAAAGACCCCTAGCTGATCAGACCAGGTGGTAAAGCAGGAACCTTTCTGATGTCTGACTCAAAAATGTCCGGTTTTCAAGGCAAACTCAGGCAGTGTCCTGCCAGTAACTATGGCTATGTACACACGATCAGATTAAAGCGCAACATGGCAAGCGCGCCATAAAAAACATGTGACCTTTATTGCGGGAGAGCGCGTACACACGTCTCTCCTTGCAATGCAACAGAATTCTTTGCAATATCGCGGTGTAGCGCAATGAATTTTGGGCACCTATCCGATAGTTCAATTTTCCCTGAATCGCAGCTTGGAATCTTGGGATGAAGGAAAGGAACGCAAAGCGCCATGGGTAAACTCTCAGTTTTCCGTGGTGCACTGTGTTCCCCTTGCGTCTTCCTCGTTGCCAATAGCAACTCGCACCTATTTTCAACAGTGCAGTGACGCACTGCACCACTTGCGAGCAATCACAACAGCGACAGCATGGATCCTGCTCTGATCTCCAGTGTCGCCTTCAGCATTCTAAATACATCTCGGCTGGTTGCTCAGTACGCAATGAGCTCCGAGTCAGACGAGGACGCTGAGGAGCAGGGGCTGATCGATTCCATGCAGAGCAACAGCACCGCGTTGCTCAGCTCCTTCACCGATCATCTGCACACGGTGCAACGCCGTTTCTGGTCACGAGAGACGAGCACCGAGTGGTGGGATCGCATTGTTATGTAGCTGTGGGATGACGAGCAGTGGGTACAGAACTTTCGAATGCGGAAAGCAACCTTTTTGGAACTATGCTCAGAGTTGGCACCTGCCCTGCAACGCAAAGACACCAACATGAGGTCCGCCCTAACCGTGGAGAAGCGTGTTGTGATAGCTGTCTAGAAGATGGCGACTCCTGACTGCTACCAGTCGGTAGCAAACCAGTTTGGAGTTGGGAGGTCCACCGTCAGATTAGCCGTCTCACAAGTGTGCCGAGCCATCAATCGCATTCTGCTACGGAGGACGGTGACATTGGGCAATGTTCGTGAGATTGTGGACGGCTTTGCTGCCATGGGATTCCCTAACTGCGGGGGAGCCATAGACGGCACACACATCCCTATTTTGGCTCCAGACCATCTCACGACCGAGTACATCAACAGAAAGGGCTACTTCTCCATGGTGCTGCAAGCACTTGTGGATCACAAGGGGCATTTTACGGACGTCAGTGCTGGGTGGTCGGGAAAGGTGCATGATGCCCGCATTTTCAGGAACACTGGTCTGTACCAGAAGCTGCAAGGGAGTACCTTCTTCCCTGATCAAAAAATTACAGGGGGGGATGTGGAGATGCCCATAGTCATCCTCGGAGACCCAGCATACCCACTGATGCCATGGCTCATGAAGCCGTACACCGGGAACCTAGATCGCAGCAAGGAGCGGTTCAATTACAGATTGAGCCACTGTAGAATGACTGTGGAGTGTGCCTTTGGCCATTTAAAAGGACACTGGCGCTGTTTGTATGGGTGGCTGGACTTGGCGGAGGACAACATCCCTGCGGTGACTGTGTCGTGCTGTGTCCTTCATAACATTTGTGAAAGAAGGGGAGAAAAGTTTTCCCCGGGGTTGGCTATGGAGGCACAGCGCCTCGAGGAAGCATACGAACAGCCAGCCACTAGGAGTATTGGGGGGCCCAAGGAGAAGCTGCTTGCATAAGGGAGGCACTCAGGGACCATTTCAATGATGCCCTCCCCTAGTTAACTTCAAGGACGCATCAGGTGCACCTTATGAGATTTTCAATGTGTACAAATAAAGCCACTCTTCAAATTATTTGTTACTGTTTTTATTAAAACCTAAAAGGGGGGAGGGGTTACAGATGGGTGTAGCTGCGGGTCTCTAAAAACTAGCTCTGTGGGGGACTGGATGTTGCAGTGTACCAGGGGGACAGGTGGCCTTCAAAGAAATTCTTTGAAGGACTACGGGGTGTGGGAGGCAGACACGGCTGAACTGTATGGAGTGGAGCCTGTACATTAATCGCCTGGGTCTGCAAAGCAATCATGCTCTTGAGCAGTTCTGTTTGCTCCTTCATCACGCTTATCAGTTCGTCCCTGTGTTTCTGCCTCCTCTGTTGGGATTCCTCTCTCCAGGCTCAAATCTCCATCACGGATTCCTGTGCTGTTTTCTTCAGGTCCTGAAACATATCCTCCCTGTTTCTTCGAGCACGCCGCCGAATGTTTCTCATGCGGTCAGCTGGGGTAGACACCGGCCTCATGAAGGTTGAATCTATTAAAAAATAATAATAAAGCTATTGTTAACACATAGCATAGATAACCAATGTAACCTTCCAGTAGCACATTCCACTGGATGGTACAGGGCAGTCAACATCCTATGCTTCGCTGAAGGGACAAGGTACATCCTAATAGAAAGCTTACTGGGGGCTAACATTCTGCACAGGGCACACAGATGGAACCCGATATCTCTCTCCTCAGAGTGCCCCTGCCAGCTAGAATACATATCCTACATGCTACCGGATGCAAGCCAGGACTGTATGCTGCTGCACTGTGTGCTGCCATAGTTCCCAGGGCTGTGCTTTGCAGGTGGCGAGGCAGAGTATCCGTCTTTGGGAGCGTAGACACAAACGCTCTCCCATCTAACCTGAGTAGTAGGCTCTGGAGGTACATCGAGGAAACCTTTACTGACCTAAATACAGATGATTTTTTGACAATCACTGCTTGTGTTGATGCACTTCTAATGAATGCAGAGTAAAGAGCGTGCACAGCGGGGACTGAGACAGCAAGCACCCCCGCCTCGGACAATGATATTTTAGCAGGAACCATAGCTGCATGAAAGAGAAACTTACCTGAACCCCCCTCTGCCGCCTCAGAGGACTCGCTGCAATTCATGTCTTGGGTGGATGTCTCAGCGGGGGTGCAGAAGAGCTCCTGGTTACATACTGTTGTGCTTTCCTCCAGGTCATCCTCCATCCCCTCCTCCTCATCGATCACGTCCTCATCCTGCTTGGGTCTGGCGGTCAGTGGATGAGGGGGACCGATATGTCCACGGGACTCTTTGCAGTGGTTGTGGGGTCCCCACTGAGGATGGCTTCGATCTCCTTATAGTACCTGCATGTAGCAGGCGCTGATACAGGATGGAGGTTTGCCTGCTTTGCTCGGTGATAGCTTATTCTTAGCTCCTTCACCTTCGATCTGCATTGCACAGTGTCTCTATCATAACCTTTCTCTGACATGGCCCGAGAAATTATGCCATATGTATCATAATTTCGCCTGCTGCCGCGTAGCTGCTCCTGCACAGCGGACTCTCCCCAGATGCTGATCAGGTCCAGCACCTCTGCTGTGCTCCAAAGGGATGTGCGTGTTCCACGACGGGCTGCCATTGTTTCTGAAGATCGGAGCTGCACTCCACTCCACGAGGAAGAGAACAGGAAGTGAAACAGACGAGAAATTTGAAAATCCCGGGAATCAGATCAGGGTGGGGACTGTTTTGTCACGGCCACAGAGTGGGTGAGGGGAAGACCAGAGAGGATGACTTTGGAATGCTGGGACACTTCCGGAGGCCAATCATTGCGCGGTAAGCGTACACACAAGTGGAAAGGCGCAACAGCTGTTCCGCGTTAACTGCTACCACCCTCATCGAGGTGGTTTAAAATGTTTTTGCTGACACTTTTTTCTGCCAAAAAAATGGAGATTCGATTACAGTGAATTTGTTTGTTTTGTGAAATTGTTTCAGTGAAAAATAAACCAAATAAGAAATTTATCCATTCAAAATTATTTTTCTTTTAAAAATGTTTTTTGACCCAAAATAATTTTCCCCTGACTTTTCAGAATTGTTAGAGAACTAAAAAAACATGGTATTCACACAATTCTACTGACAAGCCATTATCAACTTATGGAATGAGCTATTATTATTATTATTATTTATTACATTTTAGACAGAAAAGAAGGATGAAAAATGAGAAACTTTGGGAAAAGAAATGGGAAGTTCTATAGGAGAAAAATTGTACGCCCAGAAGAGGGGTAAGATATTTTGTGGTGGTGGTGGATTATGTTTTCATTTTGCAAATTCAATTGGTTTACAGTCATGAATAGTAGGAGCAAATAACACTTTTAAAGGCTCATTGGGACCATTATCCTTTATTTCATGCAACTCACAAAAAGAAATACTGTTATTTTACCAGTAAACATAATATACAAAATTCTGAGTAAAGAAGGAGCTGATTCTTCTTAGAAGCATTTATTGTTCTTCTTAGAAGCATTTTGGAGTTCCCACTAAATACCATTCTAGAGATTGGCGTTTAAAAAATGGACCCAGTCCTTTGCACCGATTGAGTTCTGTTTAAAGCCACGGATTTAGCCCCCCAGTGTAAGTTAGTACAACCACCAGGCTGCTCTAACATATTCCAGTTGCAATGGCCTCATGGAAGCCAGTCTTCCAATGCAGGATCACTACAATACAAGGTGTGCCAGTGGCTTTCCCCATTAAAATCTGATATTCCCAGTCTCCTGACATGTGCATACTGCTGGAGGCTAGGGGAGGAGCAAAAGGAATCCTCAGCTGACCTGTTAGGTAGCTTCCACAGTGCCAAGGACTTTAACCAGGGACCCAGGATGTGGCCTAATACAATGAAATTTTCTGTCTCCTGAAAATTATCATACAGTCCCCTCACCCCCCACATGTTTATTTTCATCTCCAGTTGCCCCTTCAAGAATTAAATGTGGGTTTTGGTTACTTCTTAAATTCTTTCCTTTATATAGACAATCTCATACTACAAGAAAAGGAAATTAAAACCACTAAACCCAAAGGTTCTATCTAATTGTATTTTGTATTGAAAATAGTTTGACCTTGTGCCTTAGCATTGTGTGTATCAAGCAGCTGATAAATATTCTTACCCATTTCAATCTGCCTTCCTGGAAGAGTAATCTAACATAGGGAAAGGCTTTGGGGGAAAAGGTCTGAATTTGATTAAAGGATCTGATATTAAATTCAAAATCATTTCTCTTCCAAAGGGAATTGGAAAAGTCATGGTGTAACTATTTTTTTCAAAACAATATATTAGAAGAGAGAGAGAGAGAGAGAGAGAGAGAGAGAGAGAGAGAGAGAGAGAAATATATTAAAATATATATGTTTATATGTGTGTAATCACACACACACACATTAATTTAGAGATCTAGAGCTAATTTTAACTAGTATCAACTCACTGAATTCTACAGAGTTAAATCAGTGTTAAATTAGTATGACATCAGACTCAGAATCCTGTTATTACATTGACACCACTCACTAAGTTTCATTTCTGTGAATGGAGTTTATGCACATGTGTTGAAGGGAGAACATAGTCTGACCTAATTTTCAATGGTGTAAATTAGGAGTAACTTCAATAAGGCGAATGAAGTCCATAGACACCTGGACTTTAAAGTCAGAACGGATTAATATGATCCTTTAGTCTGACCTCCTGCACAATGCAGGCCATAAAACTTCACCCACCTGCTCCTGTAATAAACCTCTAACCTATGACTGAGTTAATGAAATCCTCAAATCATGTTTTAAAAACTTTAAGGTACGGAGACTCCACCAGCAAGTGAACTGTGCCCCATGCTAAAGAGGAAAGCTAAAACCCCCCAGAGCCTTTGCCAATTTGCCCTTGGGGAAATTCCTTTCCAACCCCAAATATGGTAATCAGTTAAACCTTGAGCAAGTGGGCAAGACAGATGTGAGAGAGATCAGGCCCCTGGAGTTTGGAATAAAACATGTTGTTATAAAATATAGTGAGTTGTTATCTGGACCTTGGCTATGTTGCACAGAGGTTGACCAGACCACAGCCAGACCCTGAACTGGTGTAAATTGCCACAGTTTCACTGAAATCAATAGAGTTTACAACAATTCACACTAGCTGGTGATCTGGTCCGATATATTTCAAAAAGAGGTTTAACTTCCGTTTTGACTGAGAAATACAGTTTACCCATTACAGTTCTCTAGCAAAGATGATAATGGCTAGCTTCAAGTCTTGGGAAGAGGATATTGAAAGTAACAGGAAAGCAAAGCCAGATGTTTATCCTTACACTCCCTTTAATTTTGGGGTAAAATTTAAAAGAGAAAATTAAAAAGAGAAGAACTTTTCATTCCATTGGTAGGAGAAAGGTTCATCTTATGTGGCCATTTGATTTTTTTTTTTCTGAAATAATTTCACTCACTATTATAAGCAAACTTCACACCAAATAGTTGTAGCAGCTTGAAAGGCAAAACTTGGTGTCAATATAACACGGAAGGGAAATATTATTGGCTGCACTGTGTGATGACAATAATACACTTTTGGATTCAAAAAATCTGCTGTGTGTGTCCTATATGTTGGAGAAAAAGATACAATGTTTTCCTAGAAATAACAGATAGAAAGATAGGAAATAGTTGAAGTGAAATGTGGATGTATTTTGTAAAGAAAAATAGGAAAAAATTTGGTCTGTAGTAAGTATTTAAGAAATCTTGGGTAAATGCCTTCCCTGTTTCCCCTACCACGCCAAACTCCACGGCAAATAACCCCTTCTAGCTAATATTAGGTCAATCATACCATGTTCAGGAATCTTGCTGGAAAACTAATGAGAGATCCTATTTTGAGATGCAGAACTGTGCATCACGTCATATCTTGTAAGATGAGATGCTGAGTAGGACTCACAACATTCACATGAAATATATTAACCAAAGTTTACATTTTATTTTATCTTATGCCCTTTCATTCCTTAATGTATTTGGCCAAGGTAAAAACTAGCTTGTATTTTGCAAACCACTTGTCAGCTTCATGTGATTTCTCTTTGTGACTGAGTGAATGTGCTAGCTAAATGCTATTCACACAAAAGAGAATCTGAAGCACCTCTCTGTACAGTGTGAGAGTTTGGGTAGGAATGATTGGCCCTGACATCAAATGGTCTGGGCAGAAGAATCCCTTTCTTTTCACTGAAAAATTGACTGCACTGTAGAAATTGTCAAAGAGATGCTTCAAAGCCAACAATTCAAATTTTCACAAATGTTGGGGTAAAGAGGAGTTTGAAATTCAGCCCATGGATTTTCATTCCATATTGGATTCACAAGTAGAGGGGCCTACATTTTTGTTTGGATGCAGCTAAACCTTTTCAGTGAATCTAAAATGGGAGCAATATCATGAGAGCAATTATTTGCACAAGATTCTTAATATTCTGGATGTTAGATAAGCTCATGAAATTTTTGAGAGTGGGGTCTTGCACCTGAACCATAGCTTAACTCTAGTTCCAGTGAGGAGCCAATCACCATTTCCTTATACCATCTCTGCAGTACACTTTACACTTGACTTTATTTTTGAAGTTAGCTTCCTGCACAGTGTAGGAAACAGATATATTTAATAGCAAAGAGTAGAACAACTCTAACTCAATACACACTGAAGTGAAGAATTTTTTTTTACTTAATACAGTATTAAAAAATAAATGCACTACATTGTTTTATATTTAATAGTACATATTTATCTTAATGTCATATTTTAATTTGTTTTATCATCCTATTCCTAGAATGTCATTGTGAACTGATAGCCATGTGATAGAATAAAATTTTCCTTTTTAACATAAACTACTGCATAGGATGTAAAGATGATTAGTCCTGCAATGTTGCACAGTTCATGTCTGCAGCAGCAAGGACTATCTATCTCTTAAGAGTCAATTGTTCCATTTAGAACTTCATTTTTTCTGTCTTTTTTTTCCCCTTGCACCTACTCAAAGCTACACACAATTTATCAGTATTGTTTCACTAGCTTGTATTGATAAATGCCTATTTTGGGGTTAGGGTTAGTGAATTGTCTTGGAAAACATGGTAACTAATCCAAATGTCAGTATTTTTATCCCATATTACTATGGGCTTATTTAATATTTAGATCAACTGGAACAAACAGTTCATTTACTTCACTAATCTCCAATTCTGTCTTCTTCAAAAGGCTCTAGACCTGATTGTCCCTCCTACCCCAATAAACCCTTTATCTTTCATTTGTATGTTTCAGAACCAGAGCCTCTGGCCAGTTGCTAATAAAATATCACATACTCTGAAGTTTCAGATGTACAATGCATTAAAAAGGAAGTGTCTCTAATCAGGGCATTCCAGTTTGATGGGAATAGACCAAGGAGAGAGAGATTGCAGATCTGAGAACCCACACAATGAGAAATACCAGGAAAGATAGTGTGCCTGTGGACCTTCAAAAAGGAAGAAGCCAGAGAATCACTTGATAATGGAAGAAAGAGGATAGGAGAGACAAAAAGATCTTGTTATGCTGGATGCAGTATACTGTAGCTGTGTTGCTCTCCAGATATTAGAAAGACAAGGTGTGTGAGATATCTTTTATTCGACCAACTTCTGTTGCATCATAGTAAAATGAAGGTGGAACAGATTGTTTGGCATAAGTAAAGACAGCACATATGGTAAGGGACCATTCAAGGTAGAGTGGTCCGTTAAGACCTCAGCAGTCACAGGACACCATTGGTGCTAACTCCATATACTGTTGCTTATGCTATGGCTTATGCTTATGGTACTTCTGTTCCACCTGGTGTTTTTCTGTGATGATGGGGTTTCCTTTCCCTGACCTTAAGAAGAGCTCTGTGTGGCTCCAAAGCCTGTTTCTCTCAGGGATAGAATTTGGTTCGATGAATGATATTACCTCAGCCACCTCCTCTCTTTTGTTATGCCTGGGCATTCAAACCAAAAGATGACACACTGTGATAGGGCTAGGGGAAGCTAGAAGGAAGGAAGACAAGAAATGCTGAGAGATCTGAGATAAGCATCAATACTTTGGGCTCTTATCCAAAGAAAATGCTTCTGAATCCACTCATTGTTATATGGTAGAAACAGATTGTTGTATTTTCCCACATAACTTAAACAAACATGAGTTTATAAGCAATACAATCATCAGAGCTTTATCTGAATAACTTTTTATCATTTAAATTCTTTGACTAAAACCAGAACCCACAGCAGAAGAAGCTATCAGGAAGTAGAGCTAATACCAGACCTGTTTGCTCTCCTCCCAACACCCCCTTACCTGACCTGTCAGTGGTACCCTAAAAGCACCAAATCACAGGGTCTCCCACCTCCAACATCCACATAACCAGGACAAATAGAGAGAGCTTCATGGCTTCTGCCGGAAGCATTGGTATTCCACCTCCCCAAGAGGCAGTAGCTACGTTGATGGGAGAAGCCTGCTGTTATAGTGTTGTCAACCCTGGAGTTAGGTCCATATAACCATATTGGTTAGGGGTGTGGCTTTTCCACATCCCTGAATGATGTGATTATACCAATATAAATTTGTAGTGTAGATTAAGCCTTAGTATCATCATGGGCAGTTTGTATCATAGGCCCGGGAAGGCAACACCTTCACTGAGAACTGTTGCCACTGAACACCACTGGGAAGCATAGGGCTGTGGCCCCACCTTTCCCAGCCATCCCCACCTCCCACCTCCTTGCTGGGAAAGGCTCACTGGGGAGGCTATGTAGTGATTGCAGTGCGGGATAGGGGCCAGGCCAGGGGAGGGGTCTGGGGTCAGGCTTGGTGGGGCGTGGGGTGGAGCAGGGGTGGGGCCTGGGATGGAAGAGGCAGGCCAGGGAGCTAGCTTTCCCCAGGAGAAGCTTCATTAGCCATCCATGAGTTTCACAGAAAAACACACTAGCACCTTTTCACCTTTGCTGAAAAGGACTGAACTGACTTTGTGACTTACCCTTCTCTGTATTTGTTCACCTGAGATGCTACAGCTTCCATTTCATGCATCTAATGAAGTGGGATTACAGCCACAAAAGCTCATGTGATAAATAAATTTGTTAGTCTTTCAGGGTATGTCTACATTAGCAATTTAGGCCGAGTTAAGGACACTTAAGTCGACCTAAATTACTCCAGGTCCACACTGGCCTTTCATTAAGTTGACTTAAGGGCATCCTTAAGTCGACTTAATAACTGGTCGTTAGGTCAACTGAATGCTTAAGTTGACCCATTAAGTTGACCTAAAGCCAGTGTGGATGCCCTAAGTCGACTTCATTTCCTAAATCGACCTAGGGCTGGGGAGAGGGGAGCAGCTCCCTTGTCTGGGGAGTGCCGGTGGCTCCCTTGTGCCGTGGAGCTCCGGAGGCTCCCTTCTCCCTGAGAGCCCTGGCTCCCTGCCGAAAAGGGACCCACGTGGGTCCTGGTGAGAAGGGAGCCTCTCCTCACTTCTCCCTGGGACCTGCATGGGTCCCAGCAAGAAGGAAGCCTGCACTCCCTTCTTGCCAGGACCCACGGCTTCCCACCAGAAGGGACCCATGGCTCCCTTCTTGCTGTGACCCATGACTTCCCGGTGAGAAGGGTGCCGCGGGTCCCTTCTCAGTGGGGAGCCACAGCGCTCTGCCATGTCCACACTTGAAAAGTTAAGTCAACTCTGTTAAGTCGACTTAACAAGGTCAACTTTAAGTCGACCTTGTTAAGTCGACTTAACACAGTCAACTTAACTTTTCAAGTGTAGACATACCCTAAAAGTGTCACAGGACTCCTTGTTTGTTTTGCTGAAGTAGACTAACATGGCTACCCCTCTGGAGCCAGCACCTTGTATGTCTTCCTCACCACAGCTGTAGATTGGGCTGATGACTTTAGACAATATCTCCCAGATCTTTTTCTGGGTCAATAAATCATAGCCCTTTTCTTTTTAATAAGTATTATTTCCTTAGATTCTCTCTTATCAGACCCATTATCCACCACTGTCTGATTGATTGATATTGCCCATCCATCTCTAGGTCAAACAGTTTTGTGATATAAATCCTTTCTCAACTGGCTCTGGTATGCGGTGTGCATTTTTTTTAAGCTATGCTTCCTAATGGTTCTGTCTTGTATTTGTCCACTTGCATAATGTATGTTGTTACTGCTTATATGAAAAAAAGAGACCTCTACTGAAATTAAATGACATAGCTCATGCAGTGAGCGACCCATTAGGTTAGTTGGATTCCAAGACATTCACTGCCAGGCAATAATGATTACTTGTGTGTGTGTATGCGTGTGCGTGCGTACATGCATGCATCAACTTGTGACAGCTGTGGCTGAAGGTTGGATGCCTCAGAGATTTCTCACAGAGTCTGTGCCCTAAGCAGGGCTGAGCTGTCTGGTTGATAGACAAGAACTGTATTCTTTTCAGGAGGAAAAATAAATAAATAGTATGTCCTCTCCTTCAGTCCTTCCTCCCCCTTCTTTCTTTCAGTCCTTCCTCCCCCTTCTTTCTATCTCTCCTCTCTTCTTTGTTTTTAAACTTTGGTGTTACTTAAGTCTGTTTTGGTAGAAATGAAAGACCATTGTAATTGTAATGTCTTAAAACATAGTCTGAGGAACCCAGGAACTCAACAGCTGAATAGGAAAACTCCCTTTTAACTACCGTATTTTTCGGACCATAAGACGCACCTGACCATAAGACGCACCCAGTTTTTAGAGCAGGAAAACAAGAAAAAAATATTCTGAACCAAATAGTACCGGTATACTAAAATATTTATTAAAATATAGCAAAATACAGTAATATTTAACAGCGTAAACTCAACAGTGGTGTTAAGAACCATCATCACTTCCATTAACAAATGAGGAAATACTTAGAGGCTCAAGCACTTTTCTAGTTTTCTGGAAACCCCAAAAACTCATCATCACTAGTGTCAGAATTTATGAAGCTCAGTTGCTCACAATCACTTATATCACTTTCTTCACTAGCTTCATATATGATATTATCTTCAGTTCCATCTAAGACATTGCTAATGCCACATTTTTTGAATGATCGTGCAACGATTTTCTCCTTCACTGACTGCCATGATGTTTTAACCCATTCACAAACTTGAGTGATAGTGGGCCTCTTCATTCGTCCAGTAGGAGTCAGATCATGATTCCCAGCAGCCATCCATTTGTTCCACTCTTCTCTCATAAAGCCTTTAAATGGTTTGTTGATTGAAACATCGAGAGGTTGCAACTGGCTGGTAAGACCCCCGGGAATTACAGCTAGATGAGTCTTCACCTCTTTAAATCTGTTTTTTGTTGTTTCGCTAATATGTGCTCTGAACTGGTCAAGCACTAATAAAGCAGATTTTTTCAGAAGCCCTCCAGGATGTTTGGACCACACTTTTTCAATCCATACTTTCATTCCATTTTCGTCCATCCATCCTTTTTCATGAACATGCACAACAACTCCTCATGGAATAACATCTTTTGGAAAGGTTTTCCTTTTGAAAATTAGCATCGGTGGCAATTTGGT
>ML685772.1:10219381-10237538 GCA_007922175.1 Pelusios castaneus | reverse complement strand
AAGGAAGGAAGAGGGAAAGAAAGAAAGAAGCCCCGGCAAGCCGCCGGCGGGGCGGGGGTGGACCCTGCCACGGCCCCGGCAAGCCGCCGGCGGGGCAGGACAGGACCCTGCAGTGGCCCCGGCAAGCCGCCGGCGGGGCGGGGGTGGACCCTGCCACGGCCCCGGCAAGCCACCGGCGGGACAGGACAGGACCCTGCGGCAGCCACGGCAAGCCGCCGGCGGGGCGGGGGTGGACCCTGCCACGGCCCCGGCAAGCCACCGGTGGGGCGGGACAGGACCCTGCGACGGCTCCGGCAAGCCGCCGGTGGAGCGGACCAGCCCCCAGCCCCGGAGGCTGATCCCGGCCCAGTGCTGGGAGGCCGAGGCCGTGGAGTAGCCCGGCCCCAGCCCCGGGAAGGAGGCGGACGGCGGGTGGGAGCCCGGGAGCCCACCGCTGCCGCAGCCACCCCTCTGGCCCGGCCGCGTGGGGCAGGCAGGCAGGACCACGCTCCTGACCCTAGCCTGAGCCTGCCTGTCCCAACCTGGGGGCGGGGAGGGCCAGCCCAGAGGTCCGGCACAGGCCGGGTGTGCCGCAGCAAAGCGGCTGCCCCGGGGGTTGGAGGGAGCAGCGGGGGCTGCCGAGCTGCACGGGGGTCCCTAACTGCTGCGCGGGGGGTGCGACGGCCGCTCTGCGGCCGTGCGCAGCTTAGAGGGAACACTGCTTGCTGGACCGCATTCACACTATAAGACGCACCCTCATTTTCCCCTCACTTTTGGGGGAAAAAAAGTGCGTCTTATAGTCCGAAAAATACGGTAAGTCTTCACACTAAATATGTGGTGGAATCAGTGACTCATTGATAGCGGCTCACATCAGCAATGAATGTAATGCTCAAACAATTGCTTAATTATATTATATTATATTATATTATATTATATTATATTATATTATATTATAGTTGTTCCATATTCCAACAGCAGTTATGCCATGTTCCAACAGCAGGTATTTATGGACTTTGTCAGAGGGTTTATACCCAAATAATGTAAATAGTTTTTCTTTCCCTATATTTATTTTGTTAACTATAGGGAAAAAAGAAGAAAAGAAAAACAGAAGACTGTATAAACACTCTTTTTTTTTTTAAGAGACAGACACTATTCAACTGATCATTATCATCTTGGCTGGAAATATGTGGACTTCAGAAAATTAATTTCCATATATGTTAATTGGCTTCAGTACATACGGGAAGCTTTCCTGCGGTTTCAGTCAATGTGGGTTTACAACCACTGCGCTTCACTTTGCATATTAGGTTTGAACAAATCTAAAACCTTTGAAAAAGAGAAACCCCACACTTGGCCAAACTCCCAAATTCATCTGGTTTTGTGTCATTCATACATCATATGTTAAATATTGCAGCTCCTGTAAACATACCCTAGCTAACTTTAATTTAACTACGAGGTTGAGTAACAGAGTAGTAATTATTCACCTGGATAGCATATGTGGAAACACATATTGCCAAAGCTTCGCTTCTATAACAAATTAGCTAGATTAAAACTAGGTCTGGTACGTATGTCATTGTGTACACAAACTGCAGTACCACCATGTGACTCCAAAGTACACATACTCAAAATTAGAGTTGCATTTGTAAAGGAAACTTACAGAGTAATATGAAAGATATTTTATTCACCATTTTCAGTTATAATGAGCAGTAAATCAGTACAAAATGTAATGTTTTAATTATAAGAAAACTAACTAATCAAAGGAGATGTGACCAATTTGATAATTTGATTATGCAAATTAGGAATGAAAGAATGGGAAGACAGAGTAACATAATGGAATGAAAGTGAGGCCAGAAAGTTTTGAAGTGATTTAAAGGTATGTCTTGTCTTTTTCATAGACTTGTTCAGCATAGTAGATGACAGAATTCCCATAGTGGAAGTCAATCACCTGTAAGTCTTAAAGAGCAATTGGAGCCTTTGGCTAATTGAGGAAACCTTTTCTTCTCTCACATTTCTTCTCACACCTTGTGCTGCACTAACATTATTTCCCTTTACTTCTCTTTCCATATACATCTCGTGGCTTTCTTTCTGTGCTGGCCCTATGCATGGAAAATCTCCTAATCTCTGTTTCCCAAGTCTTCACTCTCTCTTTATTCAAATTTTCCCTAAAACATTTTATCTATGTCACCAACAAATATCAAGTTATCCAATAACAAATGATAAATGTAACAGAACACTCAAAATGTGCACATCCAAACCAAACTACTGACATGACTTTTCTAACAGATACAGAAGGCTTATTTTTAAGAGCCAATTTAAAAATGTATTCCCTATATAGCACAGGTGGCCAACTGACTCACCCTCCCAAGACTCTTTTCCCTGCTGGTCAGAATCCTCTTGTCCTGCCGCAGGGCAGAAGCTCTGACCTCCCCACTGTAGTCTGGTAGGCTGAGAGTAGGGGATGGGGGAGGAATGGTGTCTTTCCGAGTCACACTTTAATTGTAAAAAAGTGCATGCAGCTCACGAACGGTTTGACTACCCCATTATATAGTAAATATTTATTCAAATGTCTATCTAATCACTACAGCATTCTTTAAGAATGTTCCTTTTATTCTCTTTCCCATTCTTTTTCCCATTTTTGTTATAAAAGATAAATATGTGAAATGCAGTGCCCAGCATAATCTGCAAAAGGCAACAATTCAGGATACTGCAAACTAAGCATTCTAAATTTTGACTGGCTGATACCAGAACCTAAATGGTAACCATTTAAGAAGAATAACTTTTCACTTCCCTTTCCCTTCTTTCTTCTTCTAACACTACGCGATAAAGGCCAAACCTTCAGCCGAAGTAGATTCAGTGGAGTCAATGGAACTACATTGGTTTCCATCAACACAGGATCTGTCCCATTACATTAAACAAATAGTCCATGTCAATAAAGGAAACTGTTTTTTTCTCTTTACCCTCTGGTCTTCCTGTTTTCTTCCATTTGAGGAGTTCTTTCACTTTTGCCCATAGATTTAGAAGACAAAGTCAGAACAATAAAATCTAGTAAATCAATTTGAAGATTAAAATAGCACAATACATATAAGCATAAGTGTATTTTTTCTTTCAAATTTTGACACCTTGAAAATGAAAGGCACTATTATCATAACAGTTTTACTCTATTCTCATTTCAGTTTTTAAGTTGCTTTATTATACATCCATACTGTCAATGAATTATTATTTATTTAGATGTACAGTAATTGCTAAAAACAATTTGCTATACTGTATCTGTAGAATTTGTAAACTTTAAAGAGTCAGGTTCAGATCCTCAGCTGCTATAAAATACAGCTTCTTGTCCAAAATATTATTTTTTTCAGCACAAACATGCCCATTACTTAGGGGGAAAAAAATCACTTTTCAGCTCTAAGAAGGGTAATATATTTAATATGCACTTTATGCTGGTCATTCCTCAAATGATATGGCAGGGAAAGTTTCCATATTCCTACTGTATTTTATTTATGCCTTTGCAGGAGGCAACAAATAATATTTATGCCACACTGTATCCATTCTACTATGAACAGGTTACTATCATAGATTTCTAAAGATGCTGAATTTTGTTTTTTTAGTATACTTAATCAGCTTCTAGAGCCTCAGTTTATGATTGAGTTTAAGTGTTGATAAATACTGAACTCCAAAGTAACTAGCTAAAGTGTAAATTCATTGTTAAGGCCCTTTCATTCTGTGCCTCTGCAGGGGCAGTGAATAAACTTATCATTTTGCATTAATTGAAGTTAACACTGCATAGGAAGCAGCCCTAAAGATCTGAATGTAGCCAGATTAAGGTACAAGGAAAATGTAAACTCTCTTGCAATATGAACATACATAAAAGATGCAGACATTTTAAGATAACACTGATCCCGATGGCATAGTTGTATCTCTCCCAAAGGGTATATTTTCTTTTCTACCTCTCTCTGGAAATTGCTTTAATATACTGAACTAAGAAAAAGTCATTTTAAGAATAAATTGTGAAAGGTTATTTTAGAATTATTATTATGGTTTTGGCAATGATATTTTTCTGAGCCATGGAAGGCTGTTTCCTTAAGGTTTAATTGAGGCTGGCATCCCCTTATTCCATTCTAAGCAGTAACTATTTCCTCCTTTCTTTTCGTCATAGTGATTTGGGCCCCAATTCAGCAAGGTGCTTAACTGTGTATGTAATTTTTAAGTCCACAAATAGACCAAAAAAGTAAATTTAAGCACATGTCTGAACTAAAATTGCATTGACTTTAACTGGGGCTACTCATTTGCTTAGAATTATGAACATTCTTCAATACCCTGCTGAATGAGGACCTTTTTATTCTTCTTCTTTCTGAGATGATAGTCAAGTAACCTTTTCTAAGGTTTCCATGCCACTCCTTGGATTGGGTCTCATAAGGAATTAATATAGTGGAATAACAACATGAACAGGAAGAGGGTTGTCAGTAAATTAACCATGTAGGTGAGAAGAATCTAAGACTGGAGAGCTGGCAAGCCATCAGGTGTTCCCAGAAGTCTTGTCACAACTGAGAATAAGTGGGGAAGGGGAAACAATAAGAGATTGGTGGGGCTGTAATGGGCTCTTTACCATCTCCTACCTATGCATGTGCTTAACCAAGCGTTTCAGATCTTTCAAAGCACAATTGTGCAGTACATTCAGGATTTTAGTGAGCCTAATTTTCCCCTTTTTTCCATAAAGTCAGTTCAAAGATTCTTTCTTGCAAAGCCCTCTATCTTTTGATTTGTTATCTTAGGGTTTGCTGTTTGTTGACGCAGTCAACCACCCTAAGAATTTCAGATGGTTAATTTTTCCAACTGAAATTATTCTCCCAGTTCAACATTTGCATCTACCATTGCAAGTCTTTGGTTACTATACAGAGGGGCTAATTATTATGGTATCTTTAAACAAGAATGTGTACAAATTGTGAAAATCTTGGTTGAGAGCCCTCTTAATAGTACAGTGCAATATTTGTCACTGTGAATAACTGTTCAGGATTTTGCTATACCAACTAGTGAAAATCAGCAGTCCTGGAATGGCAATTTGCAGCTATTCATCAGCATGGTACTGCACGCCCACACTTGGCATGGAGAATGTGGTGTGAAACAACAGCAGATGATGGATTATGATGATGGTAAATAACAATGATAATGGCTATTGATTTTTTTCAGGCACCCTTCTCCACATATTTTATGTGTAAACAGTGACACAACCAGCTGGCATTACTAGAAATTGTGAATTAGTACAAAGAAAAAAGGCCTCTTGCTGACATTTATATCACTCTAATTCTTTTTGTCCATGGTAGTGCATGTCAAAAAATTGACCTTGTTTCTCAAATGAAAACTGTCCAAATTGAGGGGTTTTTTTTCTTAAAAGGAATCCTTAACACTATAAAATAAACTTTACTGAGAAATAGGCAGATGGACTAAAGCTTTCAATCAAGAAAATGTAACCATGTTTTAGGCATATATAGTATGATTCTAGCTGAATCAGTCTGTCATATAATCACTGCCTAGTTCTCAAATGGGAAGAAATCTGCCTAGATTATGGGAAAACAGATGTTCAGAGAGAAGTATCTGAACTTTCTAATCAGTTTAGAGTTCTCTATTTACATACATTTATATATAACACAACATTTGGATCCAAATTCTGATGTTATATACATACACACGTTGTTATGATGTCTATCTAAGGCAGTAGTGTTTTCAGTTATCATGGATTGCAGAGGAAACTTGATATTGACTATTTGCTGTGAAAGATGTTAAATTAAAAATTTCTATCCATTTTCTTGTTTACTATATGCATGCATGAAAAAGCCTGAGAAATGTGGATGCTATTGAGTGACTGATCTCTGTGCAGGAGACAGGTGTGGAGGGTGCCCTGTCTGGTGCCTGCTGGCTGGTTTTTATGCTCTCTTATTCTGAACTTGCAGCCCACTGTCAAACTGAGAGAAAAGGAAATAAAATCTTAGGAGAAAGGAGACCTAACTTTGCAAAATAAAACTGTACTGTCCTCTGAGGAGAAAGGGAGTCCGTGGATCTCTTTCTCTTAAATTATTGTATTTTCTTTCCTTGCATCTTTCTGTGTGTCTTTGTAGTCTGATATGTAGATCAGCCTGCTTTTTTCAGCTGCATAATGGGAACTAAATCATCCAGAATTGGTGGAGCCAAATAAATAAATAAATACATAAATAAATAAATAACCAAGAATCTAAGAGAAAGGGGCCCAACCCTTTCACATTCCACAGTCAATAAAACCCCAACGAGAATGCAATAACAACAAAACTGATGTAATTATTTGCTGTTTTCTGTAGGGATGTATTGAAATATTTCCAGCATTTAGCAAGGGTTGTTTATTGATAATAGCTACATAGACACCGACTCAGCAAAGGACTTAAATATGTTCTTAACTGGAAATGTGTTTCAGTCCTATTAAAGTTAGTGGGACTAATATACGTGATTAAATGTTTTGCTGAATTGGGGTCTAAAATGTACATGTGTGAAATTGAATTCTGGCATTTGCAATTTGCCTCTTTTCTCCATGAAAAAGGGCACATTTTTCCCATGAAAAAATACAGTTTTAGCTCCCAATCCCACAAAACCTTCATTTTAATGACTATTGGATTTTAGGGGGATAACTGAAAGTTAGGTATGTGCATAAGGCTTTGTAGGGTCAGATCTTAGTGACATTCATGTGATAAACTGTGTTTTTCTTATACCTTTGATCATTTCACCTGCAGTGTCCACTAATCCATTAGTTTTCTAATATTTCAAAACATGAACACCTCCAAACAGCTGCCACTTTATTTGTAATCTACAGAACCTAATTATTCCTCAGATGCAGAATTTCTTTCTCTAATGTCACTGATCTGTGGTTAAGTATGGGCAATATATTCAGGATTAAGTTGGGGCCCATATGTGACTTGATTTGTATATTCTTGGGTGAGATTTGAAGGAAGGTGGGCGGCTCTGATGGCCATAAAGGTGTCTGCTTGCACCTCCTTATGCATGACTAATAGAGAATGACCTTGTTACATCTGATGGGGTCATTGGGCAGTTTTGAAGTCTCTCTAAAAGCATCAAACCTCCTTGCTTTAAAGGAATGCCCAGAACTGCACTGAAAATTCCTTGAACACCCACTGAGACAAAAAGCAATGAACCAAACAACAAAGCACTTTAGCCACCCAAGCTCCTAAATTCAGCCACAGAAGCTTTTGAAAATGTTAGTCTTTACAACTACCCCCTGATTTTCATTATTAAATAGACAAGCAAATATATTGAGACAAATGTCCACGTCCACTGAAGAACAAAGACTTTTGTTTGCAGCTTTCCTGACTGTTCGTTATTTTATATGTATATATAATGGATATGACAGTGTCTGAAATCAATCATTTCCTTTGAGGTTTTTGGAAAATTGCAAGAGAAACATATCACTAATTTTCAACTATTATTTACAGAGCATTAAAGAACTTTGCACAATCACTTGATGATAACTTGTTCTATTCATTCATCTGAAGCCCCTGGCATTGGCCACTGTTAGAAAACAGGACACTGTGCTAGATTGTTCATTGGTCCGACTCAGTATGGCCATTCTTAGGTTCTTATGTAAGTTGGATATGTTAAACCATTGTTCAAATGAAAAAAAAAAAACTGGCATATTTTGGGAAACATTGTAGACCTTTATTTAAATGATTGTGTTGTGTTGGATACTGTAACAAGATGATTTTCTTACTAAACTATTGATTTATGTCTTGTGATACAAAATAATTAAAAGGTACCCAAGACTGTATATGCTCCTGAGCTTCGGCTGGAATTCTGACAATCTTTTCCCCTTAAATCTTGGAGAAAAAAGTCAGAAACCAGAGCCTCTAAGCCTTTCTTATTGAAAGGAGCTGCCTGATATCAGAATTGGCTATGGCTTGGCAGCTGAGAAGGAAACATCCATGGAGGGAGCAGGGAAAATGAGATGAAAAAGGAAAAGAAAATACACTGCAGAAATATAACACCATAGAAGAAAACAATAGTCCAGCTTCCTATTAAGGCCCTAGAGCATTTCACAGACTTCAAATCTGGGAAATACATAGAGATGTAAATTTGATTTTTTCCATTTAATTATTTTGTCCTATCATAAGACATAAAGCAGACGTTCAGTAAGAAAAATAATTTTTATTGTATCCTGTATAAAGTCATCATTATATAAAGCAGCGTGAAACACGTGTGTGTGCAAGTTAAATGTGTTTGCGTGGAATATATAATCTTGTCTTTTAAGTCAAGCCCCAGTACTACAAGCAATAATGCACATGTTTAATGTTATGTAAATGAATAGGCCCTTTCAAGTCAATGGAACTAGTTATGCACGTAGCTCTTTGTGGGATTAGGGCCAGATTTTCAGACGTTCTGACAAGTCAGGGGTTCCTATTGAAGCCAAAATGATCTACTGAGTGTTCAGTATTTTTGAAAATCAGGCATATATTTAGGAATCTAATTGTAGAGTGACATTTTTTAAATCTTCCTGCATGTATTAGAGGTGGTGCAAGCCTATAGGTAAGATTGCAAATACTTTCTATTGTAAGACATTGCTTTCAGTTCCTTATGACTTTTCCAGACTTCGACCATTTGGGCTGGTTTATTTTGTTTGTTTGTTTGTTTGTTTTTTGGTTGAGTGTCGGTTACAGGCTCATACTTTTATTTATTTAATTATGAAAGATTAAGTAAAAAAACTTCAATTCAGGCATTTCTCAGAAGCAGACTAGTGAAAAATATGCTGTTTTGCCCATGTTAAAAAAAATTAGTACAACAATTTCACTTTGAAACTGCAGTGCTTCTGGGCTTTGGATCAAGGACTTGAAATTTAGGAGGGGTAAATTCGCTTGGTGACAGGGATCTGGGGGGGGGTGTTTTATTTTGTTTTCATTTGTTTGTTTTTTATTTTTATCATCCCTGTGGAAATCCACCCAAACTTAGCCAAGGATAAGGAGCTAGGTCAGGGAGGGTGGTGCAAGAGGAGAGTTGGAAACAGGTTTGGGTGTGGGAGGGAGATTGGGGAAAGGAATAGGAGTAAGAGATGAGGACTGAAATAAGGGTCTCTGAGGCAATGTGGGAGAGGGACAAGGAGCCAAGGGATCCAATGGCAGAATGTTCTGTAACTACTAACACTTTTGTGGACTGAAACTCAAATTCCTGAGCCTCTCTATCCCTTACTATTAGCAAATAGTAGTGAAGCCCACTGGCAAAGTATGTGTCTGATCTTCCTCTACTGACTGGCCCACACAGAAGAGGACAACCTACTAGTTCTATCAGTTGCTCTGTTAACTCAAATGGCAGAGGTCAATGTGTGGCTATAGATTACAACCTTGCTTGATTAATCATGTAGGAGTCAATGTGTTCCTATATGACAGAATTTTTGATTTATAAGTTTGTTTGTTTGTTTGTTTTAAATCAAGGGTATTATACTCAAAACCTGAATGAGGGAATTTTCCTTTAGGGAAAATATAGTATAATGATCATGTAATTAAAGACTGTAGCAGAATGCACGTGCACAAGAGGACAAATTATGATTGCCCAATGACCTTAATCAGGGTCTTGATTTTACAAACTTTGTCATTCTCTCTGCTTATTAGATATGCCCATTTACATGCATTTGTAACCTGCAAATTACTATTAAACATATACTTTCCTTTTCCCTTTTATTCCCACAGGGTCAAATGGCTGCGAATGTCTACTTTTTTACATTATGTCTTGGAGAAATAACACATAATGAATGAACAGATTTTGTTTTCAGAGTTCAATCATTCACAAAATTAAAAGCAGAGTATTGCCTTGTGCTTTGATGTATTTCATTTGTTTCACATTGCTTCAAGTTGGAACTTTTTTTTCTTTTTTGTTATTTTTACAAATCTGTCTGCTGTTAAAACTTTGAAGATTTTTCACATTTGATTTTTGGGGGGGAGGAGAGGGTTACAGCTCCTTGAGCCCAGTAACCTCACAAATTAATTCCTTTTGACTGCAGTGACATCTGTTGGTGAGGGCAGAGGTGATTGACTGCAAGCTTGGCTTCAGTGAAGGGAATTAGCCTACAAGCTGCTTCTACGTACAACAGATGTTTCCTTTCTTTCCCCATCATTATATTTCTTTTCAAGAGGAAACATTTGGATGTGCTGATATAGTTCTTGTTCACACAAATAAATTAAATGCTTTAATCTGGAAATCTACCATTGCCACCAATTAATGCGCCTACTTTACCAGAGATCCAGGACCTTTAGTCATCAATACCTATAAACATGCCAACAATTCCCTCTGACATAACACAAAAATTTACCTGTACAATGGAACACCCCTCCCCCAAAACAAGTTATCTTTCTACCAAACTTATTTAGTGAGCACACTACTTATTTTTCCTGGCTGTAGAACTCTACAATGTATCAATGGTAAAGAATCATAAAAAGAGATGCTTTCTTCTAACACTGAACAAGGAGCTTTATTAAAATAAAGAAAACATAATTTTAAGCTATACACATTATTACTGTTCATTGCTAAGGGTCTTCCATAGTTTCCTTCTGCCTGGCTTCTTGCTACAGTTAAAAAAACAGAATTCCTATCTTCTTTCCCTCCAGTCCATATGTATTTACTGCAGCTGGTCAAAAGATCAAAAACATTTTCCCACAAGAAAGTTAAAATAAAAATGGCTCCATTTAAAATGTCAGTTTTCCGTAGGAAATTTTAATGTGAAAAAAAATGAAAATGTTTTTGTTTAGATGTAAAATGACATTCTGTTTCAGTTTTTGGAAATCAGAAATTATTGATTTTTCCACTTTTGAATTTTTGAGCCTCTCCTTTTTTGGGGAAGGAGGAGGCAACATTTAAAAAAACAGTATAAGAACAGGGAACCCTGAAAATCCACATACTTAAATTTAAGAAAACTTTTTATTAAAAAAAGTGGTGTGCCACAATCCCCATGTTCAGCAATTTAGGCTCTGATTCTGCAAAGATTTAAGCCTGTGTTTAACTTTAAACAGGTAATAGTTCTCACACTGGGACATTGCAAGGAAGGGTTAAAGTGCCTAATATATCACTAGGTCAGTCAAAGTATAGGCAGAGGTTTCCAGAGAAACAGCTCCTAGTCTTAAAGCTGAGCATATGTATGAGTCTCCAGCATCAGGGACTTAGTGATTTTTCAGTTTCAGCCATTGAGCTCAGCTCCTTGAAGTGATGCTTACTAAACACCAACATTTTAAAAATATTCTTCTTATTATTACTTATTTTGTTAGGCAGAGTGCATTAGGGATTACACCTGGTCAAACACTAGAAAAATACAGATAAACATAAGAAAAATGAACTACATAGCGGAATAAAATGCATAAAATAAAAACATTAATCAAATTGATATATCTGACAAATAGTATTTTCTAGGCAAACTTCTTTAATTTTCCAGTGAAAAAGGAAAATGTCAGTGCACAGAAGAAAATTCTAACAATTGTACTTTTGTTTCTAAAAGCACCATCTTACATGTGGAGTTCTCCATCATTCCAATTAATAGTCTTCGTAAAACTCTGCAACTTATTATTTGTTCAGAAACATCATGTTAATTCACACCCTATTTCCCTTTCTGAAAGAGAAATAAATTTTTTCGTTACTGAAATGTCTTCAGTAGAGAAAGGGGTGGGAATGTTGTATTTGTGGAAGTATATTATGGAAAGACATAATAAGGGGTTATGCAGTTCTATCTAAACCAAATTCAAGGACCACATTGTCCTATAGAATCAAATAAGTCAACATCAACAACAACATCAACAGCAGATCTAAAATCAGGAACCTGTTACAGGTCCAGTTAAAATTTAACCTTTGTACCTCATTCTTTAACATATCTGGGTTAAAACTTAATAAGTATTAAGGAATGTAGCTCTATTAATTTCTGTGTAGCTATGTATCCATTTGCATTGGATTAGGATCTGATCATACTTGTTATTTTCTTTATGGAGGGAAGGGAGATGTTTCCCATTTAAAAATTTTAGTTGACATGAGGGAGAATTTCTTGGTTCTGTGTGACACAACAAGATGGAGGAATTCAAACACTATTTTAAGGAAATAGCTAATATGTATGTGTTTTTCTGTTCTCTTCTGAATAGAATCACAATATCTGTGCTCTTTATCATAGTCCTCATAGTCACTACTTCCTATTTTATTACCAGCTAATTTTAGTTCAAGTAGTAAAGATCTGTTTTCTAGATTCTGGATCTCTACTCTCTAACAAAGCAGATTAAACCAGTCTAGTTTTGCAATAACAAAGGCATGAATAACTGTAGAAAAGGCCACAGGAGAGAGAGAAATGGTCATTTTTCTTTTGCCAAACACATTTGATCATCTCGTAGGCACAGGTACTACCTGAACTTCCAGGATCAGCAGGGGGATTTATAAGAGCCCTACAGTATGAAATTTCAGCCATATTTCATCAGTCAGGAGTCTAGATAAAACCTTTAGGAAGTTATCCAGATGATTCCCTCTGAACCTATCATCACTATTTCCTTCTTGTCTGGTTTGAGCCTCAGCCAGCTGGTCCTTATTTGAGCCATAGTTTCATGTAAGCAAAGATGATGGCATAGATCTGAGTATCATCACCAGAGTGAAAACATCACAACCCAGGTCGCCTTCCAGCATATCCCTTTCATACCATCACAGACATGTTGAACAGCAGGAGTAACAAGAAGCAACAAAGTTGGAATCCACATAAGAGATATGTTTTGAAAACTAAGAATTGCCCAAATATACCCTGTGGGATGCTCTCCATTAAAATGAGCCATGTTATTAAAAAATGACTCCCTCCATCCACCTCCACTAAGATTTTCAGATGTCTCAACAACACCATATGTTCAAAAGTATCAAATATAGCCAACAAAATGTACATTAACTGAGCACACATAATTGTATAAACGATCACGTGTTTTAAGTGCCTATTTTAAATGGGATAATGGCGTCATTGACTTTCAGAAGTTATATTTTCAAGTGAAATAGCATAAATGTGAGAACACCGTGAAATTAAAAAAAAATAAAAATTGATGACTCCCTAGCAAGTCTTCCATCAATATATATCATTGTACAATATCCTCAGCCACAACCTTTTTGAATATATTTTCTCATTATGATACTGAAAACTATTCTTAATTTTTTTTATGTGATTAATGTACACGGGTAAGCCAGGCTCAGATTCAAATGTGATTTTTAGGACAAACAAACAAACAGCCTCAGTTTAAAAAGCATATTGACTGTGGTAAAAGGAGTAAGAAACTTCTCTTAAGTTCAGCCAGGATTAGAAGCTAAGATTTTGTGGATCCCAAACTATTTTTCTAAAAACCAGGGTAAATGCCTTAGTGATTTAGGAATGAAGTCCAATTTTTAAAATGACATAGGGCCAAATTTTCAAAGGTATTCAGGTCTGTAAAGATCTAGATAGTGCTGAGTGGGGGTTTTAAAAAAGACCAAAATAGATTAGATACCTAACCCTCACTGAAATCTTTGCTTCTCTCCTGTGCTATCCATGTCTAAAATTTGGAGCACCTGGCAAGGGGTTCTCTGTGAGGGCTCTGAGACTCTGGAACTTGCATTCTTCCTGCAACCCATATTCAGAAATAGCCCGAATTTGGCAACCTTCTGGCTGTTCTGCAAAAGACATTTTTTTTTAACAAGACTCAGGGTACACTGCCTAAATAATAATGCAGTAGAAAGGAGTATTTGTAGGTTACTGGCTGAGCTACTGCTGAATTGTTTTAACACTGCTATTACTGAAAGTACATTGTCAATGTGTTAGGCTTTCTTGAGCTTTGGATAGGTGTTTTTAAAAAAATAAAAATAAATACATAAAATGAATAAATATGTACAAGAGCATTTAATTAAAATTAAAATGTTTAATTTGTTAACTTATTTTTAAAAATAACTCTCTCTCTCTCTCTCTCTCCCTCCATACATTATTGTATTGAGACATCTCCTTCTAAGAATAGATAAGGACAGAGTGCCCATGGTGAGACTTTTAAGATCTGGCAGCAGTGCTGATCCCTAGCAGGGATGGATGGAGGTTCTTTGAAATGACTCAATTATTTTTAATATGATAAGGCCTAGAGGGTAATTATAGGTAGTTGCACATCTGCTCCAAGGCAGCTCTTGTGCTGCGTATAATGGAGTTCTATGCTCATAAGAAATGAGGCCATTAGCGTGGTGGGTAAAAAGAGATGTATATGCTGTTTTTGTTATGCAGTTGATAACCAACTTTAAGCTTCCATTTCATCTACTGGTACCTTGGCCACTACAGTGGGATAGGATTATCCAGGGCCAGATTAAGACATGCTGATGCCCTAAACTATGTCAAGATTCAGAGGCCCCATACCATGAAAAATAAAGAGAAAAAAGTGTATTACATTATAACAGAAAGGGTAATGAAAAAAAAATGATAAACTGTTATATTTGCTTGTATACATATGCAAAGATGCAATGAAAAACAACTAAATAAAACATGCGTCTTGAAAAAAGCCTTATTTGCATTATCACTTTCAATTATGATAAATCTTCTTAGTTATCTCCAACATATTTCGAGTCCCCTCATAATATGAAGCCCTAAGCCATGGCTTACTTGGTTTGTGCCTAAATCCGGCACTGAGATTACCCAGTGCATACTGGCAACCTGGATTAGGTGAGCTAGCCAACTGAGGATCGCTGCATAAAAAAGCTGAAATAATGTTGGTAGGCTGAGGAATGAAACCAGAAGAGGGTGGCAAGACTTGTCAGCAGCCTTGTTCAAGGGAATGCTGCTGCCAACTGTGACATAGGGCTTGGAGGGATCTTATTAAATACAAAATTGCTGGTGGATGCTTAGATTCCAGTGGTAGTTCAAAGGCATTTTACATCTGCATTAGATGAGACAAAGCCAGCAGAAATTTGTCATACCATTTTTAAAAAATAAAAAACCCAACTTTTTCAAAATTAAATATTTTTATGAATTGTTTGTTTCTTGAAATGAAATTGGAAAGCAAAACAATTATTTTTTTCAGGTTATTTTAAATTTGTTTTTCAATTTTTTCTTCTTTTTCCTTTCTTCAGTGGGGAAAGAGGAAAATTTAAATGGTTTCAAACAGAAACTTTTCAAAATGACATTTTCTACATCCATTGTAGTTTTCGTTTTTAAAAAATGAACAAAAATGATCCATTTGGGAATTTGTGGAATGAAAATTACTTTGAAATGTTTCGGATTTTTTATTAATTGTTTTTTCCATTTTGCAGTCAGTGCTTTTTCTTCTGAACCATTATGCTCATTCATACATATGAGTAGGGGTGTGTGTGAAAAGGAAAGAAATGTTACAAGCTGAATAAAATGCATGAGGGTGATATTTTGATACATTTTTCTCATTACTAACTCATCTAGGCTGCGCTACAACTGCTATAAGGGACAGGAAAAGATATTGAATAAGCCATTGTTATATTTCCTTATTAATCTTGTTAGTTTAGTGAGGAGCTATGGAAGAAATATGTCACTTGCTTCACTTTCTAGAGTTAAGAGTAGATGAGAGGTCTCAATGTGGACTAATTATCTGTCTTTGTAATGTTGTAGTGTCCAGTTGAGGTAGTTATTTGGAAATGTTTAAACCTCACATTATAAGTATTACCGTAACATAATCAGCTAAATTTACATTTAAAAACAGTACATTTATTTCCTCTATTAGCTAATTAACCAACTCTGTTATCATTTTTAAAAAAAAATACCAGGTGTGATTTCTCTCTCTCTATTTTTAATATTCTATCTATTAAACTAAAATATATAATATAATTTTATACACATTTCTACATTTAGTAACACTAAACAGATACTGAAAATAATGTTTGTGAACACTAAGTTAAATTAAAAACAACTGTGATTAGACTTCAATGATTTATGCAACCCCTTTCATACAGCAATCACATGATATTTTTTTGTTTGCAGAACAGTTCAGAAAAGGTGTAAGTGTTGTGAAAGTGTTTGTGCTGTTGTGTGTCCTTCACTATAATTTTGACTACAATTAAGGAAAACACTTAAGCATGTGCTTAACTTTAGGAATGTGCTTAAGTTCTGTTGGAAATTTTGGGACTGAACATGTGCTTATCTTTCTTTAATTTAACCTCCTGTTTCAGCCAATAAGATTGCCTGAAGAGCTCTTCAAACAGCAAATAAATTAATAAAAATTAAAGGTTCATTTTCTCCACTCAAAATGTCACGTAAGCATGTACTTAGTCTTACTTGTGTCCGTGTGTCTTATGTGACAGACAGACAATATCCAGTGGTATCCTGGACAAATCTTGTGGAATTAAGCTTAAAAGTTTTTATGCTAAAATATATCTTAATGAGTTGGGGGTTGATACCTTTATAGTACATTGTATTAAAAATACAATTGTTTATTTGCTGTTGTGGCATTGTATGTGCCTTCTCTAGTACAGGGGTTCTTAATCCCAATAGTGCTGCAACATGGTTGGTAGCTCTCCCAACTGTGCACAACACAGTGTAGCCCTCCTCCTCTATAGTCGCTGCTAGGGCTTCCCCTGCCGCTGAAGTTTCCCCCTGGCAGCAGCAGTTTTAGTGGCAGCTGAAGCTAACTTAGCTCTCACCTCTGAAAAAAACCCAACAACAAAAAAATTCCCTGCAGTGGCATGTCTGACAGTGGGAAGCTTCAGAAGCAGTCTCCACTGCCACAAGAATGGGTCACCATGGCCAATTTCAGTGGCGGCTTTCAAAGGAGCACCCCCACCACCACAGAAAGCTGCCACCTCTAGAGATTTCAATGGCAGCTCGTAAAAGGGCCTCAGCCTGCGGCCAAAGCTCTCCTTGCTGCCAATGGTTTCTTTCAGTGGTGGAGGGGAGCTTTTGGTGTCAGGATCTGTCATGGCGACACACTCAGCCGCTGAGCTGTGACACACTTTTGTGTTGTGACACAGCAGTTGAGAACCGCTGCTCTAGTAGGCAAATGATGCCAATGAACTTCTCTGTTATCAGCCACTGAAGCCATCCCCCTGGGAGATACGCATATCCTAGTTCAGACTGGATTCTCGAGATACCAGTAGACAAAGAATAGCCAAAAATTCTGGATATAATGCTTTTTTGCCTTAAGAATAAAGTAGGCTTGCTTAGAAAGAACTGTTTGTTGATTTATGTCTGTAGCAACACTCTGTTACCAGTTTCTGAAGAGAAATCAAGCAGGTCTCTTTAGGCAGAGTGACTTTCCTGGGAAATACACAGTGAAGGCAGGGAACTGGGAAGCACAAAGATATTCTGTTCAGAAGGAAGAGTGATGTTTTCACAAAAGAAAGCTGATGACCAAGGGAGCCAGGAGCCTGAGAATGGGTTTTCTTCTTTGACCACTGAGGAGAAATAGAGGTGCAATTGCCCTGAATTGTGACAACTTAAACAAAGGCTTAAGGAATGGACGTTAAGTGCCTTCTTGAATAGGGTCAAAGTATGTGTGTGAATAATTGGGATTAGAAAAGAACAAAGTTCACCAGATATGTTATTTGATCTAATTATTTTGCCTGTGTCACCCCTTCCCCAAACAGACATAAATATTTCAAGTGAATTTTAGTACAGATAATCTTTGAAGTCATGGACTTTGGTTCAGTAAAGCACTTAAACAAGTACTTAAGGTGAAGTATATGATTTGCCCCATTGGAATGGATTAAAAATTACAAAATGATGAACAATCTGCACAATCTTCCAGTAATAATAAGACATGTCATCACAGGAAAAGTACAAATGATGTGATAAAAAATAGTTTAAATAATTAAATATAATTAAAAATTAAATATAGCAAGTTTACTACTCCAACCCCTTCACTTTGGAATAAAAGTCCAGAGCAGTGTAAAGGGGATCTAAAAGTCACTGTACCAGCTAGGGGAGGATCTCCTGCCACAAGCACTGCTGAAGATATTGTAAGGGTGTTTTCCAAGGCTCTCTTGCAAGCCTGACTTAATGTTTATGACAAGAGAGGGAACAGGGCATGCAGTACCATAGAGATTCAGGACAGCACTGTGGCCCATAGAGACATAGCACAGAATCTCACCTGCAGAATTTTTAATTTTTCTGGTCAGGGAACATTATAGAAAAAGTCATATTAATTTTCTTTCTTTCTTTCTTTCTTTCTTTCTTTCTTTCTTTCTTTCTTTC
>ML685772.1:10197256-10219371 GCA_007922175.1 Pelusios castaneus | reverse complement strand
TTCTTTCTTTCTTTCTTTCTTTCTTTCTTTCTTTCTTTCTTTCTTTCCATCAAAGAAGTAATCCTCCTCTGTCTCTTCATCATGCGGTCGCTACTATTTCTCCACAGACAAGAGAATACTGTTAAGTGTTTGTTGTAATATCTCACCTGGACTCATTCTACCAAAATTGTTTGTTTATTTACAGGACACACTAGAGTCAATAACACACTAGGGTGCTACATTTCTGGCAGAAGAGAGATGGGGAACAGGCAAAGTTGCTCCTCAGAATTTCCAATTTTTTTCTGGAGAATGCTTCTGAAAACAGAAGAGCCTCTTAAACCTGACAAGACATTTTGTCCACGCAATTTGCATCCTTTATCTCTCTAAGAAAAGGCGGAAGACAGAAAATCTCCAACAGATAATGTCACGGGCAAGGTTTGTTGATGATACTGAAATGAGAGACTCATTAACTAATAAAGGACAATGTAAAATGTAATCTGATTCAGAATGACTGGAATCATTTAAGTACCTGACTAATAGAGTGCAAATGGAGTTCACCACAGATTCAAATATTAGTAAATTCTGGAGTAAAGAACTACACAGTATGAGATAAATAGTAAGGCATGGTAATAAACTGACAAGAAAATAGATTTGAAAGAAATTGAAGAAGAATGCTGTATTAAAAGTAATCAGGTTGTCAGATGCAATGAAGAAAGCAGTTAAAAACAAAACAAAACAAAACAAAAAACTGCCAGAGGAATATACAGACAAAAGAAATGTAAAGAAACATTATAAAGAGCAGTATACATCCCAGTTCCATAGATGAAATTGTCTGACTTGATAGCAGTCTTCTTGAGTTACTTTATAAGAAAAGATTAAGAAAGTTGAACTTATTCTCACTGGAGAAAAGGAGACTTCATAATGACCTAATTTAGAGCTTTTAAAATTGTAAAGGAATTGATGAAATTGATCTACACAGTGCTGAACTCTTATAGCCTTACATTCAAGAAGTTTGCAATCATTAATCTATGGAGAAACAAATCAATAGAATCTCTCTTACTGCCAAACAGAGTTGGGGATGTTGGAGGATGGCGTTAGATGATGAAAGTAATTATTTTAAAATCTCTAGTTTAAATTTTTATCTTCATTGTGGTATATAAGACAGTAAACTAGCATATCCTTAGGAAAAGTAAATGTAGAATAGTGAAGTTACCCAGGTGCTGCACTATGGATGCCACTGGAGTTACTTCTGATTTACATCAGTATAAGTGATACCTAAGACCCTGTGCCATTTTGTCCAGTCATTTATTCCCATACATAATGGGCTTAAAATGTTTCATTATCTAAATAGGAACACCAGCTTCATTCTCTCTTTGCACTAGTGAAAATGACTACAGAACCTGCAGGGCAAAAGAGAATTAGTGCCCCTAACCTCAAATACTGGATTCAGTTTTCAGCTGTAGAATTCAGTTAGCTTTGAAATCACATGCTCCCTACCCTCTCATCTACTCCCCCCTGCCTCCCAAAGACATGGAAAAAATACAAGTTTAAAATAGACTGTTAAAATTTGGGGAAAACATTTTAAATTAAATGGAATATGTACAATGTGCAGTAACGAAATAAAGCAAGTTGCAAATCAAAAGAGTAGTTTTGATTCAAACAGTGTGAAACAAAATAACATATAAGAAGATGGGGAGGCTGAGAGATATGTTGTTTCACACTGTTTAAATAAAAACTACTTGTTTGATTTGCTGAAATAGTCTGACCTGATGCTGTGAATTACACTTCATTGTATTTATTTTTCCTTCCCATACTGTAAGACAAAGGGGGATTTCTCTCACAAAAGCTCATGCAATATATAACTTTGTTAATCTTTAAAAGTGCCACAGAACTCCTTGTTTGTTTTGGATATAAACTGGCCATCAGGAAGTTTAGATTTGAAATTAGATGCAGGTTTCTAATCATCAGAGGAGTAAACTTCTGGAATAGCCTTCCATGCTGTGCTGAGCTATGTTCCCTCTAAGCTGCGTGGGGGCGTGGCCGCGCAGCAGCCATTGCACCCCCCCGCACAGCACTGAGGGACCCCCGTGCAGGCCGGCAGTCCCCGCCGCCCCCTCCAAACCCCCGGGGCTGCACCCTTGCCGCAGCAGATCCGGCCTGCGCCCGGCCTCTGGGCTGGCCCTTCCCACCCCCCAAGGCTGAACAGGCAGGCTCAGGGCCGGGGCAGGAGCGCAGGCCTGCCTCCTGCCTGCCCCATGCATCTGGGGCAGGCTCCCAGGTTCCCACCTGCTGGCTGCCTCGGGAGCCGGGGCTGGGGCCGGGGCCAGGGGCGGCTCCGCTCCACTGACGGCCTCGGCCTCCTGGCATGGGGCCGGGGTCTGCTCCGCCCTGCCAGCGGCTTCACGGGGCCATGGGGGGTCCCCCCTGCCAGTGGCCTCAGCTTCTTTCTTTCTTTCTTTCTTTCTTTCTTTCTTTCTTTCTTGTTTCTCTTCCTTCCTTCTTTCTTTCCTTCCTTCTCTTTTTTAAAAAAAACTTTTAAAAAATTAATTTTAAATAACAACCTTTCTAAAAATTAAATTTCAATTCAAAATTCATTCAAATTCAAATAATTAAACACAAATAATTAATTATATTTACAATCACTTTAACTTCAATTAATGCCTATAATTTCTGTCGTGAGTTTACACAAAAATTTTATTTAGAAAAAGTTTTGCACATGGCTTGAAAATTGTGCACACAAGCCGCCAAACCTTAGAGGTAACATTGCTGCTGAGGGGGACAAAAAACCCTAGCTGGCTTCAAAACTGAGCTTGATAAATCTGTGGAAGAGATGGTATGATGGGGCAGCCTAGTTTGGCAGTTGACAAATTTTTTGACTACTGGTGGTGGATATGCCAATGACCTGAGATAAGATGTTAAATGGGGTGGGTTCTGAGTTATTGCAGAAAGCTCTTTCTTGGGTGGCTGGCTGGTGAGTCTTGCCCACATGCTCAGGGTTTAACTGATTGCTATATTTGGGGTCGGGAAGGAATTTTACCCCAGGGCAGAATGGCAAAGGCCCTGAGGATTTTTGGCCTTCCTCTGTAGCATGGGGTATGACTCACTTGCTAGTGGATTCTCTGTACTTTAAAATCTTTAAACCATGATTTGAGGAATTTATTAATTTAGGCATAGGAGTGGATAGGTGAGGTTTTGTGGCCTGCATTGTGCAGGAGGTCAGACTAGATGATTATATTGAGCCATTCTGACCTCAGGCTATGTCTACACTTGCTAAAATTAGTTCAAATTAGTTAGTTAGAACTAACTAATTTGAACTAATTTTAGTTAGTTCGAATTAGCTTAATTTGAATTTACATGGCCACACTGGAACATTAGTTTGAACTGAGCAACCACTTGCTTAGTTCGAATTAGCGATCCCCATTCATTTCAAAGGCCGGTTAATTTGAACTAAGAAATTAGTTTGAATTAACATGGCCACATTGGTTAATTCGAACTAGTTAGTTTGAATTAACCCCTTAGTTCGAATACCCTATTTGAATTTATTAGTTTGAATTAAGGAAGCCCTTAATTTGAACTAACTAAAGCCTAGTGTAGACATAGCCTTAGAGTCTATGAGAAATAAATAGAAAACCTGTCTAGAGTTAGCCAGCTCTTGGAACTTTGGCCTGAGTCTGTAGGCCATCCTGCCCTATCGACTACAACAATAACAACTATCAGAGCCTTCTGACACCATTTTGCAGCAATTTTGGAACCAGGAGTGGGGACAGAATGGACTGGGAACCTCTACTGATGCCAGTAGGGAGGCTTTTGTAGAGTGTGATATGGACAGGCAGTTTGCTGGGCCATTAATGCTTGGAATTTCAATGGGAGGGGACAGCCTGACTCAGAGACAAAGAGACTATGTTTATGAGCTTTGGGGCTATGAAGGAAGCAGAACATCTCTGGGAATCTCTGATTACCTCCTCCATCCCCACAGAGGGAGTCTTTAACTGCTTTGGGACCTAGTGTATGGATCAGATTGTTCTAGCCCTACAGAGACCAGCATTCAGAGTAATAGAGATCTGACCTGGCTTTGCTGAGACCTCCATGAGACTCTGGACAATGGAGGCAGGAGAGAAACAAGTCCCACCCAGCTGTGAAGACAGTGTAATGGGACTCCTCTTTTCGAATGGGCTAATGTCTTCAGCACTGATCTCTGGATTCATCCTCAGCGTACCGCCTTCCGGGGACAGTGACACAGAGGGAACTGAGAGTTGGAAGGAGAGGAATTGGTTGATATGTTGATGTTTAGCATTTATTAGTTAACCCTAACTCTGCCCTTCCTAAGATCCTAGTTTCCTGCTCTCAGTAAAGTCCCCCTTTGCTATATTGCTGATTTGGGATGTGTCTTTTTTTTTCTTTCCCTTGAGACTTTTGATGATGATGTTTCTGGCATACTGGATTTTATACTCTTTTCCAGAAGTGGTGCCATTATTAATTTCCCCAAGGAACAACAACCCTTGTGTCTAAGGCAGAGCGGGAGGAGTTACCATGGGTTAACGCATCAGGTGTCACAAAAAAGAACCCAGGACCCACTCCACACGAGAAGAGGGAAGAAACTACTCCAAGCAGCAAGCACCAGAGAGATTTGAGCCACTTTGCTAAGGAGGAGCTACAATATATCATTTTGAAAAGTTACCCTCAACCCATAAAACTAATCTTAAACAAATTTACAGATAACTGATACACAGCCTTGTGTCAGCCTTTTGCAAATGGGTAAATTTTTCTTTGGTGCCCTAGTCTTGCATCAATAAAATATCTTCTAAGACCTTTCATTTAATGACTTGATAATTTTACATGTGCTGATTGTATTTCTACTTGTGTCAAATAGAAATGTCAGTCAATATGTACTGTTTCATTACCTTTAGAAATACATTTCTCAACATAATTATATTTGTGGTACAAAAGTATATAGTGCAGTACAGTGGCTTACTCAGTGGGCTGGGGAGCTTGGGGCTAAGCTCACCTGATTATAGAATGAGCCCCACCTGAGAGGGATCTGGTCATTCCCCCTAAGGAGCAGAGGGTGGGTGCAATAAAGAGGAAGAACCAGGCTTAAGTGGTGATAAAGCCCAGCTGGGGAAAGAGCACCATGAAGAAATCTCAAAGAGTAAGGAAAAGCACTCACATTAAGAGGGCCTAGGAGAGTTCCTGATAAGAAAAAACAGTGAGATCAAGAAAAGAATTTAAAAAGTTGGATAGGAAATAGCCTAGGAAAAAGAAATACATACAAATGAGCAAGTTTAGCTGTTCAGTGCAGGCATCTGGTCTGGAACATAGAATAGAGGGTGGGTTTCCCTATTAGCTCTAAAGAGGGTGTGTGCAAACCTAATAGAAGGGTTATTGAATCTAGCACGGGGTTGTAAGTAAAATGCTAAAGACAGGCTGAAAAATAGACTAATGAAGGCAAAAGACTTCATTTTTGTTTGAAAATGCATTTTTATTTATTTAGTAGCAGTGGTGTTGTGTGGATAGCTGTAATCCTGGAAAGGATGTATTTAGGTTGGTGACCTGACTGCAGGACTGAGTCACTGAAAGAGATGCCATCATAATGCTGGAGGGACTGTTGTTTGGAGTACAACAGACACAAGAGCTGCTATGTGACACCTGGCCCTGAGAAGCTGTCTATCAGTGAGTGGACTTATTTACTCATGGCTTGACTGACTATAACTAGATCTATATTAAACATCTCTTCTCTCCTTTAAAGATGTCTGTAATATTGTTCTGTGCCTAAAAAGATTTGCTAGGATTTAGCTGTCTGAGTAGTCACTACAGCTGTACCAAGTCAAGAAAAAACCAGAACAAAATAATCACAGACTGTTATAATTAACAAGTCAGATATAGTGTTACATCTTGGGAATGTGCTGAAGTTTAGCATGAAAAGTGAAATTGTCCGAACTTGTTAAAAGACAAAAAACATCCAGTGACATAAGGAAGTATGAATGATACTATGGTTTTCTGGGATAGCCTTAGCTCAAGTTGAAGAATTAAGTGGCTTATGAGTAGTAGTTGCAGAGACAGCTTTGTGGTCTATGAAACTAACTAACCTAATTTTAATCACTGTTCTGTCTTCACTTTTAAAAGTGTATTGTGCTTACTATTGTCACTTTTTTTCTTTTTTGAAAATTGAAAATCAAGTAGCCTCTGAAGATCTGACACTGCCTAAAGCACTGTAATTATGATTACTTTTTCTGCTCAGACTACTCTTACGGTACTTTAAATATTGCTTCTTACAAAAGATAAGGGCTAGCATTCTTCATGAGGGACCTTCCACTTTAGCACTAGCTTCCATTCTGGGTCTGGAATACCCTGCATGGGCAACTTTTTAATGCAGGATTTTGAAAATGATGGCTGTAGTGGAGAAGAGCCTTTCTTTTTCTAGGTTAGGTTTTACTTTGGTTTGTCTGGGATGTGTTACTGGTTTGAGGTTGGATTGTGTACTTTATTCTGTCAAAGATAAATACACACCCCTTCTTCTGTATGATTGTATGCCACAGAAATTGAATCTTAAACCAAAAGCAAATAGTAAATCAAAAATGTTGAATATGGCTCCATGCTGTCCCAAGAGAGAGACTAGTTTTCTTTTTGACTTATCAATGGTAATGTCTAATTCTTTAATGGCCAATAGGCTGTTTACACTGAGGGCAGATTACCAGCTGATTTATGCAGCTACCTCTATAATGACTAATTCTGGGCTTGCAGGTGTCTTGTTCAGAGGTGATAAGAAATATTTCTGCCTTTTGTCAAGACTGGCAAAGTTATTGCCCATAAACTACCAGATGCAGTGTTTAAACTTGCCAGATGGATCATTGGTCTGCTGCTGTAATTCCATGGCGCTCAGTACTATTGTTTTATCTTTAGCATTCTCTTTCTGTCTGGTTATTTTCTCACATTGAAATTCCATGTGGTATTCATCTTCCATGTGCTGTTTTGTTAGATGTCTGCTAGTTAAAGTAACACTAAGATGCAGCTTTGAAAATGCAGAAATGCTGGTGCTAAAAGAGGGCAGGAACCTCTGAACTACTTACAATTAACAATGGCATGCAATACTTCTTGCAGCATCAAGGCACGAAAGGATGAAGTTGAGGTCAAATCCTTAGCTTCATTGATTTCAATGACACTCCATACCAGTTGAGCATGTGCCCCATTAACTCTGAATTTTCTAGCCTGGCATGGGTTGTCAAGCTTTTATTTTATTAAACAATTATTTTTAGTTGTCTTATTGGGATAATTTTCATGTCAGAGACTGCTTGTGAAGAATCATATTCTCACTCAGTGCCTGAGCTAGGAAGAAGCGGAGCACTTGCAGTACCTATTGACTTCAGTGGGAGCTTGGCACTTTTTGAAAACGAGACCACTAGCTTGTGCATAACCCCATGAATGGTTTACAGTTCTGCAAAACAAAAATCCATTTGAGTATATACTGAAATTTGCAGATCTTTCTTATAAGAAATGGTGTTTCTTTTTGGAACTTAATTTTTGGTGCATGCCTTGATGCTTGGGAAAAATTAAAAAAGACAGAGGTATACACTTCTGGCATATTATGCAGGGTGGTTAAGTAGGAACTACTTATCAGCCATGCACTGGGTTTAAATCAACACACTGGTGTCCTACATCTATTGTGGTCTTGGAATTTAGCAATATAGACATGGTAATTCAATAAAGGTTTTTATAATTGCACAGGTTTACATGACATGGTTTTCATAATATCATAACCATGTGATTGCTACTATTCAAATAATATTAAATGTTTGAAAGCGTTGAACTCTTACTCCTGTACAAAAGCTTAGGCAGTATGAAGAATTATGCATGTGATGATAGGACTGTCCATAAGAAACAGCAACCTCTGATTCATCATTTCAGTATTTTGTTAATCATGAGTAGATATGCTATAAAAATTCATTGCTAGATTAAAATCTGAGTTGAACCTAACCTGGCTATCAGAATGACTTGAAGTATATTCTTCCGTAAATTCAATTTATTTGACTTTCTGAGTTATCAATAAGGGTCTTACTGTAACCTGTTGTTCATAAAATGTCATTAGGGCAATTACATTTTTAAATAGCCTTTAAAAATATCATTTGAAACCATGTAGTATGGCTTGCATCAATATAACTGAAGAATGAAATTTCAAATATTTTATCTTCATCTATATCAGAAATTATCTTTTTCTGCGTAATTTCTCTTGTTCATAATGTGCCTCAAATTATAATCCAATAATTATTTTGTGCTGTCTAACTTCCTTGGTGATGTACATAGTTTGCCATCTGCTTTCCAGAATAGCTGTGCCTATTGTTACCTCTATCAATAATGGCCCATCAGTGACTTCATTTTAAATAACTTTATTTTTTCAAAAGGCAAAATTCAGCTCTCAGAGCTGCAATTTTTAAGCAAAATGTTTGTTGTAATGTGCCTAATAATAAAATAGTTATGATATAAAGTGACCACTGTCAATGAGGTAATGCATTTGAATTCTCAGTCAAGGACAAGTTTTTATTTCTATTTCCCATAAGTTAAGCAAACAAGACATTCAAAATGGCAAGCCAAATTGAAATTGTCTGTGGAGATATTTGTGAAAGGATTTGAATTGTTTGTCCTTTGCGGATTCCAGTAAGGTAGATTAGTTGCTTTTTATTAAAAAAACAAACAAACAACAAAACTAACCCTCAAACTGTAAACTGGCTTCAAGTATTCGTACATTAAAATTTTGGTGTGCAAAACCTATTTTCATGTTTTGCTGAGAGATTGGATATCCGCATATTGTAGGAAGACTGTGTCGTATTTGATCTTGCATCTAATTTTTTATGTAGTGTGCACTTAACATAGTATCATACACAGGTACACCAGGTCAAATTCAAAGATGATGTAGGGAGTGGTAGTATGCTTTACAATTTATTCATTTAATAGGCTCCTTTGGTATACGCTTACTTCCAGTCCCATGTCCGGTCTCATTACTTCTAGTCATAAAACATGGGTTTCCTTTCACTTTTCTGTGCTTATTCACAGTTGGGAGACTCTTTTTATTTTTTTCTCTTCTGATTTTTGTTAGTTCAACTTTCCCTTCAGGTCATGCATTCCTTCTTCTCTAAATATATGATGAAAACATTTATATGTACATTCACTCTAACCCTACGCACATAACCATTCTAGTCTGCTCTCACTCAGACTAAACTTCAGGGATACTTAAATTTAAGATTATCTCTTCTGCTTTAACGTTTCAGCACTTTTTTATTTCTACCTACCTCAATGATGTATGACGCTTGTCCGCTTGCTGTTGCTTTGGGTGACCGTATCCAGCTCACTAGCGTGTTGGATACTGTATGCCGAAAGCTACGTTAAACTAGAGAACTGAATCGTCATGTGATATAAAGTATTGCGCTCTACAAAGAAAAGAACTTATTTTTGTTAATGAGATCTCTTTGCTATAATAGAAATTTTTATATCAATGGAAGATGCAACATGGTAGTATCAAGGCAATTAATGGTAGCTATTTTGTAGATGCTTACTCTCTGAGATCTTTAGTTTGGAATCAGCCATTGCAAAATAATATCTGCCTGTTTTTTTTCTTTTTAAATGTACCATTTGTCTTGGCATTGCAGAGACAGGACATTCAACTCTTCAGTTAGTCACAGCAACAGCTGGGAACCAAGACTCCCATTTCATTGAGTCTTGGAAAAGTCACTTAATTCCATGCCTCCTCACTTTACCCTTCTCCGAAATGAATACTCTTTCATAGTGTAAGTGACCGGAATATGGTGCAGCTTAATTATCTGTAAAGCACCTTAATATTCATCCTTGTCACTTTTTACATCACGACTTCAAGCCACAAAACCCAATCTGCATATCAAACGCCCCCAAATTTGGGCATTTTCAGATCCAACATTTTGATTTGGTCTGTTTTCATAATAAGAGGACTTATTTCCAACACTCAGACTGGGGTCTGGATATTAAAACTCCTCCAAATCTATTACAGGAAAATAGTATTGGTGGTAATCACTATTTTTGTTTGCTGTTTCCCTTCTATTTCAGTGGTTCCTACTGAGCATTTCAACTGAATGCAGTGGTTTGTGATATGCAATGTTTTATTGTGTAAATCTCTCTTTCTGGAAGAGAGTCTGCTTTTGTCTTTACTACATTTTAAAGATAATTGTGGGAGGTCTATTCCCAATTAAACATCTTAAACATACACCTTTCGAAATAGGTATTTTATTGTAAAAAGCCTGAATGTTTTACCATTATCTCACAAAGAGAATATAAGGAAAAGGAATGTAATATCGGGATATAAAAGTCTGTGAGGGCCAATGCACAGTTTGAGATAAGATTTCTTGGTATAGCTAGCCCCATTTGACAGGCTTTTTGAAATCAGCACCCCTATTTAATTATTTACTTGAATTTTTTTTTTAAAAATTTAAGTGAAGAAAAAGCCATTTCTAACTCCTATGTTTCACTACAATTGTCATTGTAAATCTTCAAGGAAACCTAAGGAAGACTCTGGAAGAGCATCTGTCATAATCTGGCAGCTGGGGTCTGTAACTGACCCTTTATCTGGAAGGGTATATTGTTCTTCCCCTTCTAGTAAATGTATCCTCAATACCAGAGATATGCAAACTGCTCAAACTTCAAGAATGAAGAATGGCAAATACCAGAAAACTAATGTTCAGAAACAAAAATTAATTTCTCTCAATGGCTATGTCTACACTTACTAAAATTAGTTCGAATTAGTTAGTCTCTAAAAGTGCCACAAGACTCTGTTGTCTTTCTACAATAGACCAACACGGCTACCCCTTTGTAATTTTAATTAGTTCGAATTAACTTAATTAGAACTAGAAAAAATTAGTTCGAACTAAGCAAGTGCCATTCATGGTACTTGCTTAGTTCGAATTAGCAATTTCTGTTGAATTCAATAGGCTGGTTAGTTCGAACTAAGCAATTTAGTTCAAACTAACATGGCCACATTGGTTAATTCGAACCAACTAGTTCGAATTAACCCTTACTTCGAATAGCCTATTCAAAGTTATTAGTTCAAATTAAGGAAGCCCTTAATTCCAACTAATTAAAGCCTAGTGTAGCCATGGCTTTAGTTAGTTCAAATTAAGGAGGCTTAATTCGAACTAACTTGCCAGTGTAGACATAGCCAATGTGTCTATTTTTTAAATAGACTCATGTTGAGTATTTTTGTACTAAAGTAAATATAGAGACAGCTGAAAGCCCTTTCTCTTCATGATTACCTAGTGCCAAATTTCCCCAGTGGAGCGTTGTCCCCTTTAAAACTGTTCTCTCAGCATGCCTTTTATGAGACCCTTTAAATTTGTCAGCGATCTGCAGCTACAGCTTTATAGTGGCCATTTTGAAACTGTTTGCTGCTTGCTGTGTCTCCCTCCCTTTTTGTTAGTTTTCCTTTTCAGATTCCCTCACTACTATCTTTGACATTTGTATTAATCAATAGTTGCATCTGTATTTAAAGTTAGCTCTATGACTGTAGCTCTTAGAACTAGAAAGGCAAAAGTATCAGCACTGGCTTTTCTCTCTTTGTTAGCGCTGCTGGAGGGATGGCATTTCTAAGATCCTACCAGGTATCAAATGTGTGTTAAGAGAAATTATTCAGCAGGTAGGGCATTTAATCTTTCCCTGCAATGAGGAGTGGAAGTATTGTGAGGCAAGATATCCCCAACCACAAGAGCTGGGCTGGCAGTAGGAACAGAGGGAACAGTATACTGTCAGAGTTTAGGATGTTTGGGAGGTGCGTGCTGTCCCACTGATTCTAGTACTGAAGATAAATTGCAGTTTAAAATGAGATCTCTGGAAAGAGTGTTTAGTTCAGGTCATCTGACACCATCTTATTTAATGTGAATATTTCTGGACATGGAAGATAGGCCGATAGGTTTTCTTTACAAATATTTGCTCATCATTGATAAGCCAGGTATGGTACATTGGAGCAGATTTTCTTTGTTTTCAAAGGTTAAAAAGAAATTGCTTCCCTTGAGTGCCATTTGGCTGCAAGTAAATAAAACTACAGCCCATAGGAGTGCCAATTAGAGCCAAGTATAACCTGATTGATCTTTCCTGGCATGGGTGTGGAAACTGGTAGATCTTTTATCAAGATAGATGGGGACTTGACTTTGATGGTATACATGCTGCATGCATGTGATATGGGAAGTTTGAAAGGTACGCACACTTGAAAGAAATAAACGCACAGTCGAGGGACCAAAACAAATTTATTAAAATACTGTTTAATATGTCATGTCACCTAATAGTGAATGTTTGTCACCTTATGCTAGGAATGTAACTATAAAATCATTTACTTAACATATACCTAAAATATATGTTGGACAGGCTGTAACTAATTGTAGAAAATTATTTTTCCATGGGAGAAGATGTTATCAATATCCCAGATGTGGGCACTATAGTTGTGATTTCTTCCAGAATGCAGTTGCTCATCATTTATAGATTTAGATACTCTTCAATTCTGGTTTTACAGATATTTAAGCCAGTGGCCATCTGTATGATGACATGAAGGAGATGCTCAATGGGCTGAAAGTCTCTGCAGTGATGCTAAAAGGAGTGGAGTCATGCAGTGAGTTCAGAGGCTACCTTGTTAACCTTCGTAGTTCTTTCAGTTAATTTGAGTGCAAAAGGTGTGGTAACTGGATACTAAACTGATCTGTATATTTTGGAGAATATAGACTCAAATTTGTTAACATGGATGACCCATCAGGGAAGTCCAGCTGGTAGGTCTGTTTATTCCTACTCCGGCCTTCATTCATGTTTGTCTTGTTAACAGTGCAGAAAACCAGTGACCAAAAGCAGGTCTTATCACTCAAAATATTACATTTATAAATTGTTCATCATCCAAAGGATCCATTTGTCAGGAGCTTTAAGAACTATGACCTGAATCCTGTCAGTTCTAAAAGCACAATTTCTGCATAAGTGTTTACAGGATCCAGGCCTGTATATAAAAATAACTTCATCCACTACCAAAAAGTATTTGCTTCTGGCCTAAAAGATGGTAGCTGTTCAACAGTGGGAACTAATGCTGTATAACAGTTTAGGACAGGAAATGAAGACTATCAGTTCCAGTTTATTTAAAAGAAATAAGTAGAAATGTAGACAGATGTTCAGTAAATGATTTTAAATACAAATATTACATTTTATTCTGATAAAGCAATTATTTTCAAGTACATGTTAAAAACTGCTGCTTTGCAGTGCTCCACTGTACATTGCTACAATACTATAGTGAACCTAAGTGTTTCTAGCTGTCATTACCAAATCTTGCAGTGATGTTCTGATTAATGATGCTTACTGTGGATCTCCCAGATGCCAGCCAGATGTTCAGAGAATAGTAGCATTATTTGGCTTAAGAAGTGAAGTATAAATCACTTCCACACCTAGTGGAACAAATGGAAGGTATACCTAAGTGAATTCACTACTTGCTTCATTTCCTCCCCCCCCCCCCCCCCTTGGCAAGCTATGAGACATTCTGCCTCACACACTGCAGACTTGTATAAAGCAGGAGTTGAGAGGAACATGCAAATAATAGTTTAGCTTTGGTGTTTTTGTTACCAGGAAGTGTTTGTGCTGCAAGGCACTCTATGAATTCCCCATCCTGGCTGCTTCACCCAACAGGAGGGTCAGCTCGCCCCTCCTAATGGGTGTGAGAGAGGCAAGTGGCTGGTGTGGGAACAGGAAAGGAAGTGCTGTTGACAGCACAGTTTGCTGCCAGTAGCAGATCAAAGGGCAGCCTGAGGAAAACAGAGGCAGGTGGCCAGCTTTTCAAGTGGGTTGTGGGAGAGTGGAGGGGGTGGAATCAGGAGAACTTTCTCTCCTCAGCCAGGCAACATTTCCATGTGTAGTTGTTTCTCTTTAACCTTCATCCAGGCGGAAAAGTACTCTTGGAAGTAGAATGTGTGGGATTTTTTTTGTTTGTTCTCCCCCTCCTTGCAACCATGTGGTCACCTGTCTCCTAATCTTGTCTTTCACCCTGAACAATGAGAGAGAGTTTTTGAGCTAGTGCCAGAGATATTGCTCTACCTCATTCCTCCCTGCTGTATATCAGAGCCTGATGCAACTCTTTTGATGCAACAATTGACTTTTTTTCCAAGCAACCTCTGCTTCCATGCTGACAATCATATCTACTCAAAGCAGGAGCAAGGTTTCCAGGTGACTTGGGGCCTACCCAAAAACCTAAACTTAATTTTTTTTTTAACCCATATCAAACCAGGGTCAGACTCTTATTCATAATGTCCCTGGGTTTACTTAAAAATGAAGGGGGACGCCAAAGAAAAGAGTGCAATGATGCCTTATGGTTTGAAACATATGTTCTCCTTCCTCAAAGCTCACTACTTTAGTGACATCTACTAGATGCTGGTCAACGAAAAAATGTCATGAATGAATCTAGAAAAGGAAAGGAGAGCTGAGGCAATGCTGCAAAGTCTGGATGTACCCAACAGTATTCAAAAAGCCATGTTATCCTATAGCTCACTAGCATCCTATAGACAGCATTTTGTAGTCTGAGCTAAAGAGTAACAAGAAGAAAATAGCCCAGGTCTGTGCCCATTCACAAATACGATGCTTGGATTGGAGCAGGCTGGGAGAGGATCCATATTTATGTCCTGAAAACTTGGGCATTCAATATGGATCAAGGGGCAGAGGGCCATGGGGAACCCTACAGATGTGCTGTGGTTTGAGGGTGGATTTCACATATGCTCTCCATCTTTGCTAAAACAGGACAGCTGCATAAAGCTCAGTTATTGCACATAGATTTGCTGCAGGATTCAAGAAGTTTACTTACAGTGAAAATGGGTCAGAGCTGTCTTGTGCAGCAGGGGAACATTAATAATTGATTTTCCACCCTGCTGAACAATGCTGCTTTGCTCAATTTACATTCCCTCTTCAGTTTAGTGTCTTCCAGTGGTTGGGCTGGCAGATGGAGGTGTGACACAACAATAGCAGAGATTTAAAATCAATCATTATTATTGCTACCAGATCCTGGTGTTTGATTAGGGTTAGAGCAGTTCTTTTGATCTGTAAAATAGGGAAGGGAAAGGACAAAAAAATCATGCTTCTTGCAGATTATCTCAGATACTGGTTATTGGGATTGTGCGCATAGTTAACCCGCATTCACTGATTCTTTTTGACACACACTAAAACTGGTCCTGTGCATGATGCAGTACAGTCCTCTAGTGTGCCCTTAATTTCAATATACATCTCCTTCCTCTATAATGCATCTGTCCCAGACTCAGTCACTGAATCCAGATGGCTTTGGGGTAGCGATGAAGGAAAGAAGAAAGCCCGCTTTTAATTCAGAAAAAAATGTGAGGGTGGGACTGGATGGCTCCAGAGGTTGAACATTAAACAGAGGTGCAGAGGCTTTGGGTTTTCCATCACTGGCCTGAATCTCTGAATTATTATCTCTTTGAATAGCTAGCATCTAGTTATTGCTACTTGGAATTGATGCTTGGTGAAATTAATGATTACATTTAATTTAAAACAAACAAGGAGCACTGAGGCACCTTAAAGACTAACAAATTTATTTGGGCATAAGCTTTCATGGGCTAGCAACTCACATTAATAAATAATGTCCAAATAAGATTGTTAGTCTTTAAGGTGCCATAGGACTCCTCATTTGATTTGCTGAAACTTACTAAAACAGCTACCCCTCTGGTCCTTTACACTTAATATCTACATGTTGAAAAGAATCCTTATTACCACTGCTTTAACTGCCTCTGGCTATGTTCACACCTAAATTTTAAGTCAACTTTGGGGGGGACCCTACAGTGCCCACACCTAGACCTAGAGCGCCCACACTGGATGTCTAGGTTGACTTGTAGGGGCTAGGGGGATGTTGGATAGGTCCACAGTGGCAGGGGGAGCACCCCTTGCCAAGTGCCAGAGGGCTCAGTCTTTGCCCCATTGTACCTGGGTACAATGGGGCAATGGGGGACAGGTACCCTGACAGGGCATAGGGGCAGGGTGGGCAGAGCTCTGCCCTGCCCTGTGGGGGGGCATGCCAGGTTCTCCCTGTGCTAACTCCCCCCTCCCCCCCAGGCAGGGAGGGCAGTGGGGGAGTCCTGGAGAGCTGTAAGTCAACTTGGAGTCGACTTAGGGCTACTCCACGTCTACACTGGCTTAAGTCAACTTTCTAAAGTCGACTTAATCCAAAAGTCGACTTTAAACTAGGTTTTAAAAAGTCGAGTTAATTTTCCTTAAGTCGACTTAAGGAAAGTGTAGTGTGGATGCAAAGTAAATTAAGTCGACTTCAGCAAGCTTAAGTCAACTTAATTTACAAGTGTAGACGCAGCCTCTGTGTGGTTGTGCCCTTAAAGAGCCTTAAAGAGTTAATTCCCTAGGTTAGGGGTTAAAACCCTGACAATAGGTTATGGAGTCTGAATCTCAGTGGTACTTGTTACAAATAGCTTTGCCTAGTAGCAATGTAGTCATTTTAAAGATGAGTTATAGAAGTGCAGACACATCACTGCTACCTCAGCCGTTGCTTCTGTTACCAATACCACTGAAGTGTCCAGAGAAATAACCTTTAAAAAAGGTTAAAATAGAATACGTTGCTGACCCACTGTACTACTGACCAATATAAAAGGACATTTCTAATTCTCCTGCCCTCTATGTATTTTACTTATGTTGGGACTTAAAAGAATTTCTGATCCAGGCTCAATCGTATTCAGATAAATTAGTTAAGATATCTCCAACCTGAATAATTTAAGTAACTGGTCAGTTTCCTTTTGGAAAGGACTTTTGGGTGAAGAATATCTAAATGTTGAGTATTTGGGGACTGACACTTGGAAAGGTAGCTTGTAGGGAAGCAGAAGTGTGAGCAGATTCTCTGCCAGTGGTATTGGTGTTAAGTCGATATAGGATTATTGAAACACGAATTTTGCATAGCACATAATGGTGAATTTCAGTGATATTTTACAGGTCTGCATCATGGCACTTTGAATCAGTTGGCAAACCGCTGAATTGCAAGATTGTAAAAATCAAATAAATGAACTTACGCTGTAGCTTTTCTTTCTGTTATCCTAGAAGCACTCCTTCCTGGCAGAGCACAAGACTTTTTCTGTGTGTGTGTATTTTTTGTTTCGTTTTGTTTTTTGTTTCTTTTTTGTGTTAGGTGGCAAAATGAGCAATAGGTAGAAATGTATTGGTTCCCTAAGAAGACTGACATTGAACTCACTCATAACTGCTTTCAGAAACAGCCTCGCTATTTTTTCCAAGTTTCAGGAAGACGAAAGAATGTCATGACTGCTTTTCTGTGTATCCTTTTTCTTTACTATGCCATTGCAAACAACAGCTCTGTATGTGCAATAAATGCGTTAGTTTTGCTTCATGCCATCTCTGGTGGTCCAAACCTCATGGCTATTAGGGAAACATGTATCATGAGCTAATCTAAATTAACTAATACGTGTGTCTAACACCATAACTATTGGGTTTTTTAAACAGGTCTGTGTTGGCTTAGGCTAAGTAATGAGTAATATATTATTACTCCTCCATGAACAGCTCTTGGAAGGAGTTGTCACTCACAGTTGCTTCTCTGCTTCCCTCTTGCTCTATGGAGATGGGCTGGATGGTGGTGATATGGGGAAAGTAAACTACTGCAGTTCTTGAAGGCATTTCCCCTTTTCTATCTAGCCAGCTATTGTGCCTGTATTTGGGATGAATGTATTGCTTACACCATCCTTACAATGCTCAGCCTACTCCCCTTGGTATGCAACCCTCTCCATGGGCCTGTGCAAGTGAAGACATAGCATAGCCTGTTCCTATGCCTCCCATCCCCCTTATCTTCACAGCACTGTGCACCTCTGTGGGAGGACCAACAGAGCAGTCTCTGTGGCTTCAAAGGGGATTTCAGTTCTGACAGGCTCTTGCACAGACTTAGCAAGGGAAGAGGAGGCTTCCTGGTTACAGAAATTCTCTATAGGCTCAACTGATAGCCACACAAATATGTATATTGCTTTCCATAATAGCATGTTTGACCAGAATTATTAAGCTATTTAGGGGTTTGGATGACCATGTGCAAGGACTGTGGGCTAGACCCAATAGCTTTTGTACCAACTGGGAGGAACAAATTATGTTAAGAGATGCAGAAAGCTGTTTAGTTAAGGGAAAGGCACCAATGAGAAAAGAAGGAAATATAAATAGATCAGTTATTACTTCCCATAATATTTCTTGCTCTAGGAGATTCCATCAAGGTTGTTGGGCTGCATTTGTGACTGGTCATTTTATAGAAACAGGCATAAGATGGTGGTGGTTGCTTGCATGCCCACCCATACATAGCCAGGCATACTCTAAGCCTACACAAGGGAGAAACACTCAAACAGTTCTTACAAATTCCCAAGTAAACTTTTTAAAAAAAATTTACTAAGTTCCTATTGCCATTTGAAAGTACTAGAGGCAGGAAGCCTAATGTACACAGTGATCTATGATACTGTAGACTTATTCATTTTTTTTTCTTTCAACTTGTTTATCATTTGATGCTAAGATGAATTTAATAGCTTTTCAAACTTTCCCAAAAGGGCACAGCCTCTTGCTTTCAGCAGCATTTTAAATATAACTTTTAAAATATATTTCCTAACTGAAAGGACATGTAGAATAATTATTTGTAATTCACTGTTGTAAATTAATTGCTTGACTTCTGATTTGGAAGGAAGAAAGGTCTTTGACATAATTCCCATGTAATCTGCATAACCTATTTTTCATTTGTTGTAGCTACCTCAGCCAACAGATGGTGCTGTTTATAACACTTTTTATGGTAGTATATAATGTTTTAAAAATATATTATAGTCAAACTGCATCTTTTAATTACATAGTTTCACATATTTGTGGGGAATTTTGTTAAGAAATATGTTGTCATAAAAATTAGAACTGGATGCAAGAAGCAGCTCAGTCACTGATGAATATTTATATCAAGCCAGAGATGTAGAAGGCAGTTCAGTGGCTCACGTAAACCAGTCAGAAAAGCAAACAGCAATCTAACATGAAACTCCTACAGGATCATTTCAATACTTTTGTAGGTTTTCAGTATTTGGAAATAAGGGGTAGAGCAGTGAGACCTACTGGCTAGAGTACTGAACTAGGATTTGAGCAACCTGGGTTCTATTATTGACGCTGACAGCGGCTTGCTGGGTGACCTTGGCAAGGCACTTCCCATCTGACTGTGTCCCCATCTGAAAAACAAGGATAATACTGACATCTTCAGAGATCTACGTCAGGTCTATGCTGGTGGTAAAAGTTGGCGGGAGTTGACAGAGTTATATAAACTTCGTAGAGTATCTTGCATAACTTGTTGACCTCCTAAATCCACTTCAACACAGCTGACAGGAAATGTGTTCCCATTGACACAGCGATGCACCACTTGAGAGAGTGATTTTATTAAGTCCATCTGGAAATTGACTTAGTGGGTCTTAACTGACCATTAAGTCAATCTGGAAAAATCGATCTGACGGTGGATTTGTCACAGTCAGTGTAGAAGTGGCCCTAGTAAAGTAGACAACTATATAAGAGAAAACGATGATTGTGATGACTATTTGGCCTGGTTCTTGTACTCTAAATTTAATAAATTATCTAAACTGAAACACACAGGCACAGTATTGCAAATTTTACTCATGTGACTTTTAAATGGGACTGATCATGTGAGTGTTCACTAGATTCTTTGCATGTTTTATTTAATGTCATGTTTATCATCAGCAATACTAAAATATTACGATAATTTGTTTAGGCTGGATGATTTAGGGTTAATAGCAAACTGATGTTTGTTAATCTGCTCAAGAAAAATAGATAAAACATGGGGAGGGAACTAAATCTTTTTCCCTCTTGGAGATAAAAGCATCAAAATATAACTTAGTTTAATATTAACACTCTAATAATTCTCCAGAATATTTTAGTGAAAATACTAGCAAACTCTAAATGGCTGTCATTAAAATCTTCTCTTTGGTGCACTCGTGAGTAGAGAACTGCTGTATTAATTTGAATTAAAAAAAAATATTTTCAATGCTAAATGAGTGCTAAGTGCTTTGTATGTGAATATCAAGTCCCACTTATGTCAATGAGCAAGATTGTATGTCCTAGGACTTTATGTAGATCTGTCCTGGGGTGACATTGTGCCTCTATATCAGTAGTACCTTCTGCATTGCTCCAAGGGGGGCTTGATAGGATCAGACATCAATGTGGGGTAGGGTATTGTGTTCTCCAAATCCTATGGAGAACTACTGAAAAATGATTGCAGCATCATTAGGTTAAACACAAAAGGAGAGGAAGCAAGACCAATGAGGAAAGTAAGGAGATGCAGTAAGTGTTAACAGGTAACTCCCTAAGAAAATTAGCTGTTGTATTTTCTGGAAATCTTTGAATGGCAAGAGTTAGACTTGCCTGTTCTCTGTACATACACAAGGAGAGAAGGCAGGACTTTAATCTCTACATTTCCTGACTTCTGGTTGATTAACTGAGCTATTGTATTAATAGATTGTACTTTATTTTGCACTTAATTCTCACAGTATTTTATTATGGGCTTCTCAGCCAAAATGTTCAAACATGGCTACCTAAACTTGGATTTGTATTTGGACACCTAAGTAGCTGGCCTTATTTCCAACTCTGTAGAACACTCATAGTTCCCGTTGATTTCAGTGACCTTCTTTCTTTGGAATACTATTACAAAATGCACTTTATTAAAACCTGCTGCTTCAGTTTATACAAGTAAACAAAACCAACCCCCCTCCCTCCCAAATCCTATGAATGTTGATTGTGATATGTGTTCATTTTATAAGTGCGAAGTTTTCATGTCTACATGTTACACACAGACATGCAAACACATTAAGACCTTTTCCCAGCAGCTTAGCTCAAATCTGTGGTCAGTAATAAATGATCAGAAACTAGGTAGGAGCCAGTGACTGCCTGAGGATTGTCAAATAGCTGATCTGTTGTCTTAAAACAGTGTTTTTAGTTATCTGAAGCTAAGGTGATTGACCTCTTTGCTTCTGGCATCTTTTTCAATGTGTCCTAGATCACACAGAACAATCGCTTTTATAGGGATTAACATTTTTAAATGATTAATGTGTTGCTTGAGCCTTATATTTCAAAACTCTCACAGATGAGAAGTTCTTACTTATGCAAGAATTTCAGCTGATGTAAATTAGGATGACTGTGGGTGAGAGAGTGTATGCAGAGTTGCGCCATAAATGTGGTGGTCCATGTTTTAACCAGAAATTGAGGCTGCAGAGCCACTAAAAATATGGCTGAATAACCACCCTAGAGAATATTTTGAAGTACAAAATATGTTCACAAAAATATTTCTGTTGTCCTCTAGTGCTGAGTAGTGTTAACTTTAGCATTACCTTCAGTAGGTGTCGTACATTTAAATGAAGATATTAACTACCAAATAGTTCAAGGCACGTTGTAAGACATTAAACTTTATGCATATTTGGCCCAAGTTAGAGGAGTATCCAAAGTGTTCTAATATAAATTAAACTGTTAGTATTGAATCAAAGATTGGTAAATGGAAGGGTTATTTTTAACTGATGGTGTACTTTGAATACTGCTTATTTGGAATTTACCAGGTACTGTATGTGCTGAAATATAGCTGCTGTGTGATAGGAACATACAAACTGCTTTTTTGGATTAGAGCAGGGGTCCTCAAACTACGGCCCGTGGGCCGGATACGGCCCGCCAAGGCTATTGACCCGGCCCGCGCCCCTGCTGCGGCCTGCCGCATGCGTCCGGGGCAGTGGCGTGGCCACGGCCGGGGCAGGCTCCCGGGCTCCCACCCGCCGGCTGCCTCGGCTTCCCGGCCCGGAGCCGACCCCGCCCCGCTCTGCCGACAGCATCGGCCTTCCGGCACGGGGCCAGGATCGGTCCCCGTTGCCGGGGCCGCATTCGGGTCCCCGCCGCTGCTCCCTCCCAGCTGCGCAGCCTCCTGCTGCGGCCAGGCTGGGGAGATTCAAATCTCCCGCCCTGAGCATGCTCAGTGAGAGCGTGCTCAGGGTGGGAGTGGCCTGGCCCTGAAGCGGCTCTGCCGGCCGTCCCCTAGAGTTCCCAGCCTCCGGCCAGGTAAGGGGGCTGGGAAGGGGCTGGGGGAGGCCTGGAGAGGGGTGGGGGGG
>ML685772.1:10168756-10196856 GCA_007922175.1 Pelusios castaneus | reverse complement strand
TTCTTTGTCTTCCTCTCCCCTGCCTTCCTTTCTCTTCTTTCTTTCTTCCTTTCCCTTTTTTCTTTTTCTCTTCTTTGTCTTCCTTCCTTCCTGCTCTTTCTGTCTTTGCTTCCTTCCTTTCTTTCTTTTTTCTTTTTCTCCACCTTTCTTCTCTTTTTTCTTTCTCTCCCTTCTTTTTTAAAAAGCTTTTTAAAAATTAATTTTAAATAAAAACCTTTCTTAAAATTAAATTTCAATTCAAAATTCATTCCAATTAAATTAATTAAACACAATTAATTAATTCTATTTACAATCACTTTATCTTCAATCAAATACTGTTAACTTTCTGTTGGTTAAAATTGTTCTTCATTTTAAATATTGTATTGTTCTTTCATGTTGTTTTGCACTACAAATAAGATAGGTGCAGTGTTCATAGGAATTCGTTCATGTTTTTTTTCAAACTATAGTACGGCCCCCCAACAGTCTGAGGGACCGTGAACTGGCCCCCTGTTTAAAAAGTTTGAGGACCCCTGGATTAGAGCAGTGGACCTTGTAACTTGTCCTCAACAGTGATCAATACCAATTGTGTGTGTGTGGGGGGGGGGGGGGGGAGTGCAAGAAGCAGATATGGTGTAGATTGCCAACTGAGGAAGCTTTCTTCCCCCCAGTCCCCAATAATTAAAGGTTTGACCTTAAGGATAAGAGTTCATACCCCTTCCAAAACATGTTTAGTTTTTAATCCTTATCATAACTCTGTTGTATAAATGGCTAATTACTTTTTAAATTCTGCTAGACTACTGGCCTTAATGTCTAAGCTGTCATAGACATCTTGTCTGCCATTATCCCAAGGAAATAACTAATGTTCAGTCTCAAAGTGTGATCTGAATCTCCCAAAGAATGGGTCACAAAAGAGTGGGTCTTTAACTGTCTGAGAGTACCTCATTTCCTAGTTTTCATTTATCCCTGGTTAGCAATGAGTCTGTTAGTGGACTTCACCCCTCTCTTTATGATCTGTCATGGCTGTTAGTCCGTCAGCAACTCAGTTTCTGTATCATGTAGGAATTAAGGAATACCATTCAACCAGTACCCTGAATTTTATTGCATAGGTAGTGCACAGTAGAACAGAGGGCAGGATATTCATATGATAGTTTGCTGACTCTTTGCAACAGTTTAAACTTCCAGAATCTAATCAAGAGCATTCCCAAATAAAACTCATTACAATAATCTTGGGAGTTATAAAGGGCTGAATGACTTTGGTAATGGTGCCTAGCATTGGTAAAGAAAGATGGATAACAATCTCACAGGCAGCTACAAATTGAAAAGACAACTATAGGTCAGAATTGCTGACTATGTGCCCCAGAACAAGGATTCCAACACTACCCTGAGAGCCCATGCTCTAATGTACTAGTAGGAAAGGATGGCTGTACACTGTCAACTGGTGTAGCAGGCACATTTCTCTAATTTTCCAGTGTTCCTGTCTTGGGTTTATTCTATTTTGTACTCTCTACTCAGCTCCCAGAAGCTGTTCCAACAGGTAGGAATAGCAGATATTCTGACATTGCCCTGTCTTTCTTGAATGCCACTTATGCAAGAAGATTGGGGAGTTATGTAGGAGTTCTGCACCACTGGAAAATTTCATAGGAGCCCATCAAGATTTAACTCTCTGGCAAGCTGTGTTTGAGACACACTGAGAAGAATTGTTCTATTCAGGTTCTTAGACCATGCCCATCCTTGTAGTACCTCAGTACTTTCCTGCAGTAGATTAAGCAACAAGATTTGCATCTGTAATAGGTTTTTAAGTGATGGTACCCAGAGTTTAGAAGCACCTCCCTACTATCTGTCCTTATCATGAAGTTGTCTTGTCCTTTTTGGATAAATACTAAGAAAACAACATGTTTGATAGAATAAACTAGTCAGGCCTGATGGGAACTGCTGCTATGGAACAGCTCATCCTTTCTCCAGTGGCATTGAGGGGTTCTTAAGGTCACAGTTTTTGTTCTTGGTCTTGCCTTCTGGGACTCTTCTAAGCAGAAGAAGTGAAACAATTATAAGACTATTCTTTCTATCCTGGCAAGCAATGGCTACAAGCAAGTTAATAAAGTCTTGTAGTTAATAGTATCAGTGACTACAGACAAAACTAGAAAGATATTGACACAAGCATCTATCATTTTACTCACAGATCTTCACCCAGTGACGTAGTATGAGTGCTGTCTCCATTCTGTAGCTGGTAAAAATCATAACTTACCAGATTCAGAGATGCTTATAGATGTCAGTTTTGCAAAAGATGATCTTTCAATAATACAAGAACGTAAGAAATTCTTGCTTTCTTATGCCACCTACTGTAAAACAGACCAACCCGAATTAAAAAAGACCAATTTCATAATGATTCTCAGTTGGGGTAAAGAAAAATGCATTATTTAATACAGTGATCAGAAAGGGAAGTGATTATTCTTTAAAAATGCATTGTTATTGTTTTATAAAACTTGTACTGTAGGCTCACAAAATGGTATTGTTTTCCCTCTTCTACAGTTTGAAATGTATGGAATTGTAAACATTTTGTTTACTTACAAGGCTTTCAAGTGTTCTGTTAATGCAGAGGGCAAGACTGGAGATCAGAGAATATAACAAACTCTAAGTGTTTTAACAGAACATTTCCAATCTCCATTTCCACAGTCTTTCAAGAATTAAAGTTGAGTCCAGTATATTGTTGCAGAGGAAAGAAGTCAGATACTGTGTAGTGTGAACTTTAGCATTATATAGGGTAGATATTGTACATTTAAATGAAGATATTAAGCAACAAACAGTTCAACACAACTGTAAGGCATTAATACATATGCCTATCTGGACTAAGTTAAAGAAGTGTCTAAAGTGTTCTAATATAAGAATAGTAGATAGTATTGTACCAAAATCTGAATATACTGTTCAATGGGGCCAGTCAACTAAATATACTGTTCAATGGGATTATTCGTGACAATAAAGTCAGTGAGCCTCTTTTAGAGTTTTAGGGTTTTCTGTATTGCCTATCACAGTAGTTGGCATTCAACTTAGAACTGATGCTGCAAACTGTAAGAATTTTTGTTAATGTTGAATTAATTGGAAGAGTCCATATCATCTTCTACACTTTCAGTATTCATTTGTTGAGGGAGGGGAAAGTGTCATATGTTGTCTTTGTCTCAGAATTGATTTAATTTGGTAAGTGACCTGATGGTTGTTTGGGAAGGCCAAGTGTGATGTATTTCTCTGCTTTACTGCTGTTCGATCCCTCTTCTTCACCTTGTTAATAAAGGACTTGTGGGAACTGTACATCCTTAATATTATTCTTTGTGCTATTCCTATTGCAATGATTCTGGACTTTTGAAGCTTTTGCTTTGACTTTTACACCAGCATAACTGTATTGACTTCATTGGCACGAATCCTGGTTAATATCTGAGAACTCGGAATCAGGCCCTCTGCTTACTTCTGTTCCTTTTAAATCTGCTGTTGTCAATACTTGCTATTTAGACAAACGTTTCCAAAAGGTGTATAAAGGCCATTAATATACTACAGATCCTTTCACTCTCTAGTTCAAGCAATTTAGAAAAGGTTTCAGTAAAAACGGTTTGGAAGTTTCCCATTCAAAACTTACTATAGGACCATCATGCTGATTCTCAGGCTGTGGCTGTGTAATATTTCCACCTGGTCTTCTATTGCTATGCAATCAATAGTGGTGCTTTGTTTTTGTTTTTTTACCCTTCCTTTGCATTTTTGAACATTTTTTCCCCTTTGTTTCTTCCATGTGTCTTTCCCTATTGTTCATGTACTTAAGATTTTGATTATGCTCTTCAGGACTTGTTTACATGAGACTTTACTGTGCTGGAAACCAGAGTGTGAATCTACAAAGCACTTGCTTGCAGCACAGAAACATCCCTTGTAGACGCGGCTACAGTGAATTAAAAGTTCCATAGCATGCTTTGCTACTGTCATTATGTGGCATTCTAGTAAAGTGCCAATTCATGCCCTGGCTTTTTGTGCATTGATATCCTGGGCAGACAAGCCCTCAGTCTGTTGGCTTCTTTAGTTTTTACTCTGCTTATATAAGTAGAAATCACTCATAACCTTACATTTTCCATTATCTCAAACATAACCATTCTTTCTTGATTTATACCAATGTAATGACCCATTCTAAATCACAATAAAGATGAGACCTGTGATCCTAAAAGACAAGATTTAAAGTCCCACTTCTATTTTGCCTTTCCAACATTGTCAGTTCCTTTGTTTTCTAATCTAAGATTTTTCAAGATCTCTTCTGTGAACCACACCTGACCAAATCTGTTCTCATTCATTTGAAATCAGTAGGCATGCTCTGATTTTACAGTTCTTGTAAAAGATATCAGAATCTGGCCATCAGCGATCAGCTAGAGGATAGGAAGTGGGGGAATTGTCAGTATGTTTACTTTCCTGGAACTAACATCAAAGGCTTCTGTTTAATTTGACAAAGTTCCTCCCTTGTATTTTTAAAACATTAATTTGTTTACAGTTGGATTAAAAAAGGAAATCAGTAGTCTTAATGTGTGTACAGTAAATTTAAAAACAAAAAACCCCAATTTGATATTGATTGCAAAGTGTAGTGAGTCTCTTATTTTTGAAATGTTCATTTTAATCACAACTTTTCTAAAAACTTCTATAAGCTCCCACTCCCGCAAGTTGTGTATTGGAGGAAAAGTGGGCCTGAGGAACCAACTACTCAGTTTCTGTGCATCAGATAGGAGAAACACTTGTCCTGGATTGTAACTAAAAATAACAAATCTGCACCTCAGTTGAGCTAAATGTTTCATGTTCATTGGACCTACATGTCATGCTATACAATATTGTTGAGTAAAGCACAGGGCTTAAATTCTTAATCTCATACACATACCTCGTGTTATCCTTATATGAATGTATTGACAAACGTGACGTGGTACCTGTGATGATAAACTGCAGGGGTTTCATCCCATTGGCTCAATAATGCATCAAATATTCTGATGGCAAAGACCTTTCCCTTCCTTTTAAAGCACATTTGTAGAAAGTTACATTAGGCAGGTTACCTAATTATATACCCTTCTTCTTTGACTAAAGTTAGGATTTGCAGGCTTTAAGGTTTTTAAGTTATTGAAAATTAAGTGATACAAAAGTAGGTCAAAAGCCTCCTGCAAGTTCAGCTCTCTAACTATTCACAATAGTAAAGTCAGCAGCACTTAGCCTGTTTTTTCTCTAACTGCTTAGCAAAAAGTTTTGCAAAATACAACATATCCCTCTGAGGCTCTTCTAAATGAGTGTTTGCTGCTGTTCATACGGTCCCATTTTCTTGTTTAAATTGACTAAAGCCATGCATGCTTTACTGAGTTGACATAAATGGGTTGTGTTTTTCACCACATTCTCATTCCCTGACAATCCATCCCTCTCACTCCCTCTCCCCCCTCCCTCTCCCTCCACCCCCTGCTCCTAACATCAAGAGCTTATAACAACCTTGCTGACTTAAAGAGATGGATATCTCAGCATTTGGTGTTCAGCCAGTTATGACAGTTAAACGAAGGGCTTACATTAAGCTATTGTTGTTGGACATGCAGTGTTAACCATTGCCTTGATACGGTCCAAACTCTTCAGTGGAGAACTAACCCCAGCAAGTAGGTAGACTTAGTGATTTGATAGAAAAAGATCAAAATGCTGTATAGCAGTCTTTGGCCAAACATGTAGGAGCCCAAAAGTAAATTTTAGAGTTTCCAATTAAATTCAGAAATGTGATATCCCCCATTCCTTCTGTGTTCAGAATCCATGGACGAACGTGAACAGCCTTCTTCTCCCTGTCATTTCATCCCTATGAAATGTGGCAGTGTTACGTAGATAAATTGGGATGAATAGGGAATTAAAGAAAGGCGTCATCAGTTAACACATTTATTGAAATGTAATCCTACTCCGATGGATTTTTCAATGGCACAGTCATAGGCTATGAAAACCAAGCTGAACTACTATCTCAGTGAACAAGGAGTCCTGTGGCACTTTTAAAGACTAACACATTTATTTCTCGCATGAGCTTCTGTGGGAGAAAATCCAACTTTCATAGTGGGATTCTCTCCCACGAAAACTCATGCGATTAAATAAATGTGTTTGTCTTTAAAAGTGCCACAGGACTCCTTGTTTGTGGGTATTTTGTTTGTTTTTAGGGTTTTTTTTTTTTTTTCTTGAACTGGATTAACACAGCTACCCCTTTGGAACTTGCTATCTCAGTATTACTGATTGCGGGTGGGGGTGAGAATGGTTTTCATACCTGTGGCAATACATGTACTGTACATGGTGTCTCAGCTCCTTACACATCTGTCTAGGCATAGAATCTTGGCATAGGAAAGAGTTGGGAGAACATTGTGCCAAGGAACATGCACCATGCCAAGCAAAGATGGAGATGGGCACGCTGCTCATGCTGCCAGTGTTCTCCTCTGTAGGAAGCCCCTTCTTTGCACTGGCACAGTGTTCCTCCTCACACCTGTTGATATTTACATGCCAAAAACTAAAATCCAAAATAAAAGGAGAAATCTAAGACCAAGAGGTTTTTGTAGTCACTGCTAACTGCCAACAAGACAGGTTGCATTGCAGCTGGTGAATGGAAAACTCATTAAGACCACTTGGAGTGTCAGTAAATACAGCATGTAACACGAGAGCACAGCCTACAGTCTCTGTGTGCAGACAATCAATTCACTGTCAAAGTATCACAATCAGAGACTCAGCTGAACCATAAGTGAGGCAACAATTTGACAGATGCATTGTGCATTTGCCCTCTTAAGTTGGCATCAATGGAAGATACACAAGCAGGAATGGTTTGTAGATGCAACTCTTCACTCTAAATCTGGAACCGGAACTTTAAGATGTGAAAAATTAACTTTGCAAAATAAAGCTCCTATCCAGGGAAGATTTACACAAATGTGTATAAAGTTAAGAACATGTGTAACTCTGCAAGATTTGGGTCTAACTTAGAAGGCTTGGAACATTACTGTATGCATATAGCAAAGAAATACAGTCACAAAAGGTGAAAACATACTTAATAAAACAGAATAATGTTTCAATAGTGTCAACCAAATATTCTGTGCTAGGAAAGAAATTAATTCTAAAATGAAATTTTAAAATGTATCTAAACTTGGTCCAGCCAAAAACATGCATAGCACGTCATAGTACTTGTAGGAAACATGCATTTTTCCCTTGAAAATTAGCTTTCATTTTGTGGAAAATCTTGGAAAAATGTAATCAGCAAAATATTCTTCACATCTTATCAGTTAATAACGCAACTTTTCCCTCCAGCTTTCTCTTTGAGAAACATTAGGGAATGTTAATTCACTGAAACTGAACTTTAAGCAATTTTGGAGAATGTTCAGAAAAATAAAATTTCCCATTTGTAATTGCAAATATTTGCACCAGTTATGTCCACCCAATCAGGAAGCAAAACAACATGATTTATTCATTATAATAAAATGTAGTCAAATTTAGTTGATTTTTTTGAGTATGCAATATTCTGCTTGCAAATGAGGGAATGAATAAAGAATCATTCTGAACAGCAGTTGAGAAACTTGCAATCAATTCCTGGGTATTGAATTCCTAGGGGTTGGGGAGAGCAGGAATAATCACCTATCATACTTGTCTTCCTTTTAACTTTCTGTATATATTTATTTTAATTTTAGTTCTGTATATACTCATGTATGTTTTAAAGATATTTTCCTATTTTGATGCTCCCTTTCTTTGCACAATGAGGAACTAGAAAACTGTTTAAAAATTATTAGCCATATACCTTTGTGGCTAATTAACATGCGCTCATGGGAGAAATAAAGAAATACATAACACAATCTATTCAAGTAGCCATGTGTGTATAAAATAGGAAGGGGCATCATTAGGCATGAGCTGGCATCAGGAATTAAATATATTGTTAGTCAGATTTTGCCATCCTTACTCATTTACTTGGAGAAATATTCTTTCTTCCATTTACTAGTACTTCCTCCTATGAATAGTGGAAGGCAGAATAGGACCCATTGATAACAAATTAGAGGTTCTTACTTCAAAAGGTTTTCAAGTTGCTCTTTTCTTTTTGCAGCGATCAAAGTATCTATGTGCTGTAAATCGAGAACTTGACCAACGTCCTGTAAGTTTAAATTTAGTGCTGATGAAGTGGTGATTTCTGTAGTGCTTCCATAAGACTACATGTATTTCACAAATTCTAGTTTATGGGTCTATGCCTATAAAGTGGCAGATGAGCTACTATTGAATAAAGCTATATGAGGTGGAATGATGAAGCCCATCGTTCAACCAGTTGTATATGTTCAAACCCTCTTTGCTTGACTTCAATGTTAGGGACTACTTAAAACAGAGAATGATAGCCCATTCTCCCCCATATTATGACTGGTTTTTGCATTACTCTCTGATGCAAATCAACTGAAATGCCAGTTGGGCCCCTATGCTACTGAGTTAGTATGGGGACTGGTCTGATTTACAGCTCTAGGATCAGCTAATCTAAGGTAAGTCATCTTAGACAGCCTAGGATCTCATCCACTGAGTAACAGACAGGATGATTGGGCCTCTAAGGCAACTGTTAACTACTATTGGTCATATTCATGATGATATTTTCCTGTTTAACAATATTACATCTTTTTAGATAACACACAAACATAGCTATATTGTCTCAATTCATACAGTACTGAACAAAGTCTGTCTCTGCAGACCAGAAGAGCTCTGCATAGCTCACAAGTTTTTATTTCACCACCAGAAGTTGGTGGGTGTAGTAATATCTTTTTACTGGCCTTGTCTCTCTAATATCCTTAGACTAACAGCTACAACAACATTGAAGAAAATAATATACACAGGGACACACCAAACTTCTGGATTAAATTTCTCATCCATTTTCTTCAAAAATTTAGCATGAGCTGGAACAAAGAAATAATGGTATACATGACAAGTGATCTTTAAAAACATTTTCTGAGGCTATACTTTTTCCAGCAACCTTTTCATGTTTGACTAATATTCTTTGCTGTTCACTGCTTCCTAGAATAGGTACCCACTGGATCTAAACTGAGCTCCCTGGGGAAAGAAGTGTTCTAAGAAATCTGACTTTTAATTATTTCTACATTTTAAGATTATGGAGGGTGCTATAAAACTATGTATTTTTGCAAGATATGCCCAAAAGAAGAAAAGCTAAACTAGTTAAACTTGCTTTGCTCCCGCAGCACAGCAAGTCAAATATTTTTGAATGAAGTTGGGCTCTAGATGGAAGAGCACAGGAGTTGATCCAGTATTTCCTACAAAACCAAGACAAATTCATTTTTAAAGTATTGCCGAGTTTAACCCATTTGAAGTCCTGTTTTAATAAACCACTGCCAGCACTGACCACTCCCTTCCTTCCCTACCCCCAGGGATATCGGCAGAGATATTCTAAACATTCTTTGAGTTATACCGATGAGGTGATTTGATTACCAGGATATGTCCTCTGCATAGTGCAACCTTTGCCGACCCCTGTGCCAGCCCTGCCCACTCCTCCTTGCTGGCCCTGCCCCTGATTGCAGGGCTCCTGTAACCTGCTGCCCACTCTCCCCATTGGGAGGGATGGGTGACAGGAGCCCTGTGTGCCAGAGCTCCTTTTTTCTGCTGGCCATGGTCTTCGGTGGGGGACATGGGGTCAGCAGGGGACAGGAGCTGTGGCCAGGGCCATCCCTGGGGGGGGGGGCAAACGGTGCAATCACTCTGGGGCCTGCGCCACGGCCCCTCCACCACGGCTGCTTCCTCCTGCAACCCTCCCCACTGCCTTTGGCAGTGAGCCGAAGGCAGCAGGGAAGGGCAGGCCAAGAGAACTACACCCGGCCTGTGGGTGGCTCTCCCCACCCCCAGGGCAGAGCAGGCAGGCCCAGGGGCGGAGCATGTGGGGGGAGCCCAGCCTCTGGGCTGACCTGCCCCACACAGCTGCATGTGGTCGGCTCTCTCACGGCAGCCTCGGCCGGCCAGGGCTGAGGCTGGCTCCCTGTGGCTGCGGCTTTGGTGACCTTCCCCCCACTGGTGGTCTTCTGGGTCAGGACCGGGGCCGAGGCTGGAGCCGGCTCTGCCAGCCTGCGGCCTTGCTGTCCCGGCCCCCTCGCCGGAGGCCTTGGCCTCCGGGTCCAGCTCCCTGCAGGGGGGGAGCGGAGCGGGCCGGTGGGCCTGCCATGGTCCCCTGCAGCATGGGGGGGGCAGGGCCCCACGTAGGCCTATTGGCCCAGGGCCCCACTCACCCCCAAGGGACAGCCCTGGCTGTGGCTCATGCTTGGCACTTGTGGCCCCAGCTCCTGCTGGAGGGTGGGGCCAGCAGGGTGAGCCTGAGTGGAGCCGCATGCTCCTTAAGATAGGCGCGCGTACCCAGTTTGATGGACATGCTGGAGGTTGTTGACCCCTGGCATAGTCCGATGTCTACATTAGCTATACACCACCTCAGAGTAGCGGCCTCTCGTAGGTCTCAAGAAGCTTCTGGAGGAACAGTCCAAATAGTAAAATGGCAAATATTAACACTAAATTTCTTTGAGATCAGCCAGCTTAAACAATTTAAATATTTATATTGTCATGCTATAGTATGCAGAACATAAAAAGATGTGAGCAGAATAACAAATGTATTAAATGGCGCTCTCGAACCAGTAAACAATAAGGAATCTATGGGATTTTTTTAATACATACCTTAATATGTGGAATTTACCCCCATGCTCATTCAACGTATTTCTTAATACTTTGAGGGAAACTGTAAATGAGCAGTGACACTATCATGGGATCCCCACTAATATCTATCTACCACATGCCTGCTCTATGTGGTTCAAGATCAGATTCTCCAGTCTCATGAGGCACATAGCTTTTAAATCGAGAAGGGCAGCTAGTATAGTACATTTGAGGACCTTAGCCTAGGGAGAGTAGTATGAGGTTGGTATGGAGGAGCTGCAGAGCAATAGCTGCATGTGAGGCATTTTGCCTTGGGAAACTAGGGAAACTCAGCTGGCTAACGCTTCAGTTGGCTGGCCATGACAGATGATTTCTCTGACAGCTGTCAATCAACCGAATTGACTGGGCCAATGAGGTGTCATACAATTATTTGAATCTTAGTCAACTGAGGCTTTATCTCAGCATGTTGTTAGGGAAGCCATACTAGATTTATACTACCCCATCATGTGGAATGGAAGTAAGGTGTATTTCAAACTTTGAATGGAAAACTAAACATAAATTATTTTGCATCAAACAACTTTTTATTTTTGAGCATTGACATTTTCAAATTTTAAAAATAGAAAATTGTAGTTATTTTTACCTTAAAAAATTGAAAAACTGTTTAAAAATAACATTAATATTTAGATTTTTTCCTGGGTATTTTTAAAATTGTTTTTAATAAAACAACCTTGGCAAAATCAACGCAGTGGTGAATATTTCACACACACACACACTAGTGAGGTTCAAGTTAATAGGTGTTTTATTGGGGGTGAACAAGGGTAAATGGAATGGGGCAGTAAGGTATGTAGATAGTGTCACAGTGGGATAGTATAGTTGTAAATGTTATGATAAACCAATGTAAATTAATGTGAACAAATGGAAACCAATGGGTTTTTTTTTTTTACAAGTATAAACCAATACAATAAAGGTAATGACTGAAGCTATACAAAGCAACTGTACCAATGAGAGGCAGAGCAACTGTACCAACGAGAGACAGTCAGTAAAAGTAAGGTTAGGGGAAATGACCAGGGGGTATGGGCAGGCAGTAGCAGAGGGATAAGGAAATACACAGCAGCAGAGGCTGCAGTAAGCCTCAAAGCCCTGCAGGGGGAGACTTTAGGTAGTCTGCAGGCTAGGTGTGGAGGCACCCAAGATGGGCTGGAGCGTGCTTGGAGCGGAGGTGAGCAGGGGAACACACCAGGGAAGCAAAATTCAGAAGGTGGGGGCAGGGTAACACGTGGAGGGAGCGCGTGGGGAAACCGGGCAAGGGAATGGAGGTAAAGGGGAGGTCTAGGGTGGATCTGGGCAGCAAAATACAGGGTGTCAGGAGGTTTGAGGGGAAGACCAGACAGGGGTTTCGGGCGGCAGAAAAATGGCGGCAAAGGACTGGAAAGAGGGTTTGGGAAGTTCGGGGCAAGCGGCAGAGGGAAAAGTCAGCGAGGGAATGGACCTGGGAAAGTCGGGGAAAGCAACGGAGGGAGCAAAGGTGTAGCAACGGAGAGGCGGACAACGGCAAGGGGGTTCGGAGAAAAGCACGTGGAGACGGGGAAGGCAACGGCCAGGCGGCAAAGGGCTCGGGACAGGCACGGAAAAAATCTTAACAGATCTATAACGGGGCACAATAGTAAAAACTTAATCTAACAAAGATAAAACTAAGGAGAAAAAAAAACCGACAGCAAATCAGCAGCAACAAACTTACACTATAAAACTTAACACTGTGTGAGGTTGGAACGGCTGGGAGCAGGGAGCTCCAGGCAAGGTCCACAGAGGCAGACGGCTCAGCAGCGGCACGGCTTATGCTACCGCGGCGGAAAGGAACCGCGGAGCAGGAAGGAGTCTCCGGTACAGACCCTGAGGTAAATTTAGAGCTAGCCCGCTGGGGAAAACGATCCCAACGACCTAGAGCAGAGAGAATCTGAGAGAGAGGGATCTTACCAATCCCCAGGAGAGCAGCAAGGATGGAAGCAGAAGCAGCAACAGCATCGAAGAGTGCAGAAAGGACTCGGTTCAGCTCGTAGTTCGTAGTTCAGGAGATCTCCAGGAGAAAATTTGTTGTTCGTGGGAGGGGAGTTAAAACGGGGATACGCTCAATCAAAAATTAGCCGGGAGCGGAGAAAGGGTCCCCCAAAGACCCCGGGTTGATCAGGCCAGGAGGCAGTGCAGTAACCTATTCTGGGGTCTGGCCCCAAAAGGGTCTGCTTTTATAGACAAATTCAAACAGTTCCCGCCGGTAATTCTGATAGGCTCCCTGAATTATGGGGCGGAGAGAGGGCAGGGAAAACTGCAGCCAAAACAAGGAACATGTCTGGGCAGAGTCTTGGGCTGCAGGTATGTGACTCATAGTCACAGGTGTTGGTGTGTGACTCATGCCCTTTGTAAAAACAAGCCACTCTGGTCTTGCACTCCTGGGCATTGTCCACCCTACGCCGAGCCAGGGCTGGAACAATAGTTAAGGGGCCTCCTCCCTAGGCAGGGCCCTGGCACCAAAGAAGCTGTAAAAAAGCCATTCCCATGAGCAGCCCGGGAGGGGTGGCCACACAAACAAGGGAGACAAAAACTGGCACAGGGGAACATCTGTCAGGGACACCAGTAACTTTATGGTGGCTGACACTGCAGTCAGTAAATAACAGAAAAGAGGTGTGGAATTGGCTATTAAGGATGATAGAAATGGCTAAAGCCATAACCCAGATTGTGGTGCTAGAAATCAATATCTAATATGGCGATTTCAAATCCAATAGATGGATGGATGCTCTGAGAAACTTAAATTATTGTAAGTGTACTCTAGAACCATGATTAAATCGGACAGCCATCACAATTGTATGCATACTGATACATACACAGACAGAATGAAAGCAAGAAAAAGATAGCAAATATAGAATGTTGTGCAGGAATACATACTGCAAAACATTGACTTGTACAAAAATACGCTTACAACTTGCCTATCTAAGAGTCTGTAACAACAGTTGAGATGAAGGTATCATGCTATGGCATTGTGATTTTTGCAAAATACCAAAAAAAAAAAAAAAAATGTGCTCATCTGAGAAAACATCATTTAAAAATTTCTTCTAGACAATTGACTTAACTAGTTTAGCTGCTGTCTTGGGTAGAGTACCTGAGAGAGCCATTTAAAAAACATCGAACTACTAGCAAGGTATTGATGTATAGGTGGTAGAATTAGGACCCCAGTGTTTCTATGTGAAGATACAATATCATGGGAGAAAAAGGGTTTTCCATTTTTTATTATGATTGTCTTAATAGGTTTGAGAGATGCTGATGCACGGTCTTGCAGGAATGAGAATTTTTGTTTGTTACAGGAATCACTCACTCCAAAATAAGATTTCTCTTCTGGGAGCTCTGCTAAGGGAAGGTAGCTTTCAATTTTAATCAGGGTACGAACCTCACCTGCAGAGACTGTCCACAGTGCACTAAATCAACAATTCACCCATGCTGCTTTGGCCAGCTTGCTTCAACAGTCAGCATCACACTCTTTAGAGAGCATGTTAATTGATGGAAAGAAGGATGCAAATGCCAGGCACTGTGGCTACCCCTCCCTGGGAATAGTTTTCTTTGCCTGGGGTTGACAGAAGCCAACATAAGACTGGGCTTAACTTTGCCCAATAAATATGCCCCCCCAAAAGGCATCTATAGTTCCTGTATAGCAAGTTGCATCACAGATTTACATCAAGTTCAGATAGTTTAACCATGGGGGGAAGGGTGTTGAACGGAAATAAAAATGAATAAATGAAGTTTTGCTTAATGACAGCAGGATGCCAATTAACATATCTGCCTTAAAGACTTTCCACTTTTATTTAATATCCCTAACTCTAATAATATACAGGAAAACCATGCATAGATCTTTCCTACAGAATTCATACTTTCCCAATGTGATACTTTTATACATTATTTGCTAACAAAAAAAGTTAGCTTGTTTGTTTAAATGACAAAATCTATAGTTCCTGATAACTTTCCCTAATGCAGATATTGATACGAGCAGCTAATTCCCAAGCAGCTTTACTGGCAAGACTGGACCACGGATGAACTAAAAAATACATCCAGGTTTTACTTTCTTTCCTTATCCTAAACTTTTTTGTCTTGTCTCCCTTACCTTTCTGATCCCAAGTGATTCACAAATTCACATTCACAAATCTCCTGAAGCGAGTTCAGGCCTTGTATTCCTACTTTTTGTGAGGTGGACTGAATGATAGACAATATTAAAAAAAAAAAAAAAAAAAAAAAAAAAAAAAAAAACCAAAACCCTGAAGTTATATTTGGTGCTAATAAAAACAGTGATTAATTTACATGTACAGCTGCCTTTGAGGCTGACAGTCATCCACTTGACAGGATGAAGCAAGCCTGATCTACCCAAGATGAATATTTCATAGCAAAACTTGGCTCTTGCTGATAAACAAGGGAGATATGTTGGGGGCAGGACTGCCACTGGCCAACTGTTGTCAGAGTAAAAGAACTGCTCTGAGTGACAATGATCTCTGGACATGTAAATAGAATATGCTACACTACTCAGTTATAACAAAGATTTGATTCCATGACTTTATGATCTTTCACTTTTTATTGCTATATTGGGGATTCCATAATGTTGGCATGGATTTGCTTGAAATAAACTAATCTGATATAGGTACAGGTACATGGTTCTACTTTTCATATCATTCCTCATCTAAGATTTCTGTTTCACATGAGGCTATGATTGTTTCAGATATTTTCATTTCATGAGTTGGGGGTCACTGTAGAAGCCATAGATGATGGCAAATTTTTTTACACTTCCCACAGACACCTATTTTGTATAATAGACAGGGTGTCTGTAAACCAATTCTTACTAGGTCCAGACTTCACTTATACCTGCGATTGCTCATATCCATTGCTATAGTTTTGGAAATATGATTTGATTACTTCCATGCTATAGAACAGTGGTTCTCAACCGCTGTGTTGGGACACATTACTGTGTCACCACACAGCAATAGGTGTGTCACAGAAAGCTGGGGAGATGGCTGGATTTGGCTGGGGAGGAGGGATGGATGGGTTGGTATGTCTTGTAGGGTTGTGACACGCCACCAAGCGTGTCGTGATCCACAAATGGTTGAGAACCACTGCTATAGAAGAGAGAGGATCCAAGTTCCCATAATTGGCTCTCAATCTTTATTCAGTATTTTAAAATACACATTTTAGGAATAGAAGTAGTGATTTGGGTGTCTACAAATCAACACTGATGTCTTAGGTGGCATGCCTAATTTTGAGACTCCCGAGTTTTAAAATTGGGCTTTTCTTGCATATTGTATGAGAGCTACACTGCAGATATTGTAAGTTTTTGCCCTAGTGTTTTGAAGAAACAATTATTTACCTGAGTTCTTGAATAGTAGCATGAGTGATATATCTATATATAGTACTATATCTATATAGTTCTGGGAACAATATTTGCTAGTTACCTGTGCTGGCTGGCTTACTGATTGTGAACTACTTCTGATCTGCATAAGACCAACAGCAATTACTGGTTTATCTTCATCAGAAAAAACAAGATGGGTTAAAAAGAGAGCACATTTGCAGGACATTTTACACACTTGGAGGCCTATACCTAACAGTTGCTTTTGGAAACACTTATCTTGCACAACACTTCTAACTTGATTCATTGACTTTTGTTCTTTTGTCTAATAAAACCACATGCTCAAATTTATATACGTATTACATGAGACTTGTGTTCATCAGGGATGCCTCTTGTATCATCCTCACAATTAAGCAGAAACACAACATGTTTAGCCCAAAGCTTATATACAACCTAATTCCCATTTAAGCCCTCAGAAAAGAGAACACCCTGTATTGACTTCTAAAGCAGTCTAGTGCAGTACACAGGGGAACAAAAAAAATCTCAATAGCCTGCAATTGCTAAAGGGCCAGATCCCACTACCCTCCCTGAGTAGTAATTTACCTGAGTGGTCACACTTACTTTTTGAGTATTACTAATGTCAAAATAGACCATAGCCACTAGTGTGTATAGATACATAAGAATAGGTTTGGGATTTAGCAGTTTTACAGTTATCAAGAAATTTTAAAGTGTTAGTTCCACTGTAGAGAATCTCCTTTTTCTTGCTCATTATTTTGAGTATTTCTCAAAGGATACCAATAAAAAGTGGCCTGCAGTGATAACTACAGAACAAAGGGAAAAAACATTGCACTAATGCAAGGTTTTATATGTGGCTTTCAAATATGCTAAAGCTGTTTAGGCTGTGTGTTTGGGTTCAAAACAATGTAATAGGACCTGTGGCTTTACACTCTTTCAGGTAAATAGTTTTTGTTCTTTGGCATGCATCTAAAGTACAGCAAAGCTCAGTCAGAGCCTACCCTAAACTCAGCTTTGCTAGAATGTTATATACTCAAGCTCTAGGAACGGCAACAAACACTTGCAGTGGTTTATACTGGCTTTACCTTAAAGGTAAAGGTGTGGGGTTGGTCGGTCCCTGTGAATGGGAAGGGAATGTAGAAATAGGAGGAAATGCAAAGGGAGATTCTTCTGGCAGAGGGAATGAAGTAGCTGGCTTATGACTGGGAAGGGCTGTCCTGATACTTCCTCAGCAGACGGTGCCCTGGGTGATGACTCCACCAGCCTCTATGTTGCAGCTGACACACAAGCTCCTGCCCTTCCCTGGAGGCAGTGGTCTTCGCCAAGATTTGTAGTGTTTTGAGAGACTGGATTGGGCCAGAAAGTCTTACCTCCTTTCCAGCAGACAGCCTGATGTCTTGCATCACATTGGCTGGTACCCCTGCCTTCCCTTGATGTACGTATGTTACATAGCTGAGTCCTGCTTTAGCCTCTGAGATAGTGTGGGGATGGAAAATCCTGGGTGGTGAAGTGCAAACAGATTCTCTTTCCCAGTGTTTCCTTTGCAGGGGGAGGGTACTAGCCTCACCTGTCCTTATTTATAGATATGCATTGAGAATGTAGACAATTTAACACAAGATTTTTTTCTGTGTAAAGCAAAGCTTAACTGTGTTTCAGTGGAACTATTCATTCTGAGCTTATTTTTGGCAAGTAGGATTTGCACTGAATAGAAAGGGAGGTATGGAAAAACCTTGAAAAAACTGACTTTTAAGAGTTTGGAGAGCTGTGTCCCAATCTACCAGTTCAGCATGCATTCCCCTAAACCAGCAAGGGAGGGGATCAAATCCCATATATACCCATCTAGAATCCTTTGAGGCTTCCAGGAACCCTGAAAGCACTAGCAATTCTTATTTTATCCCTTAATACTAGAGGCAAGTTTATGATATAGGGGAAAGATGATCTCGCTGATCCCTCGTTCCCCAGGCTCATGCACCTACACAGGGGTAGGCGTAATTTAGCAATATTAACATTTTTAAAGAATTTCATCTCGGCTGTTAGCCATATTGTATGGTGACTGGATTACTCCATTTTTTCCAGCTATCTTTTTTTTTTTTTTAATAGGGAAGTATCACAAATACTCTTTGACTCATCAGTCAGTGCCTCTGTATACACCCTTTCCAAGTGACATGCTTGTGCTTTCACTTCACTCCTCAGTGTGGAATCTCACAAGCCACTCCAATTTTAGACTGGGATCCCAAGTCACAGCACCCCTATAACCAAGCTTGAGCTCTCAGCGGGGCCCACCTGCTCTGGGACTTGAGACCAGTTTGAATATACAGTGACCGAGATTGGCTTGCTCAGAACAAAGTATTATTTAGTTATCCATAGGAATGTAACAAATAGAACTGAGAGAGTTAAAATAACATACTTCATAGGTCTTTTGTTATTTTAACCATTCCTTGCAAAGGGCTTCACTTTTCACAGCAGTGCCCTTCAGCTTCAAGGCTGAGGAATACAGAATGCATCCCTGCAATGTCTCTGTCTGACTTCTGTCGTCCTCCCCCATTTCTGTCTCTCATGTGAATTCACAGATGGCCTTTTAGTCCTGGGCCCCTTGAACATGATCATTTTTGGTTTATGACTCTTGCTAAGGAAGCCAAAGGTAGGCTTCTAGCAGTATATTCACTATATGGTCCACTGGAGCATCATCAATTAAATTAAGGTCATTGTCTGCCTTCTTGGGATGTGCAGAACTTCCCAAAATTAAATTTAACTCTTTGCCTTCCTTGTAGCAAACAGTATGATGATATTCTATAGACTGCTCTTTCTTCTCAGTACTCTTTAACTGGCTGAAATAGAACTAAAAAAATCTTTAACACTTAATTGGAATTTTTCCAATTTGATGAAGTGAAGGCAGGGGAGATGATCTTGGTCTCATTGACTCCGCAGGGATTGTATTTGGCTCAGAGAAAGGAAGACAGATACTGGGCTTTAATTTGTCACTTTTTTGGGAGCAGGTTTTCAGCAGTTTCAAGAAATATTCTCTCACCCTCAAAGTTCTATTACCCAGAGTCTCATTAAGTGCCTTTGACAGCTAATTAGCAGAAATTCTGGCTGAGTCAATGTAAATGATTGACTGACAATAAGATGGGATTTATGAGAAAAAATTAAAATAACTAAATATTTATAGATGAAATATGCTGTGTGATTGAAAAGGTATGAATCGGAGTAATGAGAACAAATTTATCACAAGAAACTTTAGGCTAAGCATAGGAAACACTTCTATATGGTGAAATCTATTAGACCTTAGAGTAGTCTCTAAAGGGAACTGAGGGAAGCCCTATCCAATGAATGAGTCATTTGAAGTTGAAGTGCCTGGGACATATAAGAATAGATCATACACAATAATACAGTTCTGGCAGTAGAATGGACTCTGCAAGCAGTCTTAGTAGGAGGTCTTTTTATCTAATATCTATGGGCTCCAAGAGTGCATTTATGAATTCCACAATTTGCATTAAAATCAATTCCCCCATGCCTATCTGTGACAGAGAGACCACTTACGAATTACTGCTTAGGTATGTAACCAAAATATAAATTATGTGCTGAACTTCTAATATACATGGTAATAAACAAAAAGGTTAGAGTTGCTTATGGACCGACACCCAGACAGCTGAAAATGACTACTTTAAGTTCAAGAGATGGGACCATCCCTAAACAAAAATATAACCAACAAAAGGGATGTTACATGGGATGATTCAGGAAGAACTGTTTAGAGACTGAGATGACTTTCCAGGGAAGAGAGGTAAGTGTTTCAAATATAAGTAAATCTCTGTCCATGGGACAAAGAATTGAAACATTTTGTAAAGGGTGCACAGAGGGAATAGTTGTGGCTCCTTACTGGAAACAGACATACAAAGGGAATGGAAGACAGTAAAAGATTCTGGACTGGAACTGGGGGGGCTAAAGGGATGACCTTTGCTTTTATAAAAATATATTACTATCTAGTATATATCAGTTTACAAGGAAACTTATCCAGGAAGCCTATAGTAAAGCTGAATTTTAGGTATTAGAATGTTTTACTTTATTTGTAAATTCTCTTTATGCTTTATTCACTACAAAATAAGCTAAAATAATTGATGTTGGTCTGGGAAATTCTTGGTCATTCATTTTGAGAGGATTGAGCAGGCACCTAGCCCAGAGGTACAAGGGCCTGTGAAGCTAAGTATTGTACTCTGGTGTCAGTGTAAGAATGGAGAATCATGCGTTTTCCATGATTCTAGTTAAATGAGTGGCACAAGACCTCTCACTTGAGAGTTCTCAGAATGATGCTGATACACCTAAAACAGGAACAGAAGTGCAGGGTGGCTCATAATTCTGCCCCAACATCAAATACCACAACATAGGATAGGGTTTTTTTGACTCTCCTATACTATTGCACAATAGGTATAAGAGAAGTACACAGTATACACAAATACAAGGGCTAAAATCTTGGCTCCGCTAAGTCAGTTGCAGAAGTTTCATTAACTTTGCTGTGAGAGGCTTTCATCCAAAACTTCTGAAGCCTGAACCGTACAATCGTTTTCTTGTTTTTTGCATTGTTCACTTTTGGATCCAGAATTAAATAAAAACATTGGATTTGAAGATATACAGGAAACCTGATCCATTGCTGGCACATAGTTTGTTTTATGCTTGTTTAGGGGGTGGGAAGGAGAGAGTGGAAAATAGACCTTTCTGTCAAGTACCAATACTTGATGTACTGTTGTTGTTTGTATTATTTCAGATGCTATGGCTCTGTTGATCAGGGAGAGGAAGTGATGCAAACTCTGGAACAAAAGCTCCTAATACTCCAGATGCCTATTTTTTGTTTTACGTCTGCATCTCCTTTTGAGCCATTGGCAGTATATTCAAAACTTCCCTTATTTAGCTGATAGATAATCTGCTTCAGAATATAAAGGTTGTATGTAAAATTTTGCAAGGCAGGAGGTTTTCCTGTAGAATAAATGTTTTAAGAAAAGTTGAATTTAAATGAAATGTAAAAACATCTGATTTATGGGAGACAAGGTATATGAGGCATTCTTTATTGGACCAACTTAAGTTGGTGAAAGAGGCAAGCTTTCAAGCTACGTAGCACTCTTCAGGTAACCTAAAAGCTTGTCATCTTTTTGCTAGGAGAAGTTGGCCCAGTAAAGGACCTTGTTTCTCTAATATCTTGGGACCATCCTGGCTACAACACCACTGAAAATGACTGGTATAACTTGGAGCTCGCAGAGTATCAAGAAATATTAGTTTAAGCATAGGAATAATTTCTTTTGCAAAAAAGACATGTAAATCTTTTACTTTTTTTAATGTTCTGGAAAGCATTTTAATCTGCCCATTTTATTATAATCTAGACAATAATCTGAAGATGTTTTCTAACAATTTGTAGAAATATTAAACAAATATTTAGGCTCAATTTACTGGTTAATTAGAACCACATAGATGCTAAACTAGTGTATTGCAGTACATTAAATCTGGAGATGCTCCATTGAGTATAAGCCTTTAAGAATTACTGCAGGGATCATTAATGCCCATCTGTAAGAACAGGGCAGAAATTCGAAAACTTCTGTAGGTGAGAGACAATGGCAGACTTTATAGGAGTCATTAATTCCCTGATTTATTTTAAAACAAAATGCATGGAGAAAATTACCTCCTGTCCTTAACTCTGCTCTGTCCTTATTATGGTAACTGTAATTGTGGAGCACTCTACCAGGTGCTGTGCTCTGTGAAGTCATGTACTAGAATCAAGCATTTCCTAACATTAGAAACAAGGTGTCTGATACATTACTTCTATAATTCTATTTGTGGAATGCAGCTCTTAGAACAGAGTAGAAGAAGATGGCCAGTTGGATTCACTGCTTCGTGCCATGGTGGTCCAGTCCATGTTGAAAAACCTCACTCCACCTAAAATGTTGGGAAGCCCAATTTGTAATCACCATGGCTTAGCCCTCCTTTCTGGGAAATCCAGTCAGGAATCATGGACAACAGTTTCTGAATGTAGATTCTAATTTAGGGTGTCTCAACTTTTTGGAGTCCCATGTTGAGATGCCTTGGGTTTCACTTTAAGATGTCAACTTCTCATTGACTTTTTAATAGGATTTGTTTATAGATAGTGCCTCTAAGAATCAGGACACCTATTGTCTCTTTTTAGGAATCCCAAAAACCAAGGTATCCAAAACCAGTGACCAGATTTGAAATTCTAGTCCAAGGTTCCATTTCAAATTTAGGAAAAATGGATTAAATTTGCCAATAGTTTTTTTTTTTTTTTTTTTTTAAGCTCTAAATCAGAGCCCCATGTTAACCATACCATCACAGTGCATTTGCTAACGTGAGTCCCTTGGTGCAAACGAAGAGCATCCTCTACGTATGAGGGGAAAAAAATTATCTTTTGTCTCTGGAGTCTTCTTTATGATTACCAAATAATGGCTGACCCAGAAATGAGTCGACTTGGCAATGAGATACGATTTCTTCAAGGATACCTGATTCAAGACAAAAAGGGGTTGAATGTGTCCCTTTGGGAAGAATATCTCTACAACTTTTGATTAATACTTTCATAAAGGCAGGCGAGGTATTCAGTAACCAAATAAATTATATGCAAAATGTTTAATTAGAATTGCACCAATTTTGCCAAATTAGCAATCATCAACACTGCTGCTATAGTGCTCTGCTGGCCCGCGCGCGTGTGTACACACACAAACACAGGAGAGAGAGAGAGAGAGAGAGAGAGAGAGAGGAATTAAAAAAAAAAAAAAAAAAGCATTGTCAGTGCATTATGGACTTTTACTCCACCCTAGGTAATCCTGCTCCACCTTCCTGAACCCAGGCAACAGTGATGAACTGGAGGGATGATGACAGAGTTGCGAAACTGGTGTTTGTGTGCTGTTAAAAATCCTTGCATGATATAAAGTCACTTACCGCAGCTCTGCTCTTTGAGTGCTGTATACAGAATGCACATGACATGGATATTCAGATGTGGTTACTGAGATCAGATACAACAAAAAACAATCCAGCACTGCTGATGACCAAACAAATTATTAAAATATTATAAAACAAACTATTAAAATAAATACTTAGTGTTTTTTAATTTCCTATTTCTGAAGAAGGAAGTGCTCCTCCCCTCTCTACATCTACGAACGACTTTCTGTTCCTTTTAAAGGAGAAATCACTTCTTTTGACATAGCTGTACTCCCTTCTTACGTTCTCCTCCAATGTATTTTTTAAATATTGGATCAAACTTATTGAGGTAAAACTCTTAAGGTTTTGCTTGAGCAAGGAGAGTAAAAACTGAGTAAAGAATTCAGGATTTGGCCTCTAGAATATGTATTGTAAACTGTCTTAAGCAACTATTCAAAAGATCAGCAAAATAATATTGAATCAAAATGGTTTACTGTTAGGAGGAACAGAACTCTTAATCCATGCTTTGGGCATATTTAAAACAGTAGATTGCCTATTAAGTGTGGAATATTGTACAAGTTTTACTGTACCTAAGTTTGTAAAAACTTATCTCCAGTTTTTCCACAAGTCTACATCACCACAAGTGCCAGAAAATGAGATGGGAAAATTACACAGCAGTAATGTGTCACATAGCAGAAATTCACATACCCTGTGTTTGCAAAGTATCTGACCATGCTATTAAAACATATCTTTCTTTATCCCCCTTCTCAAGAAGGCGCTTTAACCAGGTATATGCTTTCATAAGGAGATGTCAGATTATGGCATCTTGGCAAAGTAAAGAACATGGATTTATGCAAAGCATCCTTCATAAACTTGGGACAGTTGGAATGTTTTACAAACCACTCCTCTCTGACCCCACTGAGGAATACCAGAAGGAACTACAACACCTACTCAAGAAACTCCCCAAAGCAGCACAAGAACAAATCAAGACAGAAACACCACCAGAACCCCGTCCAGGGATATTCTATCTACTACCTAAAATACACAAAAGAGGAAACCCTGGACGCCCCATCATCTCAGGCATTGGCATGCTTACAGCAGGATTATCTGGCTATGTGGACTCTCTCCTAAGACCCTATGCTATCAACACACCTAGCTATCTGAGAGACACTACAGATTTCCTGAGAAAAATCCAATCCATTGATGGTCTTCCAGAAAATACCATCCTGGCCACTGTGGATGTAGAGGCTCTTTACACTAACATCCCACACAAGGATGGATTACAAGCTATTAGAAGAACCATCCAGGATGTTGACACAGCCAAACTTGTGGCTGACCTCTGTGACTTTGTACTCACCCACAACCATTTCAGATTTGAGGATAATTTATACCTTCAAGTCAGTGGCACTGCTATGGGTACCTGCATGGCCCCACAATATGCCAACATCTTTATGGCCGATTTTAGAACAACGTTTCCTCACGTCTCATCCCAAAGCACCTCTACTTTACCTACGCTATATTGATGACATATTCATCATCTGGACCCATGGTAAAGATACCCTTGAAGATTTCCATAGAGATTTCAACAATTTCCACAACACAATCAAACTTAGCCTGGAACACTCCACACAAGAGATCCACTTTCTGGACACTACAGTGCAAATTAGCGATGGGTACATAAAGACCTCCCTATACCGCAAACCTACTGATCGGTATAGTTACCTACATCCCTTGAGCTTTCATCCTCGACACACCACACGATCCATTGTGTACAGTCAAGCCCTAAGATATAACCGCATTTGCTCTGACCCTTTAGACAGAGACAGACACCTTCAGGATCTCTACCAGGCATTCTTAAAACTACAGTACCCACCCGCAGAAGTGAAGAAACAAATTGACAGAGCCAGACGGGTACCTAGAAGTCAACTACTGCAGGAGAAGCCCATGAAAAACAACAACAGAACGCCACTGGTCACCACCTACAACCCCCAAGCCAGAGCTCTTCAACACATCAAAGATCTACAGCCTATTTTACAGAATGACCCCTCACTCTCTCAAGCCTTAGGAGACAGACCTCTCCTTGCTTTCAGACAGCCCCCTAACCTTAAAAGGATGCTTACCAGCAACTACAGATCACAGAACAGAAACACTAAAGCAGGAACACAGCCCTGCAGCAGACCACGCTGCCAACTTTGCCCTCATATCTACACTGATGACACCATCACAGGGCCTAATCAAGCCACCTACTCCATCAAGGGCTCGTTCACCTGCTCATCCACCAATGTGATTTATGCCATCATGTGCCGGAAATGCCCCTCTGCCTTATATATTGGACAGACAGGACAGTCTCTGCGCCAAAGAATCAATGGACACAAATCTGACATCAGAAATTGCAACACTGCAAAACCTGTAGGGGAACACTTCAATCTCCCTGCTCACTCCCTTGATGACTTGTTAATAGCTGTGTTGAAACAGATGAATAACAAATCACAGCTTCAAAGAGAGACTGCAGAACTCGAATTTATATGCAAATTTGACTCAGTTGGCTTGGGGTTAAACAGGGACTATGGATTTTTCTCGCATTACAACTAGTGATTTGACCTCCCCCTCCTCTATGTGCTGTTCCCCAGTGTTTTGAATCCTAACATCTATTTTGATTTGCTGTTACAGCCTGACCTGATGCTATGTCATACACTCCCCTGCATTTAATTTCCTCCCACTCTGTAACTTTCCTATCTTCAAAGCGTCTGATGAAGTGGGATCTTCTCCCACGAAAGCTCATGCGATAAATAAATCTGTTTAGTCTTTAAAAGTGCCACAGGACTCTGTTGTCTTCCAAGCCTTATAGTTCCAGCTCTTTGTAATACCCTGTTAGTAGTGGACCCACAATAGTGATGAATTAGTATTTATAAAGCAGGTTTCATTTATAGCTCTCAAAGAATTTTTACAAAGATTGCTAAGTATTGTCATCACATTAACAGCTATGGAAACTGAGGCACAGAGATGGAATCATTTGTCTAAATTCACTGAGCAGTGATCGATCTGAGAATAACAGCCCAGTTTTCTGACTCCAAATCTAGTGTGATATACTGAATCACATACCCTGAGATTCACTGAAACAGATCACCCAGAGCTATATAATAACTTCACAATGCAGCCCAGGGAAGATTAGTATCCTGGTGTCAGCTGATTTCCATACAGCACAACTTCCATCAGTAATAAGTAGACCACAGAGGAAACTAAGGGGGCTTCTCAAAATGGGTAAGCACTGGGACTCACAACTGAGCCTATAGAATATTTGCTGAAATTGCAGGTTGGTTTGATTTTTTTTTTTTTTAATATAATTTTTCTCTTTACATAAACAATTTCATAACATAAAATATTCTGTGAAGTAAAACACTGCAGAGATTTTTTTTAGCAGCACCTCAGCAGAGAAAGATGCATTTAAAGCCACTTCATTGTTGCTAATTGAAGCTAGCAATGTGCCCTTGATATTAAAGCAGTGTTAACTCAACTGCCTTTAAATGTGTACACTTGAGTTGATTGGAGAATGACAGTTGTTGCATGAGGCAATTACTTGCAGCATTTAAGATTGCAGAATTTTTTATTCTGCATTGGAATGAAAACAAAACCTCTTTGATGTTTTTTCCATAACACAATTGTGTCAAAATGTCTTATTCTCCTCCTCCCTCCAAGATTGAAAAGAGAGTTTTCAATCCCCCCCCCTTTCCACACCCTATCATTACCCTTTTGTCCAAAAAGTCCACCCTGAAACAATCCATCAAAACTTCTGTTGAAATCAATGTATTTTGTGAAATGTTTTGGTGTCCATGAAATGGCCTCTTATGGGGGGAGAGGGGGTAGAAGGAACCATTCTGCTGATTCCAGTACTTTCTAGTACACACCAATTGCTCTAGACCCGTGTAGCTTAAATATGCTTATGCATACCTGTGTAGACTATCTTCCAATGCACTTGTAAACATTCCAAATGTTCATCATCTTAAAATACTGAACTGAATTTCAAAAATATTTTTTTCATTGTTTCTCCTTGAGGACTATAAAGCAGACCACGCATAAAGTTCCTAGTTTCAGCCACTTTCCAGTATTATAAGGGTAAAACTGCTCCTGGAAATGAAGATTTTTTTCCCCTCATTGTCATACTCAAGAATGGCTAATCACTTTTATCCAAACTTCATACTCGCAACCTTCTTAAATTGCGGTATTAATTAAAGGACTTACGAGAGAAAAAACACAAAAATAACTTTGCCATTTAGGCTTAACCATGGCAGATTTACCCTATTATTGACCCACACCAACAACCTATGGGAGATTTCTCTGGGGAGGGAAATCTGAGTTTTCACGCAAGGATAACATGGAGATTTTCTGTCATGGAGAGGGTCATAGGGCCCATCTTCAAACTTGCTATATTGTGCAAAATCTTTGATCCCAGGAGTCCACTGAAGGCCAGGTCATCCATGTGGAGGCTTTGTGCTTCTGAACTCACCCACAGAGGGGCTGCGTCTACACTGGTAAATTAAGTCGACTTAAGCTTGGCTTAAGTCGACTTAATGTGCCCTGCGTCTACACTGCATTTTGCTTAAGTCGACTTAAGCAGCTTGCTTAAGTCGACTTAAGGGAAATAAAGTCGACTTGATGAAAATTAAATCGACTTTATTAAACCACCTTTCTAATCGACCTAAGGCTTAATTCGACTTTCTAAAGTCGAATTAAGCCAGAGTAGCCCTGGGGTAGCCCTAAGTCGAGTTAGGGCTATCCCAGGACTATACCAATGCCCTCCCTGGTGGGGGGGGGGCCACAGGGGGAGCCTGGCATGCCACCCAAAGGGCAGGGCATGTGGGCACAGTGTGACACTGTCTGGATTTAGGGAAGCATTTATGATATTATTTTCAATGGATATCTCATAAACGCTATAATCCATAGGAACTATGTCATGTTTGGTATCAATAGAAAGGCAGTAATTTGCTGGGAATGATTATATAGTTTATGTCTAGGAATTCTATTTGGATTAGAAGTTAAGAATTTGATGTTAGATCCATACTTTAACTTGTGTCATTAGACGGGAGGGTGTGAACAACCATTGTCTCCTTAATGTTTAGGAATTTTCCAGGTAGAATGGTCTCAGGGAGTATCCTGATGAGCCATT
>ML685772.1:10123973-10168356 GCA_007922175.1 Pelusios castaneus | reverse complement strand
TAAACATTAAGGAGACAATGGTTGTTCACACCCTCCCGTCTAATGACACAAGTTAAAGTATGGATATAATATCAAATTCTTAACTTCTAATCCAAATAGAATCCCTAGACATAAACTATATAATCATTCCCAGCAAATTACTACCTTTCTATTGATACCAAACATGACATAGTTCCTATGGATTATAGCGTTTATGAGATATCCATTGAAAATAATATCATAAATGCTTCCCTAAATCCAGACAGTGTCACACACAGGACTCTGCCCTGCCAGGGTCCCTGTCCCCCTTTGCCCCATTGTACACAGGGGGTACTCCCCCCCGCCACCGTGGATCTGCCCAAGGTCCCCCTAGCCCCACAAAGTCGACCTAGAGCATCCAGTGTGGATGCTCTAGGTCGACTTTGTACGTTCCCCTTTAAGTCGACTTTAAATTTAAGTGTAGACTCACTAAGTCGACTTAGTTAAGTCGACTTACTTAAAGTCGACTTAAAAGTGCAAGTGTAGACATAGCCAGGGGTAGGATGGTACCACAGATGTGACTAAACCAACTTTCAGTGTGGAAGTAAGGCACAACATGTCCAGGATCCTCTCCATAAGCAGGGTCTGGGTCCTGATTATGAGCTGTTATTAATTTAGTTCTGACAATGTGTGCTCAGCAATACGCAGTTTATAAAAATACATTCACCCCCTGCAGCAAAGTGCACATTGCCACTCTTCTTAGGTCCACAGGGCTAAATCTGGAGTAAGTCCATTAACTACAAGGATGTTTCTGTAGATTTGCTTAGTGTATCTGAGAACAGGTTCTGGACAACTTTAAAAAAAGGTATTGTTTTGTTACTGCTTTGTCTTAACACTTTGAAAGGTGCTACAAGAGCTGGCTGCTATATGAAGCTGTATTATAGGGTGAGAGGAAGGGGCCAACTCTGGTCCCTCAGTTGTTCCTGGCTGCTTCATCAGATTCTATTGGAGGCAGCTGTGACAGGCTTTTCTCTACACATACTGGGAACAGATGTTCTCTTTAGGGAGAAAAAATATGTTTAAAAAATAAATAACCCATGGACCTGTTGAATTCTAATAACTAAAAATGAGGAACGGCAGTATTTGTAGTTTTAAGATACCTTAGTCTTGATACCAGGGAAATATTTTCTACAGAAATGATTTTGTGTCAGGTTGTAGTTACTGAAAGAAAAATATTTAATTATTTTTGGGGTCTGAGTAACAAGCAGAACAAAAAAAAATCAATGTAATGAAGTTAATAATTTTGATTATGTGACTCTCTTATTGAACAGTACTTTAGCAGGAAAGCAGATGTGCCTTGATTAGGTGTATAAATATAGAAATATATTGATTACCTGAATGAAACTCCTTGAAGTGTTCCTTACATGAGGCCAATGGGTATTTAGCAAGTCTCATTCTTCTTTTTAGTCTTACTATGTACACACAGGTTTGTGCAGTTGACATCTCAATAAATAGCAGATACCTATTGACTTCTGTATGAACTATCAGCAAACCCGAATGATATGTTGAGTGGCATTCATGGAGATGTACAGATTCTAGTTCATAGATGTAAATCATGTTAACTGCAAGAACTCAAAGCGGCAGAGTGAACTGTGAAACACCTGAATTTGCATTAAGTTTGACCCTGAGGAGTCTCTGCAAGGTCGTAAGTTTGAGAATTCTTACATTAGCCCTTTCTCTTCAACTCAACTCCCTGGGCTGAGATAATGAAACTGAAATATAGTTATCTCTCAGGAACTCTTACTACTCTCACTAATGCATCTGAACCAATCTCCAGTCACACTCACTAAATCTTAAAACCCCATTCCTTTGACCTTGACCTCACTGGTGGTCCTATGCAGAATTTCTAAATGCTGACCCTGTCCTGTATGTCTCTTGGAAATGAACTGGAGGGGATCCCTTTCAGATAAGGTTTACATTTTAATTCTGTGTTTTCCCTTGATAAATTAAGTGATATTTTTTATTTCCTCTGAACACCATGAAGAAATGATTGCAAATAAAAATAGAGCAAAATGTTGCTATGATGCACATTAATGGGAGCCATGTGTCAGTTGTAGCCTCATATTTACACAGTGTTAGAATTTGGTGCTAACACCCACAGGAAATAGAATTAGAAAAGCAGATACCCATTCCACAAAACTGTATTAATTCATGGAATGTCCACTAGAAGTTCCTTTAAAAATGACTTTTTTTATTTGGTTACTGAGGTGTTGCATGGATCTAAGTAACATTCTTAGCATTGAAAGCTCACTCGGTAACTAAAAAAAACAGGAAATGGAATTTCTAGTCCGCTTCACCCCACTAAAGTGGCATAAAACATATTCTGGCAGGAGAGAGCCTGTAAAAAGAGGTGCTCTGTATCACGGCTCCCAGCTCCACATCCAGCATGAGTGGCACGTCAAGGAAGGGAAAGGATGTAGTGGAGCAGAACTTTCTGTGCCTTTCCACTACTTGCATAAAGTCACTTAGGGACCTTACACTAGTGGTATGAGTCACAGCAGCTGCACAGGTGCTCAAATTTATGGCAGGGCAAGGTGAAATAACATAAGGGAGCCAGAACTGGCTCCTTAATGTCTCCTTCACCAAGAGTAGCTTAGCTGCAGGTGAAAATCTAGCTCCATATACCTCCAAACCCCAAATGTATGACCAGCTCTCATAATGCAAAGTGAAAGTAGAAGAGCTACTAGAACACTTGCAGTGCCACCTGAATGAGGGAGCAAGGTTTATTGCATTTGTCAACCTCTGACAACCGCTCAGGTTCACAAACCCTTTATGATTGAGGCACATTTTCTTGTTCATGTAGACATTGTTCCAAGCATGTCCCTTGTCTCTTCCAATATCTGACACCTGAGGTTCACAAAAAGCTGCTCTCTCTTCCCATGCATGTTGGGGCACGTCACCCTAATTTTGTAATTTCCTGATTTGTGAATCATTTGAACGTTGGCCTCAATCCTGCACCCACTTAGATGTCATTTTTACCAGTACGAGGAGCCACACTGATGACAATGGGATCGCTCATATGCACAGAATTAAAAATGTGTGTTGGATCAGACCTTAATATCTTTTTAACGTTCTTTTTCATGTGTAATTCCTTTGTTAAAAATGAAACAAAACTCACATATTTTTGTAATAAAGAGCCACATATGCAGGATGTATGGAAGTTAATTTAGAACAACCCCATGATGTTTACTTTTAAAGCAATAATAATACTTAAACCCACTTTCTTCTGAGGATCCTAAACTCGGGAAACTCTCAGTGGTTTTACTATATATTATACTGATTTCCCAAACAATTGGGTATGTACAACTTAAAATATCTTGTTTCTCATCCTGTCACAATGGCTGTGGCATTCACCAGACAGTAGATTAGATTTAAATTGTCCCAAATATGATTTCTTTGGCAATAATAATGCAGTGAGACCCAGCTCCGTATGATGTGTAATGCTAACTTTCTTTGTATAAACCACCTTTTCATTAACATGCCTAAATTCAGAATTTATTCCATGGAGACTAATATGTAGTGTTTATTACTAAATATTACAATACTCCTGAAAACTTTATTATATTTTACCATTTTCCCCTCTTAAAATTTTAGGAACTGGCCAAAATCTCTCCAACAATGGAATTTTTTTTTTTTTTAAATTATTTCATGTTTTATCCCTTCACTCTGTAGGCAGTTTATTTGTTCCTTATACCCATACTGGGGCTCTCTATTTTACCAGGCTGGCATCTAAGATAAGTTTTTATCATACTAGCATTCATGAGCTCTTAGCCCAAGGAAAAATGTATAAATGTCACTTGAACCCATGCTAAATAGGGGTCTTGGCCCTTGTGTCTCATTATGTTGTCCTCCTGTGTTGAATCACTTGAAAAGCAGGTGATTTCAGTACTCTGCTTGTCAAGCATGCTATCAAGGATGGTGCACAGAAAAAAAATCAATCAAATAAGGACAATCTGAAATCAAATATAGTGGTTTTTTGTTTGTTTTACTTTCATCATATTGATATTTTACAACTTGATTCCTTTATGGCCAGGGATTCTCATATCTTTACATAGAGCAGAACACAATATTTAATAAAGATTCCCTCCTGGACCATATCCCTTTCCCAATTACAAATCTTAATCCTATTTTTGAGAACACAACCTCCTTATAGTTACAACTACATATGTGGAAAAAATATTAGGAAAATATCTAATGGAAAAAATGATATTAGGGAAATATCTAATGTATTTTTTCATCTTTTATATGTTGTTTTTTCCTTTCTAAAAACATCATGCCATTTCTTTTGCTTTTCATTTTAGCTCCTGTATTAATTGGCTCTTTTCTCTCCATGTACTGAATTGCCTACCACTTGATTCCTTTCTCCACACTTCCCTGAACAAGATTCCCTTCCTTTCCATGTTTTCTGCACATAATTCCTGATTCCTTTCTCCCTGAACATATTGGTTACTTGTCTGGCTACCTTGGACATGTTGCCTAGGCATCTGGGCCCAGATTTTTTTGTTGTTTTAGCATTGCAATGCTCACATAGCAATGCTGAAGTCTCACTTTCCAAAATTTATTTGGGCATTTAGGACCCTAAATCCCAATCACTGTCAGAGGTATGGTTCTAAGTGTCCAAAAGACTTTTGAAAATGAAGTAAGGCTCCTAAATTGGTTAGCCGTTGCAAGGATGAGGATAGCAATGCCTAAATACCTTTTTAAAATCTGGGTTCAGCTCTTCTTCCCCCAGTGTTTCCTTGCACATTCCAATCAGTTCCCTTTTCTCCTAGATGTTATCTCTACGGATGTTGACTCTAATCCTAGTTTCCTTTCTCCTCTCATGCTGGCAACTCCTATCATGGATTCAACCCTGGAGAATGGTTCCCATTCCCTCTTTGCCTTCTCCTACTTAGCAGTGCCCTGTAATAGAAATGGCTTTTTGTTTCCCCCCAATTTCCTGTCTTACAATTATGCTCATCCTCCCATTTTCCTCTTTCATGATTTCCAGCCTGTTCTGCCTTGAACTTCCTCTTTCTCATCCTATCCACACTCAATTCCACTGGCTCAACTTCCTCTACTCTTGACTCTTTGCTCAGTCTGTGTGTACCTACTACTTTCCCAGTGGTTAAAGTATAATTTGACAGGCCCTGGAACCCTCCTAATCTCCGGGCCCCCTTCGCGTATTGTCTGGGCACCCTTCATGCATGTGCGGGCCCCAGCCCAGGTAGGCATTTGCAACCACTTCTCAGTACCACATGCATCGGTTATCGCTCCATAAAAATATTTATAATTTTATATGGCATTTATGTCTATAGCAATTATTGTCACAAACTAGCAAACACTGCATAGCACTATAAGTATTGTGATTAACAATGGTGGGGCGTAGGACCTGCCAGCAGCCAGGGCAAGGCGGAACATGTGTTCTGCTGGATTTTTCTATTTTTAGGGGCCCTGGAACTCTAGCCCCTCAAATTTGTGGGCCCTGGAACTACGTTCCGGTGCATTCCCCCTTGCTTTAACCCCTGTACTTTCCCATCCAGTACATCAAGGAAAATTCTCTTTCCTGGCTTCATCGAGACTTCCTCTTCAAGGCCATGTGGAAATCTCAGGGCAAAGTAGAAGTGTCATCACATGTTAAATGATACCTTAAAGTGGAGTACTGAATGAAAAATGTGTCTTCATCTCTCTCACTTACAAGTGTTAAGTTAAATCTGCATAGCAACAGTGAAGTAGCTTCCAACTGACTTTGCCATAAGCTAAAACCAGTGTCATAATAAAACTTGACATTTGTGGCTGGTATTATGTTTTAATACTATAAGTTTTACCAGCCTATATCATGACTCCACCAAAAAGATTTTTAACAGCTCCTTTCAATGAGTTTTTGACAGTCAAGTACCTTAATTGCACTGCAGTGAAAATTTGGGTGCATAAGTCTTTATTTCTAATTAACATAACTGACCTTTTAAATAGTACCCTGAAAATCTGGAATTCCTACTAATTTCCTGAAAGGTTATCAGAAACTTTTGAATGACAAATCTGATGTTTTTGGATTATTAGATGTTTAAAAACTGAATTAAATATACTTCAAGTAAGCATCGGACCACAGTGTGGAAGGTAAACTTCACCTGTGGGACTGTTCTGTAAATCACAAAAGCAAAACAAATTGCAAAAAATGTAGTAGTCAGCAGCTATACATTAACCATGGAGTCATAAAATATCAAGTTATCAGTGACTATTACGTGGGTGCTGTGTACACATTAAACATGGTATTTGACTGCCAGTTTTCTTACTGTCACCAAGATCAATGCTTGTTCACTCTTTTGATAATATTTCAAAACACCATTACACTTTGGCAGACAGAGGAGCTTAGTTTTGAAGTTGTGTGGGGGTGGAAAAAATGAGCAAGTTCATATGTTTTGAACTAGTGTGACTAGTATCTTTGTTTACCTGAAGAGCCATACAATATTGCATTATTCCACCAAAATTATATTGTTAGTTCTCACTTTGAAGGATCACTGACGTGAATTATATTTAAAACATGCTGAATCACCTTTCTGGAATGTTAAAACCCAGATTTGAAAACAAGAATCCATGCATTTATTCAGTTTTGTCTGTAGAACAACACAACTCTGTAACAGCCACATTTACTATCCCTGGGTATGTCTATATTAGAAAAAGTGAAGTTGAGTTTAAGTTGACTTAATAAGGTTGACTTTAAGTCAACTTAAAGTCGACCTTATTAAGTCAGCTTAACAAAATGGACTAGGTCGACTTAACTTTGTCAACTTAGTCCACTTTAAGTCGACTTAACTGGCCTAAAGTTGACTTAAGGGTTACTCCCCATCCACACCATCCTTAAATCGACTTAAGGAGTCAACTTAAGGCTTAAGTAGACCTAATGGGCGGTTGTGATTAAGTCGACTTACGCTTTCATTAAGTTTACTTAAGGAATTTCTTAAGTTGACTTAATGAAAGTCAGGTGTAGACACGGAGTAATTTAGGTCGACTTAAGGGTCCTTAGGTTGGCCTAAATTGTTAATGTAGACATACCCCCCGTGTGTAGCTTAGCATGATTATATTTCACTGTTATCTGAATATTCAGGGCATAAAAAAACCAGGGATTCATCTCTATTGGCAGTGTTGATCTTGGAAACTGAATTTTTGTTCCCATTTTGACATCACTCTGGTGACTGTGATTTTTTTCCCCTCTTGGTATTGCTTGCATTAAACTGTATTTCATCATTTGTATAACACATAGCCCAGATGGTCCAAGGCAGCCAAAGGGCTTATCGCTTCAGAAGGAACAGATACTGCAACTGACCAAGAATGACCAGTTCTAATAATGCCAGATTTAACACCCAATGAATTCAACAAGCGTCTTCCTGTTGACTTCAACTGGTATTGTATGAGGACTGTGGAGAGTAGTCCAGTGTGTTTTGCCTCTGGAAAATTGCAATAGTTATCTGACAAGGTGCTGTATAAATGGAAAATATTACATTGTTATTATGAAGGCTTGATATCTATTCACATCATACATGCCCAATAAAGTTTAGCAGTAATTTAAAATTATTTCAAAGCATTTGGAATATTTTAAGTGCTATATAAGTTCCTAATACTACTTTACTCTGAATACTGGAGGTTTTTTTCCACAGTATTAAGTGGGGGGAGGATATAAAGGGCAGCCATGATAGTGCTCGAATGCAAAAACTACTTCATAAAAAAACATTTTCAGGTCACTTGTATATCAGTGTAGATCCTGCCTTAGTGGGGTTTGCTGGTTCATGAGGTGTCACAGTCCTCCAGGAACCTGCTGTTAAAGGGGGAAAACTAGATCCTTTGGGGTGGCTTGCCTGGATGCTAGTCTGCTTATTGCACTCCTGCTCCTTCAATGTTCTCTTGTCAGCCTTCATTGGAAGTGGACAGATTCACTGGGCAAGGTAATATCATTAGGGGCTTGAGCAAAGGACCAGAGCCTTGAGCGATGTGGGAAGAGGAGGAGGTAAGCAAGAGTAAACATAGGTTTGATGAGGGAGGCACAGGTAGTGGAGGTGACCAAGGAGTCAATGAAAGAGCAAATGAGAGAGAGTAGACAAGCAAGGAAGAAAGACATTCATGGAAAGTAGAGAAATCAATGGACTGGAAATTGTGGTAGTCTGGGAGGCTCAGGAAGAATATAATCTGGAAAAAAAAATACTGACCATCCAGAAAGATCTGAGACAGACTTCAATGTTCTATATGTATCACTAATGAGACCCTTTTGGAGGCTTCTAATTCCTAGCACAGGCCTATTGACACTTATCCAACATGTTTGTTATTTTTATTGTCGCTAAAATCAGCCAGGAGAGTGCTGAAAAGAGAGAGAATCTTGCACACTTCCCCTGAGCACTCAGTTATCTATTAAAATTGAGTGTACAATAAACAGAATGGGCCAGTTTTGGGCAGATCTTCCTAACTGAGAATTCCCTGAGCATGGATTGGAGTAATAGGCCACTTCCTTTTCCAGCCCTGCGGGGAAGGAGAGCAAGTGGTATTGCAATTTACTAAATTATGCTGTGGCTAGTATAGAAACAAACCACAATTGCCCCATTGCCTTCCCCATCATACACCACTATACTTAGTGGACATTATACGAAGCTGAGATTCCAAGCCAATAATTTTTGTTTAAAAGAAATGCATGCAACACCAAGTACACTAACCATCTACCTAGAGCCCAGGGAAGAAAATTAGTGTAGAGGGCTGGATTTTTAGGTGTGGGGTTTTTTTAACTCTAAAAAGAGCAAGACTTAGAGGCCTAAGTGTGACTAATACAGCAATAGCAAAAAACTATTTTTTGCTTTAAGAAGTATAGCCCTATTATTTGTCTTATCCTCCTTAATATGTCTACTGAACCATTGCATATACAAATAATAACTTCACTGAGGAAATATTAGATTACTTGCATGGCCACTAATACCATCTTTCCAATTCAGTTCAACCTTTATTTAGTAAAATACATCAGTGGAAAATGTCAGACATAAGGGTCAAATGTAGATATTAATTTGGCTCTGTCCCTAATGATTGAACTAAGGTAGATTTTCCCTCAGATGGTTTGACATCTGTTGCAATTTTGAGAGGGAAAACCAGTTTGATATACAGATCTATACAGTGATTTAAGGTACAACTGAAATTAAGATAAATTTAATGCATTTATAATGCTTTTGAATTGCATCACCAGTTGATGCAGTCATCTAATGAACACAGCAGATAACTAAAAGGAGGTTAATCTTACATACATGAATGCCAAACACTTGAAGGCACTGCTCATTCTCAGCACTTAAAGTATTAGCTAAGTACTTTGAAAAAGGCACTTAGTGAGTGCCTTCCTTCCTAGCTGCTTTCTTTATTTTGAATAGAGTAGTGGTACTGATTCGCAACTTGGTATCTCCCTTACAGGAAGAGTGGATGACACTTTTAATAACTGTTGGCCACATACTGTGGACTAAGGGAAGATCAGTTTAGCGTCTGGGCTGGGAGATGCCTTCCTAGTATCAGTTCATACACACAGGCAGTTACCTAAAGAGACATATTCATACTTACTGAAATAAACATCAGTATCAGCTGTAGTCATTAATATGATTCTACGCTGTCCATAGAAGCCCATTCGAATGCTTCACGACCTTCCTAGTGAGAAAGCTTTTTCCAATATCCAACGTTGACCTCCCCAGCTGTAATTTGAAACCATTGCTCCTTGTTCTGTCCTCTGTTACCATTGAGAACAGCCTAACTCCCTCCTCTTTGGAGCACCCCTTCAAGTAGTTGAAGGTTTCTATCAAATCTCCCCTCAGTCTTCTCTTCTGTAGACTAAATAAGCCTAGTTCCTTCAGTCTCTCCTCATAAATCATGTGCCCCAGCCCCCTAATCATTTTTGTTGCCCTCCGCTGGACTCTTTCTAATTTGTCCATATCCTTTCTGTACTGGGGAGCCCAAAACTGGACACAGTATTCCAGATGCGGCCTGACCAGTGTCGAATAGAGGGGAATTATCACATCCCTTGATCAGCTGGCAATACTCCTACTGATGCAGCCTAATATGCCATTGGCCTTTTTGGCAACAAGAGCACAGAGTTGACTCATATTCATTTTCTTGTCCACCATAAGCCCCAGGTCCTTTCCTACAGAGCTGCTTCTTAGCCGATCGGTCCCCAGCCTGTAGCAGTGCATGGGATTTTTCCGTCCTAAGTGCAGGACTTTGCACTTGTCTTTGTTGAACCTCATGAGGTTTCTTTTGCCCCAGTGTTCCAATTTGTCCAAGTCTCTCTGGATCCTGTCCCTGTCCTCCAGAGTATCTACCATTCCCCCCAGCTTGGTGTCATCCACGAACTTACTAAGCACGCAGTCTATCCCATCATCAAGATAATTAATGAAGCTGTTGAACAGAACCGGCCCCAGGTCCGACCCCTGGGGCACTCCACTCATTACCAGTTGCCAACTAGACATGGAGCCATTGATTCCTACCTGCTGAGCCCATTGATCTAGCCAGTTTTCTATCCATTTTATGGTCCACTCATCCAACCAATACTTCCTTAACTTGCTGATGAGATTGCTGTAGAAAACCGTATCAAAAGCCTTGCTAAAGTCAAGGTATACCACGTCAATGGCTCTTCCTGCATCCACAAATCCAGTAATCTCATCATAGAAGGAAATCAGGTTGGTCAGCCATTATTTGCCCTTGGTGAATCCATGTTGACTATTCCTGATAACTCTCTTTTCCTCCAAGTGTTTCAGGATGGATTCTTTGAGGACCTGCTCCATGATTTTCCCAGGGATTGAGGTGAGGCTGACCAGTCTGTAGTTCCCTGGATCCTCCTTTTTCCCTTTCTTGAAGATAGGTACTATATTTGCCTTTTTCCATTCCTCCGGGACCTCCCCCATTCGCAACGAGTTCTCAAAGATAATGGCCAGCGCCTCTGCAATCACTTCAGCCAACTCCCTCAGCACCCTCGGATGCAGTTCACCTGGCCCCATAGACTTGTGCACATCCAATTTCTTTAAGTGTTCCCTAACCTGACTTTCCATCACCAAGGGCCGCTCTTTTCTCCATTCTGTGTTACCCTCTGTAGTAGCCTGGGAGCTGGCCCTTCCTGTGAAGACTGAAGTAAAGAAAGCATTGAGTACTTCAGCCTTTTCCGCATCATCCAACACGAGGATGCCTGCCCCCTTCAGTAAGTGACCTACTCTACCCCTGATCCTTTTCTTGTTGCTGACATACTTATAGAACCCTTTTCTGTTATCCTTCACATCTCTTGCTAGCTGCAACTCCAATTGCCCTTTGGCCTTTCTGATTTTCTCTGCAGTCCCAAGCAATATCTTTATATGCCTCCCTTGTCATCTGTCCAAGCTTCCACTTCTTGTAAGCTTCCCTTTTATGTTTCAGCTCACCGTAGAGTTCTCTGCTAAGCCACGCTGGTCGCCGTCCACATTTGCTGTTCTTTCTGCACATCGGAATATTATCTTCCTGTGCCTTTAACAGGGTTTCTTTAAAATACAGCCAGCTGTCTTGGACATCTTTCCCCTTCAGATCAGCCTCCCAAGGGATCCTGCCCATCAGCTCCCTAAGAGAGCCAAAATCTGCTTTTCTGAAGTCTAGGGTGTGTGTTCTGCTTCTTTCCTTCCTTCCATTGATCAGGATCCCGAACTCTACCATCTCATGGTCGCTGCTGCCCATGTTGCCATTCGCTTCTACTTCCCCGATCAATTTTTCTCAGTTTGTGAGCAATAGGTCTAGAGGTGCAAGTCCCCTAGTTGGTTCTTCCAGCATTTGTACTAGGAAGTTTGTCCTCAATATTCTCCAAAAACTTCCTGGATTGGCTGTACACTACTGTATTGCCTTCCCAGCAGATGTCAGGATAATTGAAGTCACCCATAAGAACCAGGACCTGCGATCTGGAAACTTCTGTTAGTTGTCCATAGAACACCTCATCCACCTCCTCCTTCTGGTCTGGCGGTCTGTAGCAGACACCCACCACGACATCCCCCTTGTTGCATTCTCCTCTAAACTTAACCCACAGACTTTCAGCTGGCTTGTTTCCACTTTCATAGTGGAGCTCCAAGCAGTCATAAAGCAATTTTACATATAGCGCTACTCCTCCCCCCTTCTTCCCTGAACAGTTTATATCCGTCCATGGAAGTGCTCCACTTATGCAAGTTACCCCATCACGTTTCTGTAATTCCAATTATATCATAGTTCCTTGTCTGTGCCAGTACTACCAATTCTTCCTGCTTGTTTCCCAGGCTCCTCGCATTTGTGTTCAGACACTTAAAATACTGGGCCAATCGCCCTACTTTGCCCTGTCGATTCTCTCTCCTGTCGCATCTTCCTCTTTGGGGAAAGAGGACATTGGGAGAAATTGCACTCACCTGAGGTATTATGACTTCATTAGGACATAAAAAACAATGATTTGATTCCCTCCCCCCCCCAAGTTCCAACTACCCTCTCTTTTATTCCTGCTGTTACAGCCCCAGCACCCCCCAAGTTCCGTCCCTTCCCCTAGGTCTCTCTCAGTTTCACTTACCTGTGGGCTTTGGTCACCTTCACCCTTCAAACGTAGTTTAAAGCCCTCCTCACTAGGTTAGCCAGTCTGCTTCTAAATATGCTCTTCCCCTTCCTCAATAGGTGGAGTCCATCTCTGCCTATCAGTTCTTCTTCCTGAAACAGCATGCCATGGCCGAGGGAAGCCAAAGCCCTCCTGGTAACACCATCGTCGCAGCCAGGCATTCACCTCCAGGATGCATCTGTCTCTGTGCAGGCCCCTACCCTTGACTGGAAGGATCAAGGAGAACACCACCTGTGCACCAAACTCCTTCACCCATGCTCCCAGAGTCCTGTAGTCACTTTTGATCTGTTGAGGGTCACCTCTTGCAGTATCATTGGTTCCCACATGGATGAGTAGCATGGGGTAGTAGTCAGAGGGATGGATGATTCTCGATAATCCCTCCATAATGTCTCGGATACGGGCCCCCAGCAAAAAGCATACCTCCCGAGAGGCCTTGTCAAGGTGACAGATGGGTGCTTCTTTCCCCCTCAGAAGAGAGTCCCCAACCACCACAACTCTGTTTCCTCCTGGGTGTGACGGTTGTGATTCTCCCAACCTCGGGGGTTCATGGCTTCTCCTCTTCCACCTCATCGCTCGTCTGTAGTGCTGCGTAGCAGTTCTTTACCACAATGGAGGGTGGGATGGGAGCAGGGGTGGAGCACTGTCTGCTGCCAGAAGTAACCAGCTGCCAGTGTCTACCCTGTGCCAGAGCCATCTCATCTTCTCCGAGGGTGTGGCAGCGGTCTTTTGCACCTGGATAGTTTCCTCATCCTTGCATGTTTCCTCATGGATACTATCCAGGAACTTCTCCAGGGCATGGATATTCCTGACCCTAGCCACCTCCTCCTGTAACTCTCCCACCTGCTTCCTGAGAGATTCCACCAGAAGACACCTGTCACCTGTTATCCGGGTCTCCTCTTTCTTTAACCCAGGGAAAGCAGGAACATAAGCTTCCCTAGTTCTTGTGGTGGTTGTCTACATTTACTTTGATCTTTAAGCTTGCGATTTTGTGTGGTGGCACCAAATAGCACTTCCCACGAGTCTTTGACACAATTCAGGGGATCTCAAGTCCAATCCTAGTTTGGGGGGGCAGGGAGGTCAATTTAACAATCCCCCCTTGAAATGCCTTTTTTAAATACAATTGTCATCCACAAGCATGTGCTTGCTCTCCAAATTAAAAAAAAAAGGGGGTTGGGGGTTGAAATCAGGGAATCAATTGCAGATGACTCTACAGAAGCTGCCTCAACAGCCTCTTTTGGACTTAATGGTTAAGTAGTACATCTGGCTACAAGTCCATCAAGGTTTTGCCACCATCATGAATATGACTTCTGGCTTACAGAAAACTCATTGTGTCTCCCCCACTCACACATCTCACTGTCTCGGCATGTCTTAAAATGCTCTTAGAGAGCTCTTTGCCACAGTAGGAATTGGGGAACTGACAGTTTATGGCTCAACTGAATGAAAGGTTGCCTTGCTTTTAACAAGGTTTATAAAAAGTATCTGCTTTTAAGTCCTGTCAATAAAAACCCCATTTAAGGTAGTTTAAGATAAAGCAAATTAACGTTTGTATGTACTAGACCATACCATGTAGACCTATATCCCTCACACACAGAAAATACTACGTTTCTTAAGTATAGGGCAAGAGTTTTGCAGGAAATACGACAAACTTGGTGGATAGAGGCATTTCCAAGTTCCGTATAAATGGACCTCAAATGATACAATAAAAAATATTTCAAACTGGTCTGCCCTTAGGGTCTTGACACATTGTTAATATGTATTGCCTCAAGTCACTTCACATCAAGCATCCCAGAACATTTGCTTAAGTTAGAAGTTTGCCTTGCTTCAAAGAAAATATACATTTGTAGAACAAAAAATTAAAATATTACATTTTAAATAGTGCTGCGGCCTAGAGCAGAATGAATGGTACAAGAAGGAATAAAGAAAGATATTAGATTGAAGTTCCTGGTGCTCATTCTCCAGATGTCATGTCACAACTCATATTTTGCCATCTTTACAGCTATTTGTAATGGCCCTGCATGGGTAAAATTGCCAGCAATGTTATACAAATGGGCAATGAATCACTCTCAGCTATACTTTGGGCTACCTTCGTGTCCTTCAAGAGAATCCAGAGTGTTCAGAGATGACAGATTAATCACTGTGCAATTCATTATTAAGATCATTTAAATTCTGCAGCTTATCACAGGGAAAAATGTTTCTATTCAACACAATGCAGACTTCTTTTGTATGGCTAATTTTAAAGGAGAAAACATATAAGTAGGCTAACATCCTGTTTTTGCAATCTCTCTCAGTATTCATGCACACACGTAGGACCATTCATTTCAGTAAATTTGTACAAATCAGCATTTGCAAAATTGGGGTCTCAATTTTCAAAGTAGTATGTCCAGCTATTGTGCTAAATAAGTATTTATTTTTTAATAATATGACTGTGAACACAAATTATATGCTACATATCAGTCATGCATTATATTTACAATTAAAATAAATTATTAGAATCAATATTAGAAAAATACTCCATAGATAACAAAACAATAAATACCATGAGTTAAAGAACAAATCATCCCAAGTTTGATTGCTTGTTTGATTGAATTATTGAGCTATTAGAAGACAAGAATACCATTGCTGTGTTAAATCTAGACTTCAGAAAAGTGTTTTTATACATTGCCTCAAGAAATCTCACTAGAAAAATTAAATTCAAATTGGCTTTAACATGCACTCTGTCACATCACATGGGCTGAAAACTGGCTGAAGGACTATAAACTAAAGATAAAGATTAATAGAAACCAAAATCCAAGAGCAGGTGTCAAGCAGGATGTCAATAGAACAGTGCTGAGATAGAATTTAACCTGTATTTTAACCTGCAACCTACTAAAACGTTGCAAGTTTTATATGTAATGAGGGAATTCATGGGTGATCTGAAAGACGAGATTAATTCAAATAGCAAGAATATAGATTTAATATCACTTGAGATTAAATAAGGAGGAGCCCTGTTCACCTGTGAAGCTATCATCTTAACCAGAGCCTATTTGTTTTGTCCGCCTGCTTAATCCATCTTGACCTAAGATAGTTTGCAGCCAATTTTGGGTCCAGGAGCACCATGCCTAACACAACTTAATTTTAAGGAATTGCTCCATGACGGGAGATTCTAGGTGCTACAGTTAATACAATTGTGAAACAGTGTCACTATATATATATATATATATAATATAATATATAAAATTTCAAACTCCAATAAAATCTTTTACAGGTCTGGAAACTTCTTCATGAAATTTGGGTGGGGGACAGTGAAAACAGTAGCAAAAACAACATAGAAATATAGTACACTTTTAATTTTCTTCTTTCATACATTAATGTAAATTAATTAAAAAAGTGGTGTTGACCTGATGCAAGATGCTGGCTCATGGTGGTGGGGGTAGAGCAGTGTCAGTCATGGAGCAAGTAGTCAGTGAAAGGATAACTTCCTGCTTGGGGGGTAGGGAAAGATTTGAAGAGTCCTTTCCTTATATAAAACTGACTTTTTTGACTGGTCGAAAGATGCCCTCATCTTAATCAGCATCTCACTGCATTTTGATTTTAAAATAGATGGGGAAATACTGTATTGTTTAAAACAAAATTGTGTGGAGAAAGAGCAAATACTGAGAGCAAGGCTACACTGTCAGCAGCAGCACCAACAGTGTAGAATCGATTATTCAAGTTTGACTGAGCATCTGTAAAGACAGGCTCAATCAAACTAAGAATGAACAGGAGATTGATTGGATAAGATTACTCAGTAAGAAGCAGAGTGCTGATTTGACGGAAAGGCATTGCCCATTGAATCAGCACTGCAAGTACCCTGCGGTAAATAGAAGGTAGGCAATCGGAGGCAGATACACAAGGTATTTTAAGTACTTTGTGTTTCTCCTTTCAATTGCTGTCGAAATCGTGTAGCAATGTAGACCAGGCCTGAGAAACCAGTCCTGCTGTGGAACAATGTGAGTTTTGTATGCCAAAATGTATAGAAATTATTGGGTTCTGAAATGCTTTCTCTGCCATTAAAGCAGAAATTAGTTTGTTGCTGACACCTTATCCCTTCACATTCCATATATGAAAGGGGAACTCTGGCCACATTAGGAAGTTTCAGTAATTAAGTCCCCATGGCAGGGAATTGGAGATGGTACATCCGGGGGATGTAATGTTTGGTGATTGCTCGGTGCTTAAGGTACTGAGCTCTGTTTTATTTTGTGTCCGGTTCCACCAGGTTGTGCATAACAACACGAGTTTCACGGTGCCTAAACCACACCCCATCTGAGAAGCAGTGGGCCTTTAAAGTCTCAGTCCCCTGTGCCACAGGGAAGAAAATATCATCAGAGAATCATAAGGCCTCTGTCCCCACAAACTAAAAAGTTGATATATCTTCCTGTAGAGAAACCAGTTGTTTTATGCTTCTTGTATACAGGACCATAATCACATGGTTATGCTACAATAGCAAAGAGTTAACAAAACAATTTAGTTGTGAAATTAAGCTTTAACTATGAACAATCATCTAAGATTTTCAAGTAAGTCTACAGCTATTTGCCCTGTGGGCTTGTTCAGTAGTGCAAGTCTGCATGTATCCATTAGGCTAAGGATGAGGAGCAAGCTTAAAAAGATAATGCTGAGAATAGTGCCAATAAGACAGAGGCAAATTCAATGTGCTCCAAGCAAAAGAGCTAATGGAGCTTTGGAAATGAAAGGTATAGTAATGTTCTGAATGATACCACTAAATCATGAGATCAGTCTGTTGAACAAATGACTATTTTGACATGTGAGGTAGCTGGTTAGCCTGAAGCTGAATTGATGTGCGTCACTGAAAGGTGCTTAGGACTCCATCATTCCCTCAAATGCACCATACTTTCCTTGTATCTTGTCAAATTAGCTATGGAGGACAGAAAGGAGCATTAGGGAGTGAAGAAACAGGATAGATTTATCTAAGTGGTGAAATATTTGAATGTCAAATTCCACTTATAGGAATGGATGGGTATTTTGTACTGCAGTACAGTCCTGTTTTCAGACCCCAAACCCTGAATTTTTAAGTGTGTTGAGGTTATTTTCTTCACTGAGTTTAATTTAAGCTTTTCATAGGCCTACAAGCTGTTGTCATTGGATAGCCTTTCTGAGGTTCAACAGCTCTAGATTCATTTCTTAGTGGGGAGCCAAGCTGAAGTGTTGATATCCTTGAGCATAAGGTAGAAATAGTGATTTTTTTTCCCCCATCTATTTAATTTTAACAAATCTTCAGTTGTACAAAGAAAATACTGCTTTAGTGGTTCTGATGCAGTAATAAAATCCATGTGTAGCTTAGTTTATCAGGGAAGTGTAGCTCTTTCTGAATAATGAAAGTAGTAAGATATTGTAAGCCATAAACATTACAAGAGATATTTCCTGAATCCTTAGTTGAGCTGTTTTTGTAGCATGTTTCCCATTAAAGGCATTCTTTGAACATATTGGTCATAATTTTCTAACTCGTCTGTAAACCAGAGTTTAAATTCGGTATTTCCACATATAAGAATCTGATCTGTACACATAAATAGCATGAATATGTTGGTGTGTAAAAGTTGTGCAAATAAGATAAGTGATACATTTGAAAATTTAACACATTGCAGTTGAACAACATGCATGCATCCTGACAGAGCTAACTTTTTCCTGATAGTAAGCTGTATTCAGCTGGAATGTAGACATAAAATGTTGAGCAGAGGGCATGTAAAGTAATCCTTTAAAAAAAGGATTTTTAAAAAAAAGAGAAACAAAACAAAAACTTTTAATTCTATAAACGTGTGTGATAAATAACATAGTATATATAATGACACACACACTGTTTTTAACTTTTCTCTAAATTTAGGCTAGCAACTTATGTAAGCAGATGTAGTACAAAATGCATTAATTCTGCTGTAGGGTAAATGTCTGCACATAGCTAGTAACTTTTTTTTTTCCAATGTCAGACTTGGCCAAGAAATGTATAAATTAAGAATCAAATAGCTTGCAAATACCCTGTAATGAATCACAATAGTATTTTTTAAACATGATTTTTGTTAGGATGCTTATACCATTATGAACAAACTTAGATTAACATATAATATAGTGTGCACATTATTTTCTAAAATAACTACCAATGCTTATTTCATTGTAATGTGTTTAATTATGCAATTAAATACCAAAATTATGTTAATGTGCCATTCTGTACTCTGGTTCCCTGAGTAACCTGAATTTTGCACTTTTACATGCACTAAAATATGTTTTGTTATGAAGTCTCAGGGCTTGCCTATGTGATAGGGTAATGAGCTCTGGGAGAGGGAATGATTTCCAAGGTGCACCATTGTGTTGCTCTTTAATGGCCCACGTAGCCCCTACTGGAGAATACAAGTGGTTCTCCAGTGTGCTTTAATGTAATACTGTTTCAAACACCACAATGTTAAAGCACACCAGCAGGGTCTACATGTATGCACTTCTCACACCCCCAAAGAGTGAATTATTCCGCCATGAAGACAAGTCCTCAGAGCACAATATGCAAAAAAAATAAAACAAATTATTTGGCTCCTGAGTGATAACATAGAAACATCGGTGTTACCACACTGCCTCAAACCTGTAATTTTACTAGTCTAGCATGCTGTGTCTGGCTGGGGCCAGTATAAGGTGCTTCAAAGGAAAGAACAAGAAATCTTTATTCCAAAATTCTTCATTAATCTGCCCAAAAAGGAATTTTCCTCTGAATTCATGTCAGTTAGTGGTTAGCTTCTGCCATGAAACATTACTTTGTATTATTTGAATTATCTTTGTTTGTATCCTTTGTATTTTTTTAAGCCATAGATAGATCTCATTAAATGAAGAAATGTCTACTCCTTTCTTTTTTTTTTTTTCTTTTTTTTTTTTTTTTTGAATCCTGCTAACCTGTTATGCTCAGGAATAGCTTGCAGTAATGTGTTCCAAGGTTGATTACAAGATGTTTTTTTTTTTTTTAAAGTTTCCTTGTATATGTTTTATATTTCAGTTATATGATAAGACAAGATAAATGAGAACCCAATTTACCTGCTCTATACTAGGCTTGAATTTGTTTCTCTGCCATTTCCCTTCATACTTTCCTCTCTGCACTAAATAGTCATGATCTTTACAGTCTCTCCTTGAAGGGAAACTTTTCATGCCTGGAATCATCTTCATTGTCCACTGTGGCAACTGGGAGCTCCTGAGGCTCCAAATTAAACTTCTTTCTATTGAGTGTCCCCTTCCCTGCCTTTTGAAATTACCCCACTTAGTCACTTTCCTTTGTAGCCTGGGGCACAGCTCACTTGCTGGTGGATTCTCTGTACCATAAAGTCTTTAAACCATGATTTGAGGACTTTAATAACTCAGTCATAGGTTAGAGGTTTATTACAGGAGTGGGTGGGTTAGGTTCTGTGGCCTGCATTGTGCAGAAAGGCCGACTAGAGGATCACATTGATCTTGGAAGCTGTAAATCTGTGTGACTCCCCAGAGCCTGCTGAATGAGGAGGGACATGATGTAAGGCTTGTTTGCTTTTTTTTAGCCTTTAAAAAAATTGGTTTAATATTAACATTTATTCTCTCTATAACTGGTGGTAATTGTGTACCAACCTACTGTATGGTGATAAGAAAAAGACACATTAATATGTGTGTTTTGTGTATATTGCAGATACTTCTAAAATGGAGCTAGGATGCTGTTTAGTACATAAACACAATGTATTAGTTTCAGTGACAAAATTCAGACTTAGTAAAAACAAGAACTCTACCTATTACAGTAGAGGTGCTGCTGCTATTTGTGCTCTGAATTTGACCTATAGAGTAGAAATGGAAATGCTTAAGAAAGTTGATATTTTATTATAGTTTGAAATTTTCTACATTCAAACTCGGGTGCACAGAGTAACCCTCATGAGTTTCTTAATTAGCAAGTTCATGTGAGCATAGCTAGAGGAAAAATATAGATAAACTGCTTAACAAGACAAGAAGCTGAATAAATGAAAGTTACAGATGTCTGACCTGAAAAAAAAATTGGCTATTGGGTACCAGATGGAATCATAAAATATTCCTTAAAACACTAGTCATTTTCATTAGGAGACTGTAAAAACTTTTTTTAGCATCAAAAGAACCACTTACTATACTTAAAAAAAAAATTGTATTGACGAATGATCTTATTTGAAGAAAAATAGAAGATTATCAAAATTTTCTTTGCAGTGTAGGAGTCACTCAAGGTCTCCTTTCAGTACTTTCAAGTTCATTAATGATCTCTGAACACACTGTATGTGTGTAAGGTTTCAAAGAGCATTTACTATCGATTTCACATTACTTTTACAAAAAATAGAATATACTCTTTTCACAAACTACCCATTGATTAAAAAAATAGCATTTCTATGATTAAATCCCCAATGTAACCCTGTACGAATCAATGCAGCCAACTTCTTGGCCCTATGGTATGCTGCCATGAAAATGAAATAATTTCGCTTAGTTCAATAAATTGGATCAAAATAATCCAAAGCTAAATATTTTATTTGTTTTAAAAATAGAAAATTAAAACATTAGAGCAAATTCTGAAAATTTTTGAATTTGGAGAAACTGTGTTTTCTGTCCCTCTTCCTTTATTTCCCACTATCCCTACCCTGGAGGGGGAAAAAAGCATCCTGAATGTCTCTATTTATCATCATATGTGATACTGGAGGAATGATGAAAGAGAAGCCAAGAAGGCATAAAGATTTTTGCTACGGTTCCAAAACTTCTATTTTTTTCCTTAAAAAAACTGGAACATATTTACTTGTTTTATTTCAATCTGCTGTATACATTAATAGTTAGTGGGTTGTCTATGAAAGTTGTGTCTTAGTGACTTGTCTAGCATCACGTAGGACAGGGTTTGTCAACCTTTGATGGCTCCCGTGTCAGCTCTGCCTCCCCCCCGCAACCATCAGCAGGTGCTGGGGGTGGGGCCAGCAGGGAAAAGGAGCCCTCCTATGTTGACCCCACCCCCCAGATGGGGCTAGGGGCAAACAGGGAATGGGAGCCACGTGTGTGGGCTCTTCTCTGCTGGCCCCACTCCCGAGTTGGGAATAAGGGCCAACAGAGGATAGGAGCCATGCTCTTGCAGCCCCAGGCCTGCTTGGGACAGGGCCAGCAAGGGGGGAGGAGCCACTGTGAATAGGCACGTATGCCAGCTTTGCCCCCTGTGCCAGGGGTTGCTGACCCCCATGTAGGAACTCTTTGTCAGAGGCAGGGATAAAATCCTGCTCTCCAGTGTTGTGATTCAAGTGTCTTAACCACAAGGGCATCTTTTCTTATACCTCAGTTATGTCACACATTCCAATTTCTGAAACAAATGTGGCAGGGGTCTTTTAGACAGCCTCACTCACAACACAACTTTGATTCAAACCCTCTATCCTGTGTATTAAGTGATGCTTTTGTCCTATAGAAAAAATAGCATTTATTCATATAATTAAAGATTGTATCATAGGCTATGTCTACACTGGCAAGTTGCTTCGAATTAAGGAGACTTAATTCGAACTAACTAAAGCCATGGCTACACTAGGCTTTAGTTAGTTTGAATTAAGGGCTTCCTTAATTCGAACTAATAAGTTCGAATAGGATATTCGAACTAAAGGATTAATTCAAACTAACTGGTTCGAATTAGCCAATGTGGCCGTGTTAATTCGAACTAACTGGCCATTGAAATGAATGGGGATCGCTAATTCGAACTAAGTAAAATTAGTTAGAATTAATTAGTTCAAACTAACCAATTTGAACTTATTTTAGCAAGTGTAGACATAGCCATAATGCTTATCAACAATGGGGTTGAATTAAGATTATGCAGACAACCTTCTTTCTGATATTTCTTAACTTTTAAAGGACTATGCAACCATAATGTTCTTTTAGTACAGTGTTATTTTTTAAATGTAATTATATAAATAGTCCAGAGAATTACAGATCTAAAATGGATGCCTCAGAGACAAATGGTGACTGTTGCCTTCTAAAAATTATACCAAATGCTGTGTTCATGTACAAGTTCACAGATTTCACAACTGAAAAGCCTAGTGGCAAACTCAGCTTCAGCATAACATATCAGATGAGTGCTAAATCCTATCACATATCATAACAGAATCTGTTGGAGTACAAAAGTGTTGGGTACACAACCGAAACTCAAGTGTTAAAGGACAAAAAGTTCCAAAATTATATGGGATGCAAATGCATGGTAAACTGAAAAATGTTCATGGTATTCATGAACAAGTTATTTTGCTGTCTATGTTTGAAGCGTTCTGTCCTTTCAATCTATTATAGGTTCTGTTTTTATAAAATCAAAATCTAGTGGATATTATATACACATAACTGTCTATTCTTCACATTTGTGCTTTCAGCAGTGATGCAAAGGAATATCTCCCTACAAAGAACACGGAAAAGATAATATCCTTACAATGTGGTGGTCTTCTCCAAAGACATTTTAATTCACATCCATAATTTGGTATAATGGTCTGTATTCTTCAGCAACAATAACAGATATAAAGTACTCTGGATGTAGTTGGGCAGATGTTCTAAGAACACAGAAATTAAAAGGCTAAGAAGATAGAATTATTCATTCAATTAAGATTAGAATCTCATTTTGAGATTAAAGATTGTTAGCATGATTGCTTTTCACTTGCAAAAATAATTCTTTAAGAAATTAAATCTAGTTATAGAAAATCTAAGATCTTTATAAGTCATGTTATATTATCCAATACGTTTCATCCATTATTTAGAACAAATGCTTGATCTCTTCTTTTGAGCTCTTGGCCTGCCTGGTTAAAGATAAATTGTAGTAAATTTTAATATTGCTTTGGGTCATGTGCTCTTCAATTTTGACTGTTAAAAGTATCAGCTTTATTATTTATTTTACTTGCATTCTCTCCTGTTTTTCCCTTCCCAAGCCCTTATTTTCTCCCCTTTCCTCCTGCACTCCCAGCAACCAACTATTCTCCAGTAGTTTTACTTCCTGAAGGAAAGTAATTCCTTGTGTATACTCTACAACTATCTGTTCTGACAGCAAATACTGAGACAATTAAGAACCTAGTGAGGTTATCCTCAGAATAAATTATTGCAGCTTTTAAAAAATATTAAAGACTTGGTGGTCTGTTATGCAGCTGATCCATAGGCATAATTTCTATTAATGGAAGTGAGAGTTTTATATATATACACATATTGATGAAACTCTTTTGGTTTGGCAATTCCAAAGTAACCTGTGTGCACCACTTTGGTGTTCATTGACCATGATCCCACTTCGTTGACCAGAAATTGAAATAATAATGCTATCTTGTAGGAGGAGTTGCATTCCAGGCACCATGAGAAATAAAGCTTAGCTTTATCCCACTGTCTGCCAGCTACAGACTAAAGGGATTATTTAGATCATTACCAATAACCTAGCTTTCAATGTGCCCTGTCTGTGTCCCCACTAATGTTTACTGATGCTTTACCCAGCAGTTCCAGGGCAGTATAATTCTAAGTTTAATTCCTGGTCCATGACTCGGGTTTCAACGGCATGTCTACACAGCAATGTGGACCCCACAAGAATGAGCCTTCCAGCACAGTCGATTGACACAGGCTAGTAAGGTTAATGCTAGTGCTAAAATAGATAAAAATAGCTGTGTAAGCTGGAGTTCAGGTGCTGAAGCCTAGGAAGAGGGCGGGCTTCAGAACCCAGGCTCCAGCCCAAGGCACACAACTTCAAAGCACTGTCTACCAGGCTATTTTTAGAATGCTAGTGTGAACCACCGCTAGTTCAAATCTGTTGAACGGGATGCTAACTCCCCTGGTCTTCAAAAGACTGTGTAGACTCCCCTTACAATAATACAAATAATATAAATAAATAGAGAATAAATTCAAGATCACCTACAGACACTCCAACTTCCAAAGGCCACATAGTGAATTCTCAGACTTTCTGGTTAGGAGGTAACTACTTTGTTAAAGGTGGGTTACACAGCTTAACTAGGCCTTTCTGGTTTTGATGGTACTAGAGGAAATATTGCTATTTGCAGCTCATGGAAGGAAATGTTGTCAGGAGGGTAATATAAAGCTCACTGTCTCAGAATTCAGACTTCTAGGCACATTTATATCTTTTCAGTGTGTGGAGTGTATAGGACCTCTCTTCTCTAAGATAATGAATTAAAAACAACAATCCAATAGTTTTCTACCAAAGAATTTGTTTGCTATTCAGTGGTTCTTTGATTTATCAACTCTTCTGGGTAGAGGCATAGGAAGAAGTCAGCCCAGGTTTCCACAGGATCTTGTTAGTCCTATTTCAAGAATAGCAATAAGGAAGACTTTGTTTACTTATGGGCTGTTTGATATAGCAGCACAGAATGCTATGCCACAGGGCCAACTGTGAAGAATTACTGCAGAGATCTCTAAGGAAATGAGTGATACACCGTATCAATAGACAGTTTGTAAAAGCAGTGGCGAGTGTTTTCAGATGAGTCATATAAAGTGGGAAGCTGAGAGAGAGACAGCTAGCGAAGGGATTTGGTTTAGACATTCCCCTGAAGCACTTTTCCTTGTAGGGGTTTTTGTCTAGAAAGGAATCTCCCAGAGGCTTTGTTCCCCTTAGTAGAGGGATTTATTTCTGGCATTGTATTTGATGGATTCGGTATTTCAAAAATATGCTAGTTTCTCACACTCTAGATGACAACTGCTTGCAGGGTTTTAGCAGCATGCAATGTAAGGCTGCAATGCTGAATAGCTATAAAGTCTCAATTGAACTGCGGGTTCTATATCAGGACAACTTTCCTTTATCCCACAGGGTCCCTCACTGATAAAACCCAGATAATTGCTACGTGAGTAGGAATCACTTTCATCAAGGTTCATGCTGAGTAGTCTGATCCTGAATGAAAATTCTCTCTTCTGGCAAGCAAATCAAGTCCTCTCTTCTTTCAGGGCTGTTGCTCATACTGCCTGAACAAAGCTAGGAAGACAAGCCTCTTTCTCCCTCGGTGTCTCAGACATGCTTACTTTCCTGTCCTGAGTCTTCCGGTCCATCCCTAGTATAACATCTTACCTGGCTCAAACACAATCTTTTCAAATTCCATGTCTACCAGGATCAGATGGGTCACTCTGGAACTAATTTCAGTCCAGACTCTGCAGAGCTCAGGAATTTTCAGAGCTGAGAGTCCAGCTGTGGCCAGCCTGCATTCCTACTACTAGTACCCCCTTCTCCAAGAAAGGACAGGACTGCTGGGATCTTCAGGGCCAATGGCTTGGTTGGGCCTAGATCTCTCTCTCTCGCTTTATTTTTTTTTCAAATTTCTTAAATATCTGCCTCTGCCCTTCAGAAAAGAAGAGAACATGTCAGGATCTTCAGTGCTAATAGCTCAGATAGTCTGCTCTGGCCCTGTGTCCCCTACCACTTAAATCAGGCCACCTCTTTGGCAGTAGGTTAAAGATGGAGACTGATTCCAGGGTGGGATAAGGTGACACGTATGAGCCAGTCAGAAAGTGACATGTTAGTGACTGGAGAAGCTATCTCTCTCCCCTCTTTTTGGCTAGTTCCATGTTTTGGTTATTTTCCTATTATGTTCACGGGTGTGGATACGAAGAAACACTAGCGAAAATCATCTTCAATGGTGTTGATAGAGGTGGCCATGGGGCCCCCTAGTGTGTAGTTCCCTAGGCTGCCACTAGCTTAATTAAGGCTAAATGCCTTTATGGCACAATGTAAGACTTTCTCACTGCAACACTATTTTAACTGACTGTGCTGGGCCCTCTTTCTTTCTATTAGTCCATATTCATAGGCTTAAAGGAGCATTCTACAGAAAAGAGACTTGGCCCATTTTAAAATGAAAAGCCCCTGAATGGGTTGTTTGAGATGAGAGAGTTCCTTTCCAGGCCTAACAAACAAGGAGTCCTGTGGCACTTGTAAAGACTAACACATTTATTTATTGCATGAGCTTTCGTGGGAGAAAATCCCACTTTGTCAGATGCTTTGAAGATGGGGAACTTACAGAATGGGAGGAAATTAAATGCAGGGAAGAATATGACATACTCAGGTCAGGCTGTAACAGCAAATCAAAGTAGATGTTAAGATTCAAACACTGCGAAACGGCACATAGAGGAAGGTGAGGTCAAATCACCTGTTGTAATGAAAATGAAATCCATAGTCCCTGTTTAACCCTGAGGCAACAAAGTCAAATTTACATATAAATTGCAGTTCTTCAGTTTCTCTTTCCAGGCCTAGTGGTTGGCCCAGTCTGCAGGAGTAGCTCTGAAGGGGGAGTTATAATCTGAGCTAGATACACTGAAAACTCATTCTGCCCTTAATTACTGTATTAATAATGTCCACCGTCTTCCCACATACATAAACAGGCACTCATTCATCACTCTTAAGCACAATAAAGAAAATTAATGCTGATGTGGAATAGTCAATAACTACAGTCTGTGGGAGATGCACATATTGTTTATCCTGGTGTGCTCCAATCTGGGCATTTTTTTTATTTCAAAGCCAGACATTTAAAATCAATAATATGAACTGAATACATTTTATTCCAGGAAACTGAGGAAAAAATATAAACTTCAGGTGAGCTGCTTGTAGGATACAAAGTAAGGCAACACTTGTGATTGCAAGAGTACTTAGCTAAAAACTGAACATGCTGCATATATTTTCCTGGGATCTATATCAATGCTCTTGATGATACTTTGGTAGGCTTATGAGGTGCACCCAGCCCCATGAAAGCTGCAGACAAAAAGGAGGGAGTGGTACTTCAAATGATTCTACATCTTGTTGAAAAGAAATAGAACTTCCCATCTTTGAGCAGCACAACACTGCTAACTAAATAACAAAAAGAATAAAAACAGAAAAGTTGTTTCTTGAAGTGGGATCAAAGTCTCCATATGTCAGGTGCCTCTGCATTCCGCTGCTTTTAAAGTACTGTTCTTATTCCTGCCTTTCCAGCTTACCACACAGGTTTTGGAGCAGTTTTGTAACAGAAGCATTGATTCCTTTATGAATCAAAACTAACTGGTACACTGATCTTGCTAACATTCAATGCTGGTGCTCTAGAGGGCTCAAAATATAGTCACTCTGAAATATTTAGTATTTCTTTTCTCAGAAATGGTAAGCAATATATGTTTGCAACCTTCCAAGGATGGGCCACAAACTTGTGTTGACAGTGCTATGCTACACTTTATTTACTGCTGCTGCTAACTTCCCTGAGTTGATCTTTTGTCCCAGAGTTTGGTCAAAAGATCAGAACAATTTTTTCATCACTTGAAAATACAGACCTGAAGGCACTGAATAAAATATTATTCTGCACGCAGTCTATGATGAAGCCTGCAATAAAGAGGAAAAATGGTTCTAATTGAAAGTATAGTGCTGAATATAAAGTAAGAGAGACATGCCCATGTCTGGGCATGTATGTGTTTATCAGTACACAATTTGCTATTTCCTATATGTTTTGCATTGAATATTGTGTAAGGGCCAACCAAGGAAAAACATTAAATATCCTAAGAAGCTTACATTTGAAAGCCCAGTCTGCATACAAAGTTTTATCAGTTTAGTAAATTTATTTCTTAATTTAGTTGAACCAGTGTAGACTCCTGGGTAGACACTCTTAAATCAATTTATGCCTGGCTTATAGCAGTGTAGTTAATCTGATGAAGAGTTGACTTGAGAGAAATTGATATAAGCCATAGGTTAACTGATCTGTGTGTGTCTATATCAGGTGCAGCTTTTGTGTGTTGATAGGGTTTACCTGAATCTGCCTTCAAGAAAGGAGTCACAGAGGAAGCTGTGCTAATTTAGGATTTGTTTGCTGGTTTGTTTTTAATACTTTCTCCTTTCTTTGCTCTCTTGAGAGCAGAAGGCATTTGCCTGCCGGTACCAAGAGTTAGTGTTCGGGAATTTTGGAAGAAGTGAATCTTTAAGATGGGTTTAAATGAGAAGAAGGTGTGGGTCTGAGACTCTGGGGTTGGGATAGCTTAGATAAAAGCACAAAGGCAGGAGTTGGAGAATGATCCAAAGGAAATCAGTTGTAGGTTAGCATTACTGGAAGCACGAAGTGACTGAAGGGGGCAATTATATGAAACCAGATCAAAAATATTGGTAGGATTACCCATGTTATAAGGATTTAGTGACTCCATAAATTTGCAGGAAGGAGGGGAGTGATTTTAGATTTAAAGAAGACCTCATAAATGCAAGATTGTATGCAGAATGATGCTAATGTGCATCACGATAGAGATGGGAGATAGTGAAATGAATTAGGAGGAAAAATTAGAAGCTAGATTTTTTTTTTTTTTGAGCTGTCAGACAGCAGTCATGTAAAATGTCAGGGAGACAGTCAAATATGCAGGATTAGAAGACCAGTCACATGTGGAGAAGTAGATTTGTGGGTCATTAATATAAAGATAGCAGCTGAATCTGTGCAAGTGGAGGAGGTGAAGAGGGGCAAGTGGATAAGGGGGTCAGGGATAAGGTGCAGAGGGAGAAGATAGAATCCATGACTGAGTCAAAGAAAAGTAAAGGACAGAAGGAATATTTTTTAACTGGAAGCTAATGGGGAAAATATATACTTCTCCTTGAAGCTTCTCCTAAAAAGTTGGACAAATTTCTGAATGATTGGGCAAGAAGGGACCAAAAGCTATGAAGAGTCTAAATATTTTCTAACGATTTAACACTGAGATTGTACAATACCTCAACTGTAACATATTGGACAATGGACAGTATGAAGGCACATCATTTCAGGTGACTGTCATGACACATTTCCAAGGAAAAGAGGTGTGGGAAGTTCACAACCCTCACACCATAGCTAACCCATACATTTCTGCAATGTTGACAAGCGACCTACTTGCCACGAGTTACAGGGGGGTAGCCATGTTAGTCTGTGTACAGCAAAAACAAGAAGTGTCCTGTAGCACCTTAAAGACTAATGCATTTCTTCAGGCATAAGCTTTCATGGGCTCCAACCCACAATGTATCTGATGAAGTGGGCTGGAGTCCACGAAAGCTTATGCCTGAAGAAATTCATTAATCTTTATGGTGCCACAGGACTCTTGTTGTTCCTACTTGCCATAGATATATTAACTTGGTAAGACCGTGTCATTTGTCAGATTTCAAAGAAAAGTTTTTTAGTGAAGGTCAAATCTCTGTGAAATAACATATAAATATGTCAGGGAAAGGGAAAATAGGTCAGACAAAATACCATGCACTCATAAAGTGTCTTTTTTAGCTATTCCCATAGATCAGTGAGTGAAAGTGTTAGGTTTGCACATACCCACTGTTGTAATACAGAGACATCATTATACAGTTCTAGGAGAACCTGTGTTCTTTTTAGACAAGGAGCCAAATGTTTCATAAGACAGAGAGAGCATCTGAGTAAATGCTATATCAGGACAAAACTCTTCAAGGAGCTTCTTGTAATGTTGGAACTTTAGGTATGGAAAACAATGCCATGGCTTTATCATCTAAAAACCTTCAGCCAAGACAAGTGACTGCTTAACATCTGAAAAGTGGAGAATAAAGACATAGTAACATGTCATGTTTTCTAACTGAAAAGTGACCAGCAAGTTGAAATGAAGAATCAGAGGGTCAGTCATAAAGTCAAAATACATCAACTCCAATAATTTAATAGGAAGTGATAATGCCAGAAAATTTCAAATTGCTGGATACTACTGAGTGGAGGACTCATGAAAAGACTGGTTGGTTGGTTGGTTGGTGTCCCACTTTCCTGACCCATGTATCTACATTAGGTATGAGAGGTCTATATCCGATAAAATACAGTCCATATCAGTTGGTACAGTCAAGGCTAGATTTTCTTTACAGAACAGTTTTGATCATGTATTTCTAATACTTGTGGTATATGAAAAAATATATGCATACTGAACTGTATATTGACCTTTTGTTGCCCATTGTTTTGTTCCAAAATAACTTATGTATATTGTAATTCCCTATTTAATTATAATGCTTGTCCACTGAAGTAATAAAATTGTCATATATTGAGTATATGAGCTGGACCACTGTGCATTGTTATAACCGTTTATAACTTTCTATTCTTTTCATAAATATGATTCATAACACTAATAAAGTTGTAAGCCAACTGCAGCATTTTATTGTTTCTTCCCACAATGCTATTGATGTATTATGTCCTTTCTTGTCAAGTGTCTCCATAGTGTTCTGATTTTTTTAGAATCAGCTACTTAAAACCATAGTGTTCTATATGAGACAGATATGGGACTTTTTGAAGAACTCTAGATTAATGCATTAGTGGAATTATACTTTTATAATATGTGGAGCGTTACCACAATGCGTTATCATAATGAGGGTTCACAATATTGCAGTAGCTTAAAAACCTGAGGTTTCTGAAGAAGGGAACCTGAGGATGTCTGCAGTCCATTTTGGAATAGGCTTTCCAGAGAAAAGTTCCAGTAGAATATTCCCAATAGCTAACCTTGTTTTGTGAAAACTCACCAGCAAGACGCATAAACACTTCCCTTATTCTAGGCCTCCTCCCTATTTTCCATTGGAGGGTTTTGTTTTTTTCTCCCATTACTCTCTTGCCTAGTAGCCAGCATAGACAATCTTTGAGAATCCTTGATCTTGTATTTTTAATCTGATTTCCAGTCTAAAGAAATTCACGAAGTTTTGGTAAGCAACTGAACTTTTCGACAATTCACCAAACTGAATTGAATCTGAATCTGTTGATCTTCTCTCATATAATCATATTTGCATACTCTGTCTCTGTGTTAGGTGCAGTGATGTCAAGTAAGAAAGCTTCTTTCAATTTGATTACAGGACACAATGTGGGTAGATGTAACAAATGAACCTGCTTCCATTTATATAAATCTTAGAGCTGATCAAGTAATTTTTGAAAGATTGATGTTTAATTCCATTTCAAGATTCTTTACCGTTTGTCTGATTCTGATTCAGACATGGATGCTTATTAAAATACTAGTTCTCACTTACTGTGGATGAGATTCTGAAATTTTTTGGGACCCTCCATCTCGAACTTTCTGTCATTTTGGCAGTAGAATCCATTATGCCATAAAAGAATTAGAGACACAAATCTGTGCCTTGGCATGTTATGAAATCTTGCTATGAGTGATAAATTTGTTACATGTGAGGTTCAAGGTTTACTGCGCAATGGCCAGGATAAATAGGACAACATTCACAGGAACAGACTTAACAACTGTCAAAATATTTCGTCAGGTAACACAAAATTGCAACAATTGATATAGGTAGGGTCTATAAGCCTAGTAGGATTTTTATAACATTTATTTTACAGTTATTTAAAACATACTTTGATAATGCATAAAATATATTCAGACTAATGCAAATGGTATTTGATATTTAAAATAGTGCATAATTTAATTGCTGGAGCCCTACTTTCAATTGCTTAGTGAAAGAGATTGCCCCAGCTCCGTTCTCTCATGACTCCTTGTATCAGATATCATGACTATTTTTTGTCTGTTCTCTCTTTCCCATTGTTTTATTACTATTTTTAACTCCATATCATGCATTTCTCTTTCTTGTCTTCTCCCTGATTGTTCTATTGCCCCATAACCTCACTCATCAGAAAGCCTGAGGTATTCATCAGTGAAATGACAGCATGAATGCTTGTGCAGCTGAGATATGTATTACAAGAGCCATAAAATTTGTACCTATATCTCTATATGTGGAGTCATAGAGTATAAGGACAGAAAGGACCACCAGACGTAGTCTGACTTCTGTATATCACTGGCATCCAACACTTGCAGCAAACCCAACAAACAAAATGAGACCAAAGTGTTACAACCCATAGGAGATCAGTTAGACCATGAGCATGTGAGCAAGAACCAGCCATTCAAATACCTGAGTGAGTGAGTCTTCATGCCACCTTGGAGACCTGGCCCACCTTCCCAATGCCCATGAATGGTCCTTCTGGCCAGGTGTTCTCATAAATACACAGGAGAAGGGGGAAGGCAAGTTTCAGCAAGGTGCATGCACTGTTTTCCACAAGTCTGCTGTAATGAGTAGGAACCAGGGTCATCCAGCATTCTGTGCTCTCATTGCTCCTCTCATTTGCCCAATATCAATTGCATCTTTATTCCATGATTGATCCCCAAATTAGTCTGGCGCCTGCCAGATTTGGAGCCATTGATTTAGAACCTGAATAACTGATTTAATTTTCAATGTATATTACAACTGTATTATAAATATTAAATTATATCACATCTCTGCATGAGACAACTAAGAACTATACCCATTTTTTAAATGTTATTGAAATTTTATTTTCCTTACTTAGGGAGATTGTTTAGGTGGGGAGATGCTTCTCTCTACTTCACCCTGCCTCCCCCACTGGAAAAAAGGTTAGAAGAAGGGAGTGGTACAAAGAAAATTTAAAAAAATCCCAAAAGGCATTTTTGTGTAAAGCTTGATGGAAAAATTCCACCCAACTCTATTTGCAGGTTTGAGCTCTTAGTCTCTGGATCACATGTATAATTTCCAGCATATGAATAATCTCACTGAAGTCCACAGTATAAAAGCCTACTGAGGAAAGAAGCAAGGAATTTATTTGGCCATGTACTCATAATATTGTCCTTCTTCTGGAGAAGTACTGACCATGCGGAAGGAGTAGATGCTTCTGAACGATACTTTACCCATCAATAGAAAATGATGGAGTGTGCTAGAGGTTTTCACAGGTATTTCCTGATAGGTCAGAGTCTGTTCATTTTATTTAATTTTGGTGGGTCTCAGAAAATTAGCCCTGTGTGGTAAGATACAATGTGACTCATAAATGCTCAAATGTGGAAAACTGCAAGTTAAGTCAAAAAACAATAATAAAAATAATCCATATTTTATACTCTTCAATTTCATAGCATTTCGCTACCCTATTGTACTACATTTAGAATTTAATTTTTGATCAGAATAAGAATATTTTCAGTTTGTTGGACACTTTTTTGCTTTGTATATAGGCAATCAAAATTGAAATCAATAGTTTAGCACAATACCTGACTCCAGATACCTTTTCTGGGAATATGTAAACTCTGACCTTTTTAAATCAAACACTGTCTTAACTCTACTTCCTCTCTTTCATTACTGGAAACAAATGAACTATAATATCATCTGTATGATGATTCTTCTGCTCCTATAAACTGAACTTCCATCTTCTTACATGAGATTACAAATACCTAATTTTATTCAACTTTCATTTCCTTTTCCTCAGTTGTCAAGGAAACAAGCTTCCTCAAGATACATAGCTTAGAAGTGTGTTTACATTTGTTTATCCATTAAGAAGAAATTATAAACATCACCTCTGAAGTGTAATACAGTAATTGACCATAGTGTTCAAGGACTTTCCAATTTCTTGGAAGCATTTATAAATAATTCCCTCATGAATTCCTTTCCTTGGAATGATAGTGCTCAAGATAATCTGGGGAATTAGGGCATATCCTGAAACAGAAGTCTGCAGTCCTCCTCTGGCAGGTATTGACAAGGAACTGAAGGGTACTTACAAGGTTTCTGTCAAGCATGAGCTTTGCTGTTTTAAATCAGGAAAAATAAAGGTGGAGAGAAAAGCAAAAGTACATTTTTTTCACAGCATATTAACACTTGAGATGTGCTAGACTGTAACTGCCTTATTTATGTCAGCTATTTCTTTTGACTTCTCTACTCTGCCAAAACTACTAGCAATTTCCTAATATATCTAGGCTAGTAATAACCATTATACAAGGGCTTTGTAAGATGAATGCATTTATAGATAAGAGTATCACACCCCTCAAATTCCCATTTTCACCTGCTCATGTGTTGTTCACCTGCAGCTTCTAAAGAATGTGTTTCTTTGCAGTGTGCAAGAGATTCAGGTTCAGTGTAAGCAATATAAATTTAGCTTTTCTTACCCCATTTTTGTAAATAGTTCTATATAAAGAAAGAGAGAAAAAGAATCCATAAGGAAAGGTTTAGCAAGCCATTTTTAGCATGGTACGGAAGAAGATAGAGCTGGAGAGAGGGAAGAAGAAGAGTACAGAAGATTAAGATAGAGACCGAGTGTTTCAGTGATTGGGGGGTTGCGGGGTGGAGAGAAAATAATTTGTAGCAGTTCTTAAAACAGAAACTAGTCTGACTTCTTGTATGGTCTAGTAGACTAACAGTGCATCACTCTGGTACTGTAATTGTTAGTTATAATAATAATAATAATAATTAATATAATATAATTTTGTCCCTTTGTCACCAGATTGATATGTCAAGCTACATGCTTGAAAGATGAATATATTGCAGTATAAAATTTAATGTAATATAATATTGTAATACAGATTTGAGGTCTATTACCTTGTAAATGTTTGTCTATCAAAGAGATTTATTTTATTGCTGTCTAGCTTTGATTTGTGTCAAAATTATGAAAACCCAAGAGAGAATTAAAAAAAAAAAAGAATAATTGAAGTAAACTGTTTGTTTCTAAAAGTGCAGTTCAAATATCATATACTATTAGTGAGGGTTCATGCAGAACAACTGTCCTGTGTTTCAGAGAGGAACTGTTTAGTTTCTATTATAGATATGAATATTCAGCCCTCCTTTGTACTGCGGTAAGAATGAAGTGCAATTGAATTCCAATTACAGCAGTGAAACAAATTAATTAATGCTATACTCCTAACTCATTTATAGGCTCATTTGTTGACAACTGGTGGCTAGAAAAGTATTTCAGATCATTGTAGTACTTATATCTAGATATTAATGTACACATGGAATAATTATTAATGTGAATTATGGCCCAGATCCTCAAAGGTACTGGGCATTGCTTGTCTCCGAGCTGCAGTGCCCGACCCCTAAGAGAGACTGTCTAACATCTTGTGCGTTTATCAACCCTGGTTTAGGTACCCAGCCTCCACATACAACCTGGGAGAGTTAGGTGCGCAAGATACGGATCCTCAGAATTGGAGACGTTGAGCGGGGAGTCACCAAAACTAGCAAGAAGTTTAACAAAAAGGAGGTGGGATCAGCAGGACGCTTTGGTGTGGAAGTAGCTAACTTGGTGCATCTGGCTGATAGGCACTTCTGTCCACTCAGGATCCTTAGGCCTTGTACACACGATCACTTTATCGCGCATTAACCATCATTACCGCGCGATACCAACAACGGCGTACACACGTGCAATAGGGCTGTTGCGCGTTAACTGCCTTGTTGTAGCGCAATACAAAAACCACCTCGATGAAGGTGGTAGCAGTTAACGTGGAACAGCTGTTGCGCCTTTCGACTCGTGTGTACGCTTATCGCGCAATGATTGGCCTCCGGAAGTGTCCCAGCATTCCAAAGTCATCCTCTCTGGTCTTCCCCCCACCCGCTCTGTGGCCGTGATGAAACAGTCCCCGCCCTGCTCATATTCCCGGGATTTTCGAATTTCTCATCTGTTTCACTTCCTGTTCTCTTCCTTGTGGAGTGGAGTGCAGCTCCAATCATCAGTAGCAATGGCGGCCCATTGTGGAAGACGCGCACCTCTTTGGAGCACGGCAGAGGTGCTGGACCTGATCAGCATCTGGGGAGAGTCTGCTATGCAGGAGCAGCTACGCGGCAGCAGGCGAAATTATGATATATTTGGCATAATTTCTCGGGCCATGTCAGAGAGAGGTTATGATAGAGACACTGTGCAGTGCAGATCAAAGGTGAAGGAGCTAAGAATAACCTATCACCGAGCGAAAGAGGCAAACCACCGTTCGGGATCAGCGCCTGCTACATGCAGGTACTGTAAGGAGATAGAAGACATCCTGAGTGGGGACCCCACAACCACTGCAAAGAGTCCCGTGGACACATCGGCCCCCCTCATCCACTGAATGCCAGACCTGAGCAGGATGAGGACGTGATCGATGAGGAGGAGGAGACGGAGGATGACCTGGAGGAAAGCGCAACAGCGTGTTGCCAGGAGCTCTTCTGCACCCCCGCTGAGACATCCACCCAAGACATGAATTGCAGCGTGTCCTCTGAGGCGGCAGAGGGGGGTTCCGGTAAGTTTCTCTTTCGTGCAGCTATGGCTCCTGCTAAAATATCATTGTCCGGGTTGGGGGTGCTTGCTGTCTCGGTCCCCGCTGTGCACGCTCTTTACTCTGCATTCATTAGAAGTGCATCAACACAAGCAGTGATTGTCAAAAAATCATCTGTATTTAGGTCAATAAAGGTTTCCTCGATGTACCTCCAGAGCCTACTACTCAGGTTAGATGGGAGAGCGTTTGTGTCTACGCTCCCAAAGACGGATACTCTGCCTCGCCAGCTGCAATGCACAGCCCTGGGAACCATGGCAGCACACAGTGCAGAAGCATATGGTCCTGGCTTGCAACCGGTGGCATGTAGGATATGTATTCTAGCTGGCTGGGGCACTCTGAGGAGAGAGATATCGGGTTCCATCTGTGTGCCCGGTGCAGAATGTTAGCCCCCAGTAAGCTTTCTATTAGGACGTACCTTGTCCGCTTCAGCAAAGCATAGGATGTTGACTGCCCTGCACCTTCCAGTGGAATGTGCTACTGGAAGGTTACATTGGTTATCTAGGCTCTGTGTTAACAACAGCTTTATTATTATTATTATTATTATTTTTAGATTCAACCGTCACAAGGCCGGTGTCTACCCCAGCTGACTGCATGAGAAACATTCGGCGGCGTGCTCGAAGAAACAGGGAGGATATGTTTCAGGACCTGCTGAAAACAGCACAGGAATCCGCGAGGGAAAATCGAGCCTGGAGAGAGGAATCCCAACAGAGGAGACAGAGAAACACAGGGACGAACAGATAAGCATGATGAAGGAGCAAACAGAACTGCTCAAGAGCATGATTGCTTTGCAGACCCAGGCGATTAATGTACGGGCTCCACTCCATACAGTTCAGCCGTGTCTGCCTCCCACACCCCATAGTCCTTCAAAGAATTTCTTTGAAGGCCACCCGTCCCCCTGGTACACTGCAACATCCAGTCCCCCCCAGAGCTACTTTTTAGAGACCCTCAGCTACACCCACCTGTAACCCCCTCTCCCCCTTTAGGTTTTAATAAAAACAGTGACAAATAATTTGAAGAGTGGCTTTATTTGTACACATTGAAAATCTCATAAGGTGCACCTGATGAATCCTGGAAGTTAACTAGGGGAGGGCATCATTGAAATGGTCCCTGAGTGCCTCCCTTATGCGAGCAGCTTCTCCTTGGGCCCCCCTAATACTCCAAGTGGCTGGCTGTTCATATGCTTCCTCGAGGTGCTGTGCCTCCATAGCCCACCCCGGGGAAAACTTTTCTCCCCTTCTTTCACAAATGTTATGAAGGACACAGCATGACGCAATCACAGCAGGGATGTTGTCCTCTGCCAAGTCCAGCCTCCCATACAAACATCGCCAGCGCCCTTTTAAACGGCCGAAGGCAGACTCCACAGTCATTCTGCAGCGGCTCAATCTGTAATTGAACCGCTCCTTGCTGCGATCTAGGTTACCAGTGTATGGCTTCATGAGCCATGGCATCAGTGGGTATGCTGGGTCTCCGAGGATGACTATGGGCATCTCCACATCCCCCACTGTAATTTTTTGATCAGGGAAGAAGGTACTCCCTTGCAGCTTCCGGTACAGAGCAGTGTTCCTGAAAATTCGGGCATCATGCACCTTTCTTGACCACCCAGCATTGATGTCCGTAAATCGCCCCTTGTGATCCACGAGTGCTTGCAGCACCATGGAGAAGTAGCCCTTTCTGTTGATGTACTCGGTCGTGAGATGGTCTGGAGACAAAATTGGGATGTGTGTGCTGTCTATGGCTCTCCCGCAGTTAGGGAATCCCATGGCAGCAAAGCCGTCCACAATCTCACGAACATTGCCCAACGTCACCGTCCTCCATAGCAGAACGCGATTGATGGCTCGGCAGACTTGTGAGAGGGCTAATCCGACGGTGGATCTCCCGACTCCAAACTGGTTTGCAACCGACCGGTAGCAGTCAGGAGTCGCCATCTTCCAGACAGCAATTGCAACACGCTTCTCCTCAGTTAGGGCTGATCTCATGTTGGTGTCTTTACATCTCAGGGCAGGGGCCAACTCTGAACACAGTTCCAGAAAGGTTGTTTTCCTCATTCGAAAGTTCTGTACCCACTACTCATCATCCTACAGCTGCATAACAATGCGATCCCACCACTCGGTGCTCGTCTCTCGTGACCAGAAATGGCGTTGCACCGTGTGTAGATGATCGGTGAAAGAGCTGAGCAACGCGGTGCTGTTGCTCTGCATGGCATCAATCAGCCCCTGCTCCTCAGCGTCCTCGTCTGACTCGGAGCTCATTGCCTACTGAGCAACCAGCCGAGATGTATTTAGAATGCTGAAGGCGACAGTGGAGATCAGAGCAGGATCCATGCTGTCGCTGTTGTGATTGCTTGCAAGTAGTGCGTCACTGCACTGTTGAAAATAGGTGCAAGTTGCTATTGGCAACGAGGAAGGCGCAAGGGGAACACAGTGCACCAACTGAAACTGAGAGTTTACCCATGGCGCTTTCCGTTCCTTTCCTTCATCCCATGATTCCAAGCGCAGATTGAGGGAAAATTGAACTGTGGGATAGGTGCCCAGAATTCAGTGCGCTACACCGCGATATTGCAAAGAATTCTGTTGCGTTGCAAAGAGCGACGTGTGAATGCGCGATCCCACAATAAAGGTCACGTGTTTTTTTTATAGCGCAATTGCCATGTTGCGCTTTAATCTGACCGTATGTACATAGCCTTAGCTGTGAACCCTTTTCTGGAGCTAGTCCTCTGTCTATCATGCATGCTGTAAGTTTCCCATCTTTAAAGCATCTGACGAAGTGGGATTTTCTCCCACCAAGCTCATGTGATAAATAAATCTTAGTCTTTAAAAGTGCCACAGGACTCGGTTGTTTTACTCATGCTCAGTATCTCTCTGTTCATGCTACAGTTCCCTGTGCTTACTTGTGGGGTTTTTGGTTTTGTTTTGTTTTGTTTTGTTTTTTGGTTGGTTGGTTGGTTGGTTGGTTTTTGTTTTGTTTTTTTCTGAGGATGCTGTACAGCCACTTCATGTATTAGTGGTCTGCAGCAAACATTCCTGCTCTGGGGCCTGATTGATATCAGAGTTTAGATGTAGTCAGAGCACAACTAAAAAATCAGGCCTCACTGTTGAAACAGGTATTCTTTTACCTAGTCTGAGCATCCTGTTTTGGGACTTCAGAGCCCTCATGCTAGCTGAAGCCTCTGAGCTTCTTGTTGGCTGTGAGGCAGCATCAAAGTTTAGGTGGCTTTGTGAATGCTGCCTAGCAGAAACTTAGGCACCTGTGCAAAGGCGGCTTTAGGGGTAGGTAAGCAGGCAACTGCCTAGGGCCCCAAGCACTAAGGGACCCCATCCTCAACTCATTGGACAGAAATAAAAATATAGAAATTTTTCCCATTTAGCAGAGCCAGCAGGGCTGGAAGCCTCAGCACTTTTCAGTCTTGGCTTATCTAGGCATTATCATTAGGATCTGTGCTTCGTCTGAATTGCAGATTTCACCATTATCTGCCCATCACCTTTACAATGGCATGCTAAAAGGGCAGGAGCTAGCCCTTTGTGACATCAATAGAGACAGCACAATAGCCAGAACTTTTCCAGTGGTCTCATTTTCTAGTGCCTCAGTCTGGCCATTTATTCTTCCACTTTTTAATCCCAGTTGTGAGAATTTTTCCTTTTCTTCCATTTCTTCTTTTGCCTTTTCCTTTGTGAGAATTTTTCCTTTGGCTTTGGATAGCTCAGGTTACCAGGTAGGTCTATGTAGGCTATTACATACAAATACAGTGTTGTCCTAAAGCAGCCATTTTAGCTGTGTGTGATGTCTGTGCTGTATGTCTTTCTTTTTAAACTACTTTTGGTAAGTAATTTTTAACTTCTTTTGTACTTATTCTTTAATATGTTTGGGGGGGGGGGGTCAGAGTCTTATAAACTTGAGTACTTCAGTGAATTTCATTGAAATTTGATGTTACTTTTATTAATTTATGGCTATATAGTAGAAACTTCTTTTCACTTTTTTATTTATTATAATTATTTGTATAAAACTTTTAGTGCACATAAACCCGAGCCTATAAGAATTATTTGTAAGATTTGCCTGCCAATATTTGTTCATTATAGATTTATGCTGCTAATATTTATTATTTAATTAGACTTTAGAGAGTGATTTGTAAAGTTTTATTTTAAAAAAAATTGGCATTTTATTTTGAGCCATCATTATTTTACCCCTTTTTATTTAATTAATGCACATATCTTTTTAAAATACATTTTAAATATTAATTTTAACTTTGTAATTCAACATTTGCTCATTTGTTAGGTGAAAGATGATCAAGTTACAACACATAATCTGAAAATGTCTTTCATGATAGACAGATTTTTAAAAATATCATACCCAAGAATAATTTAGAGATAATGCAGCCATTGTTCTGGCCCTTTACATAATGGAAACCGTTTCATGCTCCACCCCTAGGACTCTTAGGGTGCGTCTACACTAGTAAATTAAGTCAACTTAAGCATGCTTAAGTCAACTTAATTTACTCTGCGTCCACACTGGCATTTCCTTAAGTCGACTTAAGCTACTGCTTAAGTTGACTTAAGGAAATTCAAAGTTGACTTTATAAAACCTCATATAAAGTCGACTTTGAAGCTTAAGTCGACTTTTTAAGTCGACTTAAGCCATGTCAACGCCCTATGTCGACTATGTCGACTTAGGGCAAGGGGCAAGGGAACTTCCTTCTCGCTGGGGCTCGAGCGCGGTCCCTGGGAGAAGGAAGCCCCGCCCTGAGAAGTCCCGAGCAGAGGGGAGCCGAGTGGTCCGGGGCAGAAGGGAGCTCTACAGTCCCCACGCGGGGCTAGCTCTCCCTGGACCGAACTAGTCAACTTATAGAGTCTAGTATAGACTCTCTAAGTCGAGTTTGTAAGGTCCACTTTAAGTCGACTTAGGAGTCCTGTGTGAACTCTAAGTCGACTTATTAAAGTCGATTTATTTAAGTCGACCTAAATTCCCCAGTGTAGACATAGCCTTAGTTCCAGCCCCTATGACTTTTTTTTTAAAGTTATAAAAACATAGACTACAAAAAATACTCCAAAACCTTTTTCAAAAGGTATATCTGACTGAAAATAGTTCTTAGTAGTAAGGTTCCTGTGCAGAGTGTGCAAGCCAAACATTGGAGCATTCTCTAGGACTTTGAAAGTGAAATGACTTACAAGCAGAAGAACTGCTTCCCCGCCGCCCCTTGTCTACACTTAGAGAAATGCAAAAAGTAAAGCACATAAGTAGTTAAAAAGTAGTAAATTTCTTAATTTTTTATTTGTAGTCAACTAAATCAGTGTTATCTACCTGGTAAGATTTGGAATTGGGAATTTTTTGCTGTATTTTTTCCTAATTGTTTTAAAGTTTATAAATAAGCTTAAAATATGGCTTAATTTTTTATATGTTATTGGGTACAATGCTCATAGCCTAATTTCTAACTTATTACTTGTAAAAGAAACCTAGCGCTTTTAGGTGCCTAAGTAGTCCCTGGAATCATGGTTAAAGTTGCCCCATAACTGTTCAGCTGCAGAATGTAGCTTTTCCTGATTGATTAAAACTAGTGAAGACATACCTATGCTCCATTATGACAAGAATGACTTAGTGCACTAGCTATCCTCTCCAACGAACAAGACGCACTATGCTATCTTTTGACTTTCAAGAACTTATTACTGAAATTAGCAACAGAAAGGACAGGAAGATGAACTTTTAGATCAGAAAGCCACATTTAACATTGAGAAAAATTTTCAATTTGCTCCTGATATGGTAGTTACATTTTAGAGAGGTAAGTTATATACGTTATAGTCACCATCTGATCCTTGATTCAATTGATCATTCATCATCTGACATGTCATTTTCAGATGTAATATATGGATTTAAAAAAAAAAAAAGATTATGCTTTAACTATGTGTTTAGTTCCATTGGTGGCCCCCCAATGGGCCTTCACCTAGGGACCCGAGTTGACTTAAGGCTGCCACTGCATCTGTGGGGTCTTAGGTGTCTATGCAGTAGGACAGCAGCAGAATGTTTGAGTAATGAGTAATGTTTGATACCTGAGTGTCCGTGTTGCATGATGTGCGGTATCAATATTAAAAAAAAAAAGAAGAAGCTGAATTTGACATGTCCATATTTTGAATTGCCTTGTTATATATTTTTTGGGCCAGATATGTTTTTAAATTGAAAAACTGTTATACTTCACTAGCAGTCAGTCATTCCCAATAGGACTACTGAGCTGTTGGTTAATGAGTCAGAAATCCAGTTTCTGTGAAGGACAGAGAACTGTTTGGCATATTGGTTATACTATGATCTTTGTGCACCTCCATTTGGTCAGACTTGACAACTGTAGATCATGGCAACAGATTTTTGGAAACTGTGATCCTAACCAAGGTTCTTTCTGTGGTTGTCTCAATAAGGAATGACCTATCAATGAAAAATGAGGAATAATATGAAGTGAGGAATTTAGACAATTTGCCCCACAAATACTATCACACCCTTCCTAGATGATAGCTTTGTGAGGGCTTAACAATGGACTGACCTGTCATTATCATTAGTTATCCTACAAGAAGAGAAGGTGAGATAGCCAAACACACAACACAGAAAGGAAACCTGAAAGATATAAAACTTGTGTTTTATTTCTTTGGGGACACATTCTATCCTCCCAACCTGATGATGACTAATGTGGCTGGACATGTAAGGTCATTACCAGATAGTGAAGCCTCTTTATAGTTTCTCCTGCAATTGGGATGAAATATTTCTTGAAAAGAGTAAAATGTTTTGCAGGCATAGCACTTCTATGGCACATGTCGTTTATTTGGGGCTTTTTCCTTGTAAGAAGAAAAACCAACTTTTATGTGAAAATAGAAACACTTCCTTGCTTCAGATGTTTTCTAAGGGGAATATACTCCGCCTCTTAGCTGTCAGAAAATTTCTGTAGCAATAAGGAGTGAAGGATTTCATCAGTTCCTGACATTCTGCTGTAATGTATGTGGTGTTTGTTTTGTTTTGTTTGAAGTTTATGTTGGATGGCCTATTTTTTTTTTTTAAAGTAGGGATTTTCTAAAACATGTATGATAGAGCAGATCATTAGCATAGGGTTATGTGGTCACTCCTTCTAACTGACAGGATGACACTGCTGACTGTCTGAAATTACATGAGTTAATTGCCATGAAATACCATATTTTTCGGACCATAAGATGCACTTTTTTCCCCCAAAAAGTGGGGGGAAAATGAGGGTGCGTCTTATAGTCTGAATGCTGTCCAGCAAGCAGTGTTCCCTCTAAGCTGCGCGGGCGCACGGCCGCACAGCGGCCGTCGCAACCCCCGTGCAGCATTGACGGACCCCCGCGCAGGCCGGCAGCCCCCACCGCTCCCTGAAAACCCCCTGGGCTGTGGCTTTGCCGTGGCATTGCCGCGGCAGACCCGCCCTGAGCCCGGCCTCTGGGCTGGCCCTCCCCGCCCCCAGGGCGGAGCAGGCAGGCTCAGGGCCGGGGCATGCGCGCGTGCCTGCCTGCCTGCTCCATGCAGCCGGGGCAGTGGAGTGGCCGCAGCTGGGGCAGGCTGCCGGGTTCCCACCCGCCGGCCACCTCGATTTCCCGGCCCAGGGCCGGGGTCGGCTCCGCTCCGGCACAGCCTCGGCCTCCTGGCACGGGGCCAGGATCGGCCTCCAGGGCCGGGGTCTGCTTTGCTCTGCCGGGGCCGCGTTCGGGTCCCCGCCGCCAGCGGCCACGGCTTCTTTCTTTCTTTTTCTTTTTTTTTTTTTCCCTCTTCTTTCTCTTCTTCGCCTTCCCTTTTCTTTCCTTCCTTTTCTCTTCTTTGCCTTCCCTTTTCTTTCCTTCCTTTTCTCTT
>ML685772.1:10097982-10116809 GCA_007922175.1 Pelusios castaneus | reverse complement strand
TAAATAACTCAGTCATAGGTTGGTGGCCTATTGCAGGAGTGGGTGGGAGAGGTCTTGAGGCCTGCATTTTGCAGAAAGTCAGACTAGATGATCGTACTGGTCCCTTCTGACCTTAAAGTCTATGAGTCTATGACTTCAAACTTCAGTTCTGTGTATTTAGCACCTTTCCTGAGACCTAAATAATAATTTTTAGCATTTACAAAGCCATTTACATTCCCAAAGAAGTAACTATTTTGTTTTGTTTTGTTTTTCTTTTTTGAAAAAAAAGAATGAGGCAGCGAAAAATCAAATTAAAGCTATATTACCAAAGCCTAACATAACTCATGTGCCGTGCCAGGTCAGTGTGTGTGTATGAGTCGCCTGCAAGTATATTTTCCTTTTCAGTCACTGTAAACTAAGTAATAGGAGAAGTGAATACTTTTTCTTTGATCCAATGTTAATGAATTCACTACATAGAATATAATGGCATAAACTGTTACGGTAATGGAACATTGGCAATTGATACATTCAAGTGTCGAAATAACTGCCCCAGAAAATTCTCTGTGGACAAAGAAATTAGCCATTCACTGTATCTGATTATTATCTACAAAAATTGGTTTAGATATTCACACTTGGAATGACTTTGAGCTGAAGATTGCATTTGGATCCATTTTTCAACTCAAAATGGAGCAAGATTTGACATCGTTAATGAAACTTGATACAGCAGCTTCCAGTTTTTGATCACTAGACAAATTATACATAGCTCCATTCAAGGCTAGAGTGATTTTTATTCCTGTCACAAGATCTTTCTTCAGGAATATTGCTCTCTCTGGTGATGACTGTGGTCTTCTGATGTTATTTCTACTAAAATATTAAGTCTCAAGGCATTGAATAATATTATAGAAAATCATGCAAGTACTGAAGTTCCTACAAGGAAACAGTAGACTCATGTTACCCTGTCTGTCAGACCTCTAGTTGTCCCTTATTATAAAAGATTTTTCTAATTTTAGACTCAAATTTGCCTACACCCTGTCCAAAAAGATTTATTTTCCTTTTATTAAGGTAAAATAGTTACATTTAAAGCATCCTTATTTATTTTTCATGGTGCCAGCTCACTCTGTGATCCTATACATTTAAAATTCCACCTGCTCTGCATGATCTTTCTCATGATCTGTAGAATTGATTCTATTGAAAGCTTGAGCAAATAAATACATTATACAATTAATTTAGCCTTTTGTTCTATGCATGAATTGGTTGGAAATACATTTTAAAATTCTCAAATGTATTAATTAAAATTATTCATGAATTTCTTCAGTGAAATAGTCTTACTTTCTAGGTTACTTAAATTGTGATTAATACAAATTAATCTGCAATTTGTACTGGAATGTATATAAACTAGGCAACTGTAACGTCCATGATTAACTTCCCAACATAATGTAATTTCATATGATTTATTCAATTAATTGTAATATTACATTCACACTGTTCAAATTTATGTAAATCATCTAATCTGGTATCAGTAAAATTGCCATATGTTGTATATAAGTAACCAATGCAAAATAAACTGTGAATTTTAAATTTTATAGTTAAATCTATCATTTAAAATTAGTTTTGGGTAAATATTTGAGCTACACACTTGTTTTTAGTGACTCATTATGTTAGCAAAGCTTGAAAGCTCAAAAAGTAAACGCTCAATCTTGCATCCAATGATGTCAGCAGCAAAACTTACATTGACTTGAAAGGTACAGTTTCAGATCTATAGAAAACAAATATGGATGCAATGTGCAAACGTGATCAAATTTAAGTTCTTATTATTCTAATTACAATGGATAACACTGAGCGTCTGTAAACAGAGGTGAAATTCAAGGGCACAGACTGTACACAGCAAAATGAGATGTATGGCATTAATGGTTACAGTAGGAAAGAACAATCCTCACTCATGATTCACTGAAAAGCAGTTCTGAATAAAAGTGGTGACATTTTTCTGCAAATGTCCTGCCTATTTCTTTCTAAAGTATTTCACATGCCCCGGACTTCATCACCCCATTCAATTTCACCAATATATTATTCTCAAGAGAAACTTATAAAGTCTGTTGGTGTGTAAGTTCATTCTAACTGAATACTACTCACCTCTCAGGAAGTCAATCTTCCACCCTCACCCCCAGATGTCATTGTACCTTTCTCCTTCATCATTGTATTGTTAAAAGCAAAATTACTGCTTTTTGAAAAATCTTAACCACAGGAGTGGCTTCCACATACTGCTGGCTAAGATTTTAAGTGCCAGATCCTGACGTTACTTGTAATGAATCAAGCTCTTTGACTATATATTAATATTGTTAATTTCTTGTTTCAGTTAATATCCAGATTAACTATGCTTAGAGATAAATCTTGACTCAGTTAGTATTTAACTTTTGGGTCAGTAGATTTTTAATATTCATCTCTAAGTTAATATCTCTTTATTATGGTATAATGAATACTATAGCATATATTTCCATATTAAAATACATGAATTAGGAAAGTGAGTTCCTTTTTTTTTTAAAAAAAAAACCATTAATTTGTATTTTAAAATTAATTGAACATTTCTGTCTTCCATACAAGTAAAGCTGGTTGCCTAATAATCATGATTCTGGCCTATTTTTCAGTTAGTGAATCATTCACAAACTGATCCTGATTTTCTGAGTGCATTTGTTGTTTGTATCATCATCATGTTTGAGAAACTATTTTTGTACAATGGCCCAGACATACAGATCTGGAAAACTAAATTTGACATGGCTCCTCAGTCACCAGTTACTTAGTTGTACTAACAAAGCCAAAACAACGTCTTATGTTTTTAAGGAATCAGACCAAGTCCTCCAACTCTGTTTAACCAAGAAAAGAAAATGACCTGGGATTACCTCAGCCTCCCAGACAGTACTAGGACTATTTCCATTGTAGAGCTATTGGCTCAGGAGTACCCTTCACTGCTGAAAGGAGGTACTAGGTATGCTCTAGGATCAAGAACACTAGAAAGTCATTGATTTTCCACAACTAATCCAAAGTTAATTGCTCTCATCTTTTTTTGTAGAGAAATACATACTGCATTTCATGCTTAAAAGTCATGTCTGTAGTCTTTAATGGAGTGCTTTTTCTTTGACTGGCAGTACTAAAATTAATGTGTGTTTTGGCTAACAGGATTTATTTTGTCAGGAGTAAGATCAAATCAATAGAGGGTGATTGGAATTAATGAAGCTTTGAGAGCCAGTAAAATCCCACCTAAAGAGAGTACATCTATAAATAAATACTTTTTTAGAATCCCAAGCTTTCAAGACTAAAGGAAATTTAATTATATTCACATGCCAACTCCTCCTCACTTGAGCACATACACCAACATTTAGAATAACTGAGCCCCATTCACAGTTTCTTCAAAGCAGACACACCAATCTTTTTTTTTTTTCTAACAGGTTTCATTCTCAGATAAAACAAATGAATCTCCAGAATGAAAGCTAGAAATGTTGGCAGCTTTCAGGCTTGGGTTCCATTCTGACAATTGAACATCATAGGCAGGTGGTAAGGAGTTAAAGAAGCTTGTCCTTGTGAGCATTGATGGTGTATCATCAGAATCAGTCTCTCACAAATACCCAAACATATTTTACTTCACTACTTCAACTTTTCACACTCACGAGCCTATCTGTACAATCAGACAGACTGGACACATCTTTGCACTTAGTACTATCAAAGTCAGTAATTTAATACAGTTAAGGTCAGATCCTGCAGTGCAAAGTAATAGGAATTTAATATACTCAAAATTTATTTCCTGTCTACCTGCTCTTTATTCTGCATACATCAAAGCAACAGCATGAGTGAAAAGGATGCAACATTTGTTTTCTTTTGATGACTGCAGTTAACTTTTGAATTAATATTATCTAATTTATTTTATTTTTTCTAAAATAAGGGGGTTTAGTGACTAAAAACCTCTTCAAAAAACTTAAATGCTTGAGAACTTTAAATAGTTCACAGTGCAACATCTGAACACAATCAGTATTGGAGAAATTTAACTCTAAAATCCAGGCCCAAATATGAATTTTGTACCTGGCCACTATCTTTATGGATGTCTGAATCAAACTTCCAGATCTGAACACTATCCATATTCTTTGGGGGCATTGAGATCTGAAGTCTGATTTGAACTTTGTCTCAGGCCATCTCTAGTCTTAAGCTTTAGGAAAATGACCATTCATAATGAAGCAAAGCAAAGTCCTCATTCAGGAAGTGCAAATGAGTGAAGGGCTTTGACAGTGCTTTCCGGGGGAATACTCAATGTCCCCATTGACAAAGGAGAAAGCTCTACAATTACGATTGTAATTCTTTGCAGAACCAGGTAGTAGTCTAACTGGACATACCACATGAGTTTGATATTTTTCATTTACAAGGCACCTTACTGTAGACAATTAGTCAGCAGCGGTCTGAAACAGCATGTCTCAAGTCGTCAAACTAAATAACCACCGGGCGGCAATAATTTAGCAGTCATTCTGTCTCTGCTGTGTGGCTCATGTAGGTGTTGCAACCATAATCCAAATGTTGCCATTTTCTCTCAGCATTTTTGTTCTTTTCCCCATGTCTAGTTCCAATATTTTGATTTGTTCTTTTGATTCTTTACAACCATATATATTGGCAGATGAGGATATAGAGATTATTTGGACATGAGAAAAATATATGTGGGGATGCAGGCAGGGGGGAAGCAGTTCCAATATTTATTTATTGGGAGTCTAAGCAGGCACCGTTCACTCTCACTGATGACAACTGCACAAGAATACCATAATACTATGCAAAGTGGACATTGAAGGCTAAATTAGTATTGCTCATGGTTGGGAAGGTTGCGGAGAAGGCACAGGGAACAGTTTTCTCCCTCCACAACCTTGCCCTCTAAATCCAACTGAGAAGAAAACCATAATATGACTACTGGCATTTCTTCTCAGCGAAAGGAAAGGGGTGAAGGGGGATCTACTTGCTTGTTCCAAGTGCTGTGCATCCAGACCGCAGTACGTCAAATAGTAGCCATATCTCTAAACCCTATGTTCACCAGCTATCCTGGAGAAGGATACTGCCACATGAAGCAACATTGCACGTTTGCATTAATTTGCATAAATAAGTGACACTACTGAGCTCACTCTCTAACAGCTGACAGGCACTGGGCACATTTTCAGTGACTCTAAATAGGGTGGTGTGAACTTTATATGGATCTGTACATTGGTGTAAATCTATCTATGTATTCTGTAACTTGCATGTTGACATGAAAGAAGGCTTGGGTGGCATTCAGAAAAGCAAGCATGAGAGTATAACATAAAGCAGACCATCACTATTTTATCTTATAACTTCTACTCACTCCTGTTGATTGCTTTTCCTGGCGTAACCCCATCCTTCCTCCCTCTCAGCATATAATGCACCCATTTATACTCAGTGACCCAGGTTTTGTTTTGATCTCAAGTAATGAGATCAGAATAAGACCCAACTTTCATTGACATACATTGATTTACCAACATTCAACTTATGCTATTGTTCACCTCATCTCAAAAATGTGACCCGCTGTGCCTTGTTCAGGCATAATGGCAAAAATTCACTGACTAAAGTGTTATGGCATCTATTTACACAAGGTCTAAACTTTTTGGTTTAATTACTTCCTCCGCCACAGTTTGGATGTTACAACTGAGCCCCAGCCCCTGTCTACGCACAAAGCCTCTCAAAACTAACTTGCCTCTGACTCTGCAGACATGCCGTATAACCAAATATGCTCATGCCTGAAGTCTGCTTTCCAGTACCTCATCAACCAACTCTGAACATGTACTAGTGTACAGTAATATCTGTCAGCAGAGTACCATGCAGTTGATGTATCTGCCTGCTATACAGAATATTTACTAGAGCAGTGGTTTTCAAACTATTTTTTTTCCCGGGACCCAGTTGAAAAAATCATTTATGACCATGGCCTAAAAATTACATCTCTGAGCAATGCATTCCAGTCTTGTGCTGGCAGCAGCTGGGGGCACCACGACCCAGAGCCTGAGGGTTTGTGACCCAGTACTGGGTCCTGACCCATAGTCTGAAAACCACTGCACTAGAATATGAGTGGGAGAGAAATCCAGATATAAGCCAAAAAAGCTTAAGCATCTGAATTTTATTTTTATCATCTCAGAGGAAATTTTCAAAAGCTCCTAATAGAAAGTCAATGAGATTTTTGCTCCTAAAGCTCTTAGGTTCTTTTAAAACTCTCACCCTATCAATGCATGAATAAATATAAAGTGTTTTATTTCTTCATACTTTGTATAGTAGGCAATTATACACATTTAGCTCCATTCATGTTTGAAGGCTAGAATTTTTTTCTTGCATTACTTTTGCAATTGATCCATTAGCAAACAATTACACACTGCATGGAGTTTTCAAAAAATTGTGATTTTGTATCCATTGCTAAATTACTTCAAGATTTACTACTGCTTGCGTTAAATCAGCTGATATGATTTATAGTTGTAAGCACACAAGTGGAAAGTTCTTTTGGAATATATGATTAAATAAATGGAATGTTTGCCTAGAAAGGGTGAGTTTACTACATATTATAAAATTACCTTATTTTGAGAGAAATTTTGTGGGGGAGATGCCAAAGAGCTTAAAGGCGTTGTTACAGAAATAAAGAACAAAAATCTCAGCTGAATGCCCTTAGTTAGCTAGAACTTTGCAATGCCTATAGGAATCAAACATTTTTTATTTAAATCTTTTTTTTAGCTTATGCAGAAGAGAGAGGCTGTAAATTGGTACACGAGAAATCTCTGGACTACGTTCTGAATTAATACATCTACAGGCATTGAAATTGGTTGCACTGTTTTACATGGAGGTCTCTAACTGAAAATTAGACTTTGAAACATGTGACAGAGACAATAAACATCTTCCTGGTTTCCCCATTAAATAAAAATTCAAAGATTTTGAACACAATTTGTACCAGCTGACTTAAAAACAAAAGGAATTATAACAATAATTACTTCAGAGAAAACCCTTAACTTATATCTGGTTAATTGCAAACACATTAGCCCTTTAAGATGAAATTTCTCTTCTGGGAATTCTACAGAGAGCTTGTATGGTGCTATAAAGATAGAAGCTAAGCATTCACTAACCGTGGTGGTTTTTTCCTACATAATTCTTTAAGACAAGCACTTCATACAAGCACTTCTTAATGTGATGGGAGTTGGCTTTGTCTTTTATTTATCATAATCCTGAGGGAAATTATCTTGACAACTGTATTTTGCATAGAGTGGTGAAAAACAATACATGCATTAGGGAGACCCAAGAGAAGGAGGTTGCAGTACTCAAGATAGGAGATGAAAAGTATCTGCATGAGTGTTTTGTGGACTGGACTGATGGAAATAGTGTCAGCTTTTCTATGGAGTCCCTGTGCCTTAGGAAATATTCTTTTTAAGGGGAGGCTCTGAGAGAACAGCCCTATTAGAGCTATGCTGACAGAGAAATGTGTTCTGGGACCAGGACTTTGTGACCTCATTCACTTTCGAAGGAAAAAAGTGTTGGTCTTTATCCAGGCAAAACTCCCAATAATTTCAATGGTTGCATGGACCCCAATGGAAGCTTTGTTTGCAAGACTGGACCAAATATAATATTTTTGCCCCATGTTAGTGTAATAACTTGCTAGTTACCTTCAGTTCAGGTTTGATTCTACCATTAGTTTTTATTAAATTAAGTTTATTATAGTTTGTTTTTGTAACTTTGTGGACTTAGGGTTGTGTCAGACTTTCCATCCATAAAACAACTCTTTCCAGGGTTTTATGTATCAGTTATAAAAATGTTCTCTGGACTGAAATGTTGTATTTCAGACTTACTATTTTCCCCTGGTCTGAGAGGGATGGGAATCTGAAGAAAATCTATTTTCTTATTTTTGAGTTATAAATATACAACAAAAATATTTTTTAAAACCAAAAAACAAGAGATCCTCTTTTCCCACTCTCGTATTTAAAAATAAAGTTACAATGTTTCTTGAAGCAGTATCTGTTCCTTACATTGATTCTCGTATTAAAAATGGAAAAAAAGTTTCAACAGGCTATTTTGACTGCAAAAGTGTCAGTTGACACTAGTCAATTCTTCCAGTTCATCTTCTTACACAAAAAGGAGACACCTGATGAAATTAATATATTTAAAACTAATGCAAGGAAATACTGCTTTATGTATTAAATTCACTATCATCAGAGGTCAACTCCATTTTGTAGGCGCCAGCTGCAGTTAAGTCATACTTTGTTTTGTGAAGTAAACTTACGTCTTACTGACTATATTTTAAATCATTAATTAGATCTTGCTTTGTTCAGAGTGTCCTCCATACATTAAATGTTTGCCTTTTTATTAAAAATATTTTGGAGGGTCATTTAAAAGTACAGTAAAAATTTCCACTACCCGGAAACTGCATTAACGAATGAGAAGACTGTGACACACAAAACAGTAAACAGCAGGACATTTACAGATAAGGGTGAAACTTACTTAGTTCTCCAGAACTGAGACACAGCAGGATCTTCCTTTAGCTATTCTCTTGACATATCCTGTTGTGCCTAAATGCTGCAAAAACATATGGTGTGTGAATTTCTCATCTTTGTCATTTCACATCTCACTCTTCTTTTGAAGTCTTGGGAAATGAGGACATAGAACAAGGCATTGCCATGGAATTTCTGTATCTCACTTAACCTCCTTCTGGTTGTTTGGTAAAAGCAGAAATACCACAACAACTATGAATAAATATACAGTTATTGATTTCTCATGGCACATGTAGACATTACTCAAGTGTTCTCGTAGATTAAATCAGGTCATTCCGGTGCCCACAAGGTGATCAAGGAGACAATATTGCTGCAATGCCATGTTCTGACACCAGAGCTCTGTATTAGTATTAATTTCCTAATAATAGTAAAATCCAAACTCCAAAAATAATTTACATTTCAAGCTGTAAGCTGACTAAGGGAGAGAAAATGGTAGTGTAGGAGAAAGCAGCATCTTGCTTTGGTGTGATTAAAAATATATTTTAAAAGAAGAAGAAAACTGCAGGCATATAACTTGGAAAGTTAATGCTTTCAGGAAGCATGTTATCTATAGCAACAGCTCTCTGACTTTTGCATGACTGAAATACACGTTGAAATTCTCATCCTGACATCACTGAAAGGGTGGAAGAAAAGGGTCCCCGGCAAAAATCTTTTACACCAAAACAGAGCTTGGGGATTCCAGCCCTATAATGACCTACTAGTAAGTGGTAATATTATTTGTATTATTACAGCACCAGATGGATTGGGCCATTCATCTCTTGGAGTATAGTAAATCTTACATTCCTCACACAAATTCAGAATTTTGGTCTCTGAGTTTGAAATCAAAGATCTTGAAGTCCCTCATAGCACCTTCTTTTACTGAAGACTGCAACTCTTCTCATGAGGGAACAGGACTAAACTTTGAGGGAAGCTTTGTAACCATGTAAGATCAGAAGGTCCATCCTTCTAGCCTGCTTTCTCCCTTACGCTCTTCCCCACCAAAATTTTGATGATGAGGCAAAAACAACCCAATGTTTACCATGCGAGCGTTCTACCCTGAAGGAGAAACATTACTAATAATGGAAATGCACCAGTATTTACAATAAAGTGTGACATCCAAAAACCATCACATCAAAACATCAGCGGTGAGAACTTGTACTTAAAAAATAGCAATCTCATCTTTATTATTGTCCCACAAGAAGATGACTTCCCAGATGATTGTCCTCATTCTAATATTGTTCAGGGGAAATCCAGTTCTGATTTAAGGTTTCTGGCTATGCCTTGTAGTTGTCACCTGTAATCACTGCTCCTAAACTTTACCATGTCCATACCAACCCAATGTTAACTGCCCAGAGAAGACTCTACCTGGGGAGAAAAATAAGTTCTACTGCCAGGGGGAAAAAAGTGAATATAGGCTGTCAAACATATATACTATATGCTCTCAAAACAGCAAATTTAGGCCACTAATCTAATGTAAGGAACAGTTGGAGGTGTTGTTGAGTTTTAAATGTTTCAAACACCAGATTAAACTGCAGCACAATTGATTTACTATCGTTTACCCCAGCTAATTTGGACAATATAACAATTGATTTCTGTATTTAAATAAGAGGGTAAAGTAGTATAGCCGTACCATTCCATTGGGATAGAGCCTAGAGTTCTGTGGAAAATCCTAGGATATACAGTTAGATTCTTATCAGACTTAATCTCAGTTTGCTTCATCAAGAATGGCATCATTAACTCTCTTAAAAAGGGGTCAATAAAAATAAGAGGCTACTCTTTACTTTTAATATTAGATTTACAGGTAAGTAAATTAGTTAGTAAGTAAGTTAGTAAATAAATAGTAAGTAAATTAGTAAAAAGTAAGTTACTTTTTTAATATTGTGTCAGAATTTAAGATCAATACTTGAAATGTTGATAGAAAATAGTCATTTGGAAGAGATACAGAAGTTGTCAGGTAAATGTAATTTATGATGCTGTAACCTTTGATCTGCCAAAAGTATGCGCTGATTACCTCAGGTATGACAGGTGAAATGGAATTATTGAATATTCTATTCTGTATTAATATTTACATTTATCCCAACAAACCTGTTGTGTGAATTGAATTTTGCATATACATACTACATGTATAGAAAAAAAATAAAAACACAGTATATAGCCCCAGGTCACCAGGTTCCCATGAAATCCTCTCTTACATTATCATCCTCCTTGGCTCTCTAGTTTTCTTTGATGCACACAAAAATGCACCAATGGTAAGACCACTGGTGTGCTGCCATTACTACCTATCATCCTGGCCAATGCTGCTTTTTTGTTTCTTTATACTTTCAAGTACATCTATCATAGAAATGTAGGGCTGGAAAGATCCACAAGGGATCATCCAGTCTATCTCTCTGCACTGAGATAGGATTGAGTAAAGCTGTTCATTTAACCTCTTAAAAACTTCCAAGGATGCAAATTCCACCTATATAATCTGTTTCAGAATTTAACTATCTTTATCATTACAAAGGTTATCCTAATATCTAACAAGTTTTCCTTGCTGCAAACTAAGCTGGTGACTGTGTTCTACTCTGAGGAGACAAGGAGAACAGTTGATTATCACCATGTTAATAATACATTTTTATTGGAAGACTGTTATGTTCCTCATTGGGTATCTATCTGTTTCTTGTCTTACACTTAGATTGCAAGTTCTGAGGAGAAAGGATTATCTTTTTTGTTCTGTGTTTGTACAGCAGCTAACACAATGGGGTTCTAGGTTCATGACTTGGGCTCCTAGGCACCATAATAATATAAATAAATACTTATTTCATCCTGCATTATTAAGAGTTTTGTGAGCTCAAGAGTTACGAAAGAACCCCAGACATATAGGAGAAAGTGGAGACAATTTATTATATTGTTATAAAACTGGAGAAAGATTTATTGACAGTTAAATTATGAACACAGATATGGAACAAAGAACTTTTCTCCTTGTTTTTCATTCATAAATCCACAATACTCTTACCAAAACAATGTCAAATACCATCTGGCTAGGAGCATGGGAAAGGGCAAAGAAAATATAAGAAATTGCTTAAGAAACACACGTAGCACTGTAAACCGATAAGCACTAATAGTGCTGTGATTTATCATGGATTTTTCAGTGCTACATATCATGGTTTTTATGCACGTACCTGGTCTCCAAACAAAATAAATACAGTACGGTGTTCTGTAGCCTGGAAACTGGTTCTGAGGGGAAAAGTAAACAGTAGCTGTTTTTTCTTCCAATAAATCTGAATTTAAGAACTGTTTATTCCCAGCTTTTATTTACTATCAGCTGGCTTCAGGAATAGAGAAAAATATTTCTCCGGCTTGTTCCTATATATTTTATCGACATTAGAATTGACAGCAATATTTCATTTTTTAAAATGGTGGTGCATCTTCGTTTCCATGAAAAATGAGTGAATGAATAATTTAAAATAGACCCAGCAGGTTTTCATAGCTTTTCCTGTACAGCACCTATGATATTCCTCCATGGTGAAATGCAAGAACCAGACTCTAGTCCTCATTTCAAAGAAAAGTCTGACAATCCAAATGAATTCGTCTCATTCCCCTATGTGTCTGAGTCATGGCAAAGTGATTATTTAGTGTCTCATCAAAGCATCTCACACACTATCATAATCCAGTACATCAGGCTTATTGAATGGTAAAATAAGTGTTCACTATATTGTGCTATCATATAATAGAAATCCAGATTAGATTTGCACCCCAAATAGTCTCTACATGGATGGAAGTGTGGGTCAGACTCCTCCAAAATATCTTCCCCTCTACCTTGGGCTCAAAGGCTGCATCTACACTGGTAAATTAAGTTGATTTAAGCTTGCTTAAGTTGACTTAATTTACCCAGCGTCTACACTACAGTTTCCTTAAATCGACTTAAGCAAGCTGCTTAAGTCGATTTAAGGAAAATAAAGTCGACTTAATTAAAATTAAGTCGACTTTATAAAACCACCTTCCTAGTAGACCTAAGGCTTAAGTCGATTCCCTAGAGTTGACTTAAGCCAATCTAGATCTGGGGTAGCCCTAAGTCGACTTAGGGCTACCCCAGGGCTACACCAATGCCCTCCCTGCCAGGGGGGCACAGGGGGAGCCTGGCATGACCCCCCACCTGGCAGGGCAGAGCCCTGCCAGGGTCCCTGTCCCCCTTTTGTACCTAGGTACAAGAGGGAAGGGGGCAAAGGCTGAGCCCCCTGGCATTGGGCAAGGGGTGCCCCCCTGCCCCTGTGGACCTCCCCTAAGTCCCCCTGAGCCCCTAGATCTCGACCAAGGCATCCAGTGTGGATGCTCTAGGTCGACTTTTTAAGTTCCCCTTTAAGTCAACTTTATTTTTAAGTGGGGACACACTAAGTCGACTTAACTAAGTCGACTTAAAGTCAACTTAAATTACCAAGTGTAGAAATAGTCAAAGAGCTATGGGCTACAAAGAAGGAGAAAGGGGTCCTGGGCCCCAGCACACCAGTGAGCCTCCCTTTGCTTGGCCCCTCACCCCCCATGGCCCTTGCTTGCCAGGGGCCCCCTTCCCCTGCTCCTAGCAGTCTGCCTCCAGGGGCAGTGGAGCCGACTGGCACACGGTGTGGCTTCCGGTACGGCTCTCTAGGGCCATGGCCTTGGAAAACCATGCTGAAGGCCCTACAGCACACCAGCCTGCTCTGCCCCCAGAGTGAAGCGACCCCATGCAAGCCTGCTCTGCCCCCAGCATCAGACCAGCTGGCCCAGGGGTGGGGCAGGAGTGCAGATGTGGGGACCCCTGGGCACAGGCCCCGTAGGCCTGTGTGGTAGTCTGCCTCTGAGATAACCCCACCAACCTCCTGAAGAATGAAGCTGAGGGTGCATTAACATTCTTACACAGTACCCTCTTTACAGGACCTCATGAGAATGTGTTACAGCTGTGCTCGTAGGGAGCTAGCCGAGTAGAGCCAGGGGGCACTGGAGCCAATGTGAAGTCACAGCCATGATGCTCTGTACTTTAGAAGATACCTGGAGATTATATTTTGTGAGGACAAATACTCTGCTGTCGAAATGATATAAGGAAACTCCACAATACAATTGGGCAGAATTTTTCCTCCCCCCAACCCAGAGGCACACTGTACAGGAGAGAGCAGTTTGACACCAAATGTCTGTGCCCTTCTGTCCCCCTCACACAAATAGGAGCTATTCCTGAAATCATAACCCTTTGAGTAATCCTTACACATGAGAAGTTCTGGTAACTTTAATTGGACTATTCACATAATTTATGATTATTCATGTTGGTAAGGGTTATGGGATCAGACCCATACAGTATGATTATTCCATGCAATTGGTAAGTATGGCCATCGGGTGTATCATGAAAACCACTAAACCAGAATACTTTATCGCTCTTGGTTCAGTGATCAAAGAGTACTGCAGGTCCAGACCACTTAAGAAACATGGTCCTTAATTAATTTTGGTAAATGAGATTGTTTGATGGGCATCTTCCTCCCTCCCCTCTTTGCTTATCTGATTAAGTAAAAAGAAAGGTCAAATGTTCACTCCTTTGTTGGAAGGAAATGTGAGTTGTTTATGCTTGCCAGGGGAAGAACTGTGAGTGATCGGCACAATCTCCATTAGATTCAGCTTTAGCTAGGGGAAGCATTTTTTGACTGGAGCGGCAGTAACACCCTGCTGCAGCATGGAAAAAAAATCAATACTGTTGCTGGAAAATTCATGCAAAAGTAACACAGAAAGATGAACCACTTGTGTGAGAGGAATCAATATTCACATGCAGATGACGTCCCTGAAGTTTATAAAGCAGTCCCATGCTTAAGTGGCTCATGTCGGAATAATCACGTAAAGGTTCAGTTGTACTTTATTCTGCCAGAGGGAAATCTGAATGCACTATTTTCTGCATTTTTTATGGTTAGGAAGTTATGGGAGAGAAGGAGCACTTGGGTCATTATATATGTAAAAATTCTTGCCCCAGATCTGGGAATCTTGTGTAATAAATTCAACTTGCATTAAAATTTTGCACTTGCAAGTTCAAAACATCTCACATAAATACTTCTAATGCATACCTGTTCTAAGACTATAGAAACACATAGTTCTATAGTCTTATGAGGATTATAAAGCCTTGTCAAAGGATTAGAGAAGGTTTATCAAAAGCATTGGACTAATAAAAATGCTATTTCACAGTGAGATTAAAACTGCAACATAAGAAAAAGGAGTTTCATGTTTGTGTTGAAATAGATATTCAAAACACTGTCTGCATTGGACCAGAAATGACCATTTACAAAAATATCCCATTTTAGATAGACCAATCCTTTGTGTACAAATAGATATGTAAGAGGGAGAGAGCTTGTGCCTTCAAAGGCAGAAGTGACTGGTTTATAAATGGTGCCTTTCATCTCTAGGGGAGTTAGCTGTAGTGCAGCACAAAATGTTTAGTCTAAAAATAAGGTTAAATGGCTATATATAAAATATATACATTGCAGAATGAACTTCACTGCATTAAATATTTTGCTTCTCATTAAAAAATATCTTGCTTTCTTAAACAGCCTGGATCTTATGTTCTTATGTTCTTATGAATTCAGAAGGGGAAGAATCAGGCCCTAGAAATATGAACGACCATTCTTTCAAAAGTAGTTTATATCTGCTCTGAATATCATGACACTAAAATAAGTGTTGATATAAGGACATTTTGTATTCCCTTAGTTATTTTCTTTTACAGTATACATATTAGAAAGAAAATGAACAGTTCTGAAAAGTGGAAATAAGATGCTTCCTGTTCTTGTACCTGCAAATGTTCTGGGGGCTGGATCCTGCAGGGAGCTGAACTCAGTTAAATTCAGTGACAATGTTCTTACTCAGCACAATGTTGATTTTGGTGGGTATTGACTGTGGTCAGAATCTGATCATATGTTTTTGGAGTGGTCATTGAAATAAAAATTCAGAAAGCCAGAGTCTCCATCTCCTGAAACTTACTTTTTTGTACTCCGTTATATTGTGCCTCTCATCACGTTTTACACATTTAAAAAATGAGTCCCTGTAACAAACCAGAAACTTTCTGGCAATCCTGCAATTCGTGCCCTTCTATATACGGTTTTGTAGGCATATCTATATATCTTTACAGAAGTTGCATTTTAAAAAGTTCCCTGCATGGAACGGATACATAAAATATTAAAACTTCATACATTCACAATACACTCAGAATTGTAATGAATAAAAAATATACACCAGACGATGATGTAAAAGAATTCAGGTACTTCCAAAGATGAACCCAGCCGCCAAAGATTGACTTCTTGATAAAGCAGAACTTTTTCAATGTATATACCAGAAGCTATGAAACCCACAGAGATATCATGTTCTTTTCTATTATTCCTGGGGTACCACATTTGAAACCCTCTAGTTTCTGTGGGACAAGCCCATCCCTCTTGATACACAGCAGAACTATTTTGATTTTGTTACGCAGGCAACCAGGCTGCTAGGAGCCTTCACATGTGCTGTGTTCAGACAACAATCGCCATGCTAAATTGAAGAACAGATGGGGTGAACTGGCACTTGTTTTAATTTATAATTATTTTTAAAACCTGCAAATGCATATATGAATATATACAAATTTGTGTATAGGATTGCATCCCTTTCTGTATGTCCTTTGTCATGTGTCTGTTTAGTCTCTGATCCTGCAAAGATTTACTCATTTGCGAAACCTTACATAATATGAGTAATTCCATTGACCTCAGTGGGATTACTCACAATGAACAGAGTGGATTTGGTGTCTTCATTTTGTACCACACTTAGCATGACAGAATCCAATCCTGACTGGTACCTTTGGATGCTACCACAATATAGATATTAAATAAATCAATAGTAGTACTATAAAGGAAGGAAGGGAGGATTTTTCTACACTGCCAGAAGGTTGATAGAGATATAGCAGTGGATCTGTTCTTAGACATACCCACTGATCATTACCCCAGTGTCAGCATAGTAGCTCTGAGGATGTACTAGAACAGGGAATGTGACACACCTGGAGACCTACCCAGAATGTGTGACACACTTCCTCCTCTTCCCCAGACCCCTCCTCTCCCTCCCGCTCAAGTCTGACGTAAGCCCCACCCATCTCCACCAAGGATTCCCAGCACACGGGGATTCGGTGGCAGCACTCAGCCCCCAGATACAGTGCTGCCTGGGGATTTGGTGGTGAGGCATCTCAGTCACGTAGTCAGCAGAAGTAACCATTGCCAAAACAAAACCCCAGTCACCGGAAAGTTTGTTTCTGTGGCGGTGGCTGGGGGGACAGTTCTTTCAGCAGTGGGTCACCTCCGGGCGATATACTCAGCCACCGTCCCACAACACACTAATGTGTTGTGACTCACTGGTTGCACTAGAAACTGTGTGCTGGCTTTTCACCGCTCCCCAAATGGGAGGATTTTTTTCTCCTAAAGAGCACTCTGTAGCTTAGGCCTGGCTATTGAGGTTTCGCCCAGAGAATGTAATTTTATTCTAAATCGGGTATCTATTATAGCACTCTAAAAACATTTTCTCTGTAATATCATTTTGGTCTTCTAAGACAGTACTTCTATGAATAATACTATAGCCCAGCAATTGTTGGTTAATCCTGTATAATAAAAGTACAAGTAAACACATTCCCACATACTATAGTTCTTGTTCTAAGGATCTTGAGTAAAAATTTCAAAAGCACCTACGTAACTTATTTCAGACTCTCAGTATACTTTTCAGAAATGACTTAGACACTTAGGAGGTTCAGTCCCACTGAAGTAACTCAAATGCTTTTGAAAATTTTACCCCTTAACAAAAACTCATCTAAGGATATATTTCTCAGCATAGGGAGGCTCACTAGGAATGGATGAGCCTCTTTTGCTGTTTGGGGGGCATTTAAAGGTGATTTGTGTGCATGCAGATTTTTTTTCCTTTTAATTTTAACACATGCAGTTTTAATAATGTCTTTTTTCTAGCTAAAGAATAACTTGTGCTCTATCTCTTATTTGGAGGATATTTCTGTCCCTAGTATGAGGTCAGCATATGTGGGTGCCATAGATCCAGTATGCACATTATATATTTATTTTTCATTACCATATTTCTCTTTCCCCTTTCTGTTTCTTTCTCTGCTGTACTTTGTAAACAGACCATGAGCTCCACTGTAAATATTGGGGCTACTCCCTATTTCAGACTCCAGGAGTGACAGTAGCATACCTGGTGTACAATGACTCAAGCAAGCGCTATAGGTATTTCAGCAGTTAGCCCTTGTAGGCACTAGCATTGTAGGTGCTAATGAGCACTTGGGCACATGACTAAGGACAAAGTTATTTTACGAGGACTGGCAGGAAAGGGTTAGATTGTAAATACCCTAAAGACAAAGGCTTAAACAATAGAGTTTGAAGTGAGTAATAGCTGTTCTTGTGTGGACTTTTGGACAGTCCAAATGAGAGTCAGGGCTCTTGGCACCTAGTGTTGGGGGAACACTCTCCACACCAGTCTCTGTTCAAACCACTAAGACTTTGCTATTTGTGAGCCTAACTCAGTTAGTGTTTCTCACTGAGGCCCCTCTGCTTTGGCTCCCTGCTCAACCATTGCTGCTCCCCCATAAGTGCCATCAGACCTGCGTTAAACTGTAATGTCTGCCATTGACAGCCTGTTCTACCGGTGACTCTGTTCACATTTCATAGGGGTTCTCCTCACTCCCTGCCATGTGGCTTCCATTCCCAAATAGAGCCTGCCCACTTATTGGTTCAGGACCTTTCCCTTATCAGGCATGGGGAAAGGCATGTGAAGTGGAGAGGGGGCTGATGGGACTTGTAGACCCTTACTTAGCAGAACAGTGTGCAAGTGAAACTGTCAAACTCACAATATTTGAATGGTTTTTAAGTGAGGTAAAAAAAAGTTTCACTTTTTTTTTTTGGTACTATATATCTTATAACAGTCTGGCTACCATGTCTGTGCACCATTATTATCTTTTACTGGACTAAAAGGCAATCTTTCAATAGCTGAGGGTATAAGCCCTAATGTTACTATAGCAGGATATGATAATTTGGTATCTCCGATGAGCTTTACATTTTAAGGTTGGCTGTCTGAGTTCTATCCCTGCTTATGGCAATGAAATCAACGCTGATGCAATATGCAGAATTGCTGACTATGCTGACGTCCTGTGTAGCAAAGAATCATTAAAATAGCTCCAGTTAAAAGGAATGAAACTTGTCCCCCAGACATTTCAATAGGATTTTTGGAGTTATTGAATTCAGCTACTGAACACCCACCCAAAATTCAATACCAGTAATTAGGGAGTTGAGTTACCTGTGAAAAGTCAATACATATAATAAAGTG
>ML685772.1:10064096-10092982 GCA_007922175.1 Pelusios castaneus | reverse complement strand
TGCCAGAAGTAACCAGCTGCCAGTGTCCACCCTCTGCTTGAGCCATCTCAGCCTTCTCCGAGGGTGTGGTAGCAGTCCTTTGCCTCTGGATAGTTTCTTCATCCTTGCATGTTTCCTCATGGATGCTATCCAGGAACTTCTCCAGGGCATGGATACTCCTGAGCCTGGCCACCTCCTCCTGTAACTCCCCCACCTGCTTCCTGAGAGATTCCACCAGGAGACACCTGTCACATTGAATGATCTCCCCACCCTGACCGTCTGAGAGTGGGAAATGCAGGCCACAGTCCTTGCAAGTCCACGCCAGGATCTGGGTAGAGATATCCATGGTCAGTATGTCTGTCTGGATACAGGCGCAGGAGGAGGAGACAGAAGTGGTGCTGGCACAAGCGGCGCGGGTTCTCTTCACCATAGTAATAACACAAAACACAAACTTCCCCCAAACTCCCTCGCAAACTCCCCTGTTTGCAGTCCCTGTTCGCAGAACATCCAGATTGAAATATTTGTCTCAATAAAAAATTGCTACAACATATATTGCAACACTAGCACCTTTCAAAGATGCAGGTGAACTAATTTTATTGTTTACAACTCTACCTGGAAAGAAGGAGAGGGGAATACCAGTTGCAGGTATAGAGGTTAAGTAGCTTAAATAATATGAGACTTTTGGCTGGAATCCCAGGAGATTTTCAGAGTGCAATCTAAAGTATGCTGTGTAGAATGTTTACTCATAATGGAATACATGTCAGGGAAGATACTCTTTCTCTCTCTCTATTGTGTTTCTTTCAACTTACTTTTTAATCACAAAGAGAGGGTCTGATTCTGAATTCTTATTTAAGCAAAACTCTCATTACCCTGAATGAAATCTGGTCTGAGAAAGAAATGGGCAAAGGACCACATATACTGAAAATAAAATCATGAAGAACTATAATGTACTACAGAATATTTGCCTCCAACAATTTGACAAGACTGGTAGAAGTAATACATGAGGAAGAACATTCTGCCAGTATTTCAATTACAATGTCAGAGTTGCAAAAGATTTTCCTTATGTTGGTAAGCAATTGCATTGTGATTCCTCCAAAATGTATGGTAATTTTGCTGTCCTCTTTTGATGCACAATCTGAAGTAGTAGTTGAAATACACATCCCCACAGTACCACGTAGTCTTCATAGCACAGGTAAAGAGGGTTGTTTGTATAAACACACGGTATCATTCATGATTATTGTTTATTACTTGTAAAACACCATACATGTTCATAAGTATTTACAAACATATTAGTAATTCATAATGAAGTATTTCTCCAAAGGTGTTGTGTGCCTTACTTGCAGGATAGGAAGATACATTCCGTGTCCCCTAAGAGATTGTGAGCTAAAAAACATTTGAATAGTAAGAGAAGGGGAAACGACATACAAACCAAGTGTCAAGGTGATGACTGACTAAGATTTTGGTAGTTCAGTGGGGGGGTGTATATGTATGTGGCTATGTGTATATAGTACACATAAATAAAATTTACAATCTAAGGTGAAATCCTCACTTTCTGCTCTGCCCCTTTACATATGTCTTTGAGGTACAGCATACAGCCTCACCCCTAGGATTTGCTGGGGCAGCACTTTGGTCTGTTGAAAATGAGAGGGGAGTAGTGGAACAGGGAAGTGATTCTGGAGATAAGATATGGGAGTGGAGAGAGGGGAAGTGAGAGGGAGGAATGATAAAAGGAGAGAGTGAAGGAAAAGAAGATCATTTATGAGTACAATGGAGGAAAAAGTGAGAGTCTGGGCAAATTAAGGATTGCAGTGGTATGAGAGGGGCAGGATAAAGGAGGAGCAACAACCAATGGCATAGAATAATTGTGAAAGAATATATATATCTAGAGGCCCAGTTTCAGAAATGAATGAGTATAATGTGAAAAGTCTGGGAAGGTCCCCCTGGGTCTAATATAGAAAAAGAAAACTTGACCCTGCCACTGGTGCTGTTGCTTTGGGGAGCACAGAGGGTTGGTGTCTTTCAAAGTCCACCTCTGTAAACTCTAACTGCAGCTGTTGGTCCCCATGTGAAAGGGAGTGAGGAAGCCACTGGATTCAGTGTCTTGATACCTCATGTGGTCTCTCTACGCGTGATGGAAGGAAGGCTTGGTCCTGGGCTGTACTGCTTTTTGGCTGCTTTGGAAAGAAGATTGAGGTCCAACACTGCCCCCTCCAAGCTATTTCTGGGGGCTACTGTTCTCTCTGTGTAGAGGGTACAGCAGATGGAGTCTCTTTGCCCCACAAAGCTTTTAGTCTCGGGTGGAAAGTGATACTCAACCTCCAGTGCAGGGAAACCTGATCCTGCATTAATAAGACTGCTGCTGAGCAGCCACTCAGTTACTCCTGCCTACTAATGGAAGAGAGACTAGGTACACAACCTAGTCCTTATTTTCAGGCTGCTGCAGCTCAGACAGGCCTATTCTTTGCCCACCCCCATTTGTACTTTTTCTCTTGAGTATGAAAGAGTGGGTTCGCCAGAGGTTTGAGATTCTGCCTCTCTCAGGTGCATTAACTTTACCATGCCCACCCCTAGGGAAGTTTCTGGCCCCTGAACTGCTCCCTATATGCCACTGCATAAATATTCAAGGGCTGGAACTGTTCTGCAATAGACCAGAGGAAAATTCTTTCCGAATAGGCACATTGTAGGGCCACCATAGTGTTTATATGCAGTCCTTATCAGAAATATTAATGCAAGGGCAATACTGGAGATTTTAAAAGGTAGGCTCATAGTGCAGACCACTATGGGGGATTCTGGTCTGTTCTGAAACCCTAAGACAGCTTGCAGATAGCTGTAAATTAAAATAGTCCCTGTGTGCTCTAATTTATGCAGGTGACCAAACCAGCCTCTGGAATAGGGCGAAACTAGGTTTCCTCCCGCTTCCCTTGGGCTGTGTTTTCTGTGCTGCTGCTCCTAGATACACAGCACAAAATTTTAATCAATCTTCTTACAATTGGTCCACAACAACTTTTATAGTCCATTATTCAGTGCAAGGCTTTATAGGATCATAGCCAGGATTATTGCATAATGTAAGATTGCCTTTCAAGAGCTACTCTAGGCAAAAATTTCAATAAAGTTTTTTATTCAAAACAAACTTTATCTTGCTTCAGCAGACATACAGAGTTCAGTGTCATTAGACATGACATAATAGGCCAATTACTCCTTTAACTGCTGTGGTACTCTTACACTATATTCTATGGGAATCTGAGATCAAGAGACAGACTCTTTCACTCCATGTTCCGTACTGAGGCTAATCTCTCAAAAGGGTATTCACCCAACAAAATAAACCTCATAAAAATCATGTTTTCTTTTGTTCCTCTGACTTCTGCTGTTCGTGATGATACTTTTGTGTCTACTCAAGGAGCTTTGCCATAAATTGAAATATCCGAGAGTTTCCCTGCACTGGTGAATGTGTGTGTAGAGCGCAGCATGGAATTCCCCCATACTTCAATATGCTCAATATTTTTTCAGTTTCTTTAAAGAAATGATGCTTTAAGCTTCATGTGGCTATTTCCAGTTATCTGCTTCCCATTAGATAAAACTGATCTACTTGTAACTATCCTGCCCTATCCTTTCATAGTCCTTGACTATGTTTTTAGAAAGTCTCTATGAGGGGAAATTTGAAAGCAAGTGTAGGCCAATTTACCTCCACCGGACATTTTATTTTTAGAAATAGAATTGGGAAGGATGACAAACAGTTTAGTGACAGAGGTATGAAAGTCAGCACAGTAGACTGACTAAAGAGCAATTATGAATTCCGACTGCATCCTTTCTAAACCCATCTTTGAATAGTGGGCTATCAGAAAGCACTGGTATTGTCCTATATTCTGTAGGATACATTTTTATAATTGATCAGAGAAGTCTTTTAGTAAAAGGTGACCTTCATTTTCCCTACTCCAATCAAATTACGTTTTCTAACATATAGTCATAGATCCAGATACAGGTCTAGATCCTCAGCTGACAAATTATCCCAGCTCCAGTGATTTTCATTGACTTCAGTGGAGCTACAATGGTTTATACAAGTTGAGGTTCTGCAAGATAGCATTTGGCTAGTTTCATCAGCCATTTTTGGAGAGAGTATATAATGAAAAGACAAACTACAATCCGAGTGGCAGTGGTATATTTTGTCAAATCAGTCATTTGATTGATAAGAAAGAAAGTGAATGGGAAAAATAATTTGGACACATCAAAATGAGGGTGGGGACAGATTGTGGATTTTATGTTCAAGCATCTCTAAGAATACAGTATTATGATTTGTTTTTTAAAAAACTGTAGATAATTGCTAAATAACTGCAGCATTTTAAAGCACCTTTCAATGCATCTACATAATAAGACAGTAGGGAAATAGATTACTCTGGATGAGTTTAGTGAGTTTTGTAAGTGATCATATTCTGATGCAGTATATAGCAGAGATATTCCATTTTACTGTTTGAACAGGAGGCAAGAGGGAATGTCTTTTTTTTTTTCCAATTAAAATTTATTTTATGCTGCTGTTTAAATTGGTGCTATCTAATAATACACAAAGTGCTCCCAGGGTACATTGCCCCTCATTGCAGTCCAGGCCTTCTCTTCTTTGCAACTTAAGTTTATTGAAGCAAACCTTGTTTAGTTTTATTTTATGCCTGCCCAGCCAAAACCCAAGCTGTTCGTTGTGCTGAAGCCATAGATACAAAAGAAAGCACCTTCTGGGCAGTGTATAAATGTAAGGATTTTCAGACAGCCACGTCACTAGATTGGCTGAACTCTTCTAACCCTAATATTGTATATACAGGGTGCCTCAAGCATGAATGAGAATGAAAAGAATAAGCAACTAATTCTTGCTTATTGAAGTGTTTTGCTGTTTGAGTTTTGAATGTCAATTTATGCTACTCAGAAGTCTTGAATTACTAAAGATTCTAGTTCTCCTGTGTCCCTGATCCTACAGTGAGATTAAGCCTGGCAGACCCTTGCATTTGCACGCAGTCCTATGAAATTCAGCAGCCTTCCTGTGCAGATCAGGGCAGAATCCAGGATAAAATTAATCACACCTGTTTAATCACACACATGCACACTGCTTCCCAAACTCTCATAACTGGAAGGGATTCCATCGTATTTATTTATTGGGGCTATACTATACAGGCAGCATCATTCATGTTCTGTCTTTCCCTGGCAGCCCCCATGTTTCTCCACAGGGCTTACTATCTCTATGGAGATATTGCAGGTCTATATGGGGATCAGGAGGCAAAGACTGAAACACACGCGAGTCTGCATCCTGAAGAAAGCATTGCTCAGAGGCCTGAAGGGAGTGACAGAGAAAACCAAGAGGGAGGGTGGAAAGGTATATTACAATTTAGAGGTGGGGGTGGGGGCAGGAGGGGAAGGGAAAGAAGATTGGTAACAGGGAGGGCTTAAGGATAGATTTTAGTTTTATTAATGGTATTTTGTTTGCTTGCTTAAATGTATTTTCCATTGTATTGTCCAAAAAAAAAAAAAAAGAGAGAGAGAGAGAGAGAGAGCATCAAATTCATCAGGTCTTGCAGCATGTTCTGAAGTTAGACAAACTTGGACTCTGCTGGGCCAAGGAGTGAGAGTGAGTGCAAGTCAGGGTCCATTTACTTGAAAAATGCTGTCATCAGCTCCCTCCCCTTTAAACACAGGGAGGAGCTCTTCGCTCAGGTATCATATTACATCTTAAGTTCTCAGGTCTATCAGACAAAGAGGTACGATTCTAAATGATCCAGAATCCAAGACCTTTAGGGGTCCATAAACTAAAACCAAACTTTGAATTGCACTTGGAACTATAGACTTGATCACAGAGATAATGTTCTTCTTGTGGGAAGTACTACAAAGTGAGTGAGCCTTCTGCAGATGAAGTTTCAGGGGGCTTTTTTGGGTGCAGCCTCGGTAAAATGCTTTGTAGTAATCTACTCTGGAGATGTCAAAAGCATATAAAACTGTGACAAGTTACCCATCCAACAGAAAAGATTTCAACCTCCCAGTCACCACTGCTTTCTAGACCTCTAAAAACAGCCAAAGATCAAACAAAACCCTTAAATTAACTTGAGCAACTAGAGGTGGTCAATGTCTCTTATTGAAGGAAAACAATGAACATTTCTCATACAAATGTTCAAACACTGGGGTAGAATTATTCAGCTTGGTTCTATTGTCATGAAGACCTAGAATGAAAGTGGCCTTACTGAAGTACTGTAATTTAACCAAATGGATTGGTCTCTTCAACAGATATTCCCCATTTTCAAAATGCAGATCTGTTTGCAAAGTTATTGGGTATATGATGTTAGAGTTTGGGTTTCTTCTTTAAAGAACTATGGGGGTCATATATTACTCTAGTTAAAGAATAAGAGTACAAACCGTCTCCAACTTTGGAGGATGCCTGAAACTTACTGATATATCCTTACTTTGAGCCCTTTCATGAATATTTTAGTCCATTGCAGGATGTACTGCCTGGAGTGTCTAGGATAGAAACTTAAGGGTTATTACTGCTAAAACTGTAAAGAGTATTTTGCTTTCATTTATAGCATAAAATCATTATGGAGGTGCTTAAGAAGAAGCTGGAAATCACTTTCTTAGTACAGGCAGAAAACTTCAAATAGAATATCCTCCGTTTATTATCTCCCTAAAATTGTTATCATAATGCAATTATGCAAATGAAGAGCTGCAATCACACTGAGTATTTTCTTCCATTTTTGAAGCATATACTTATTAGATCAGAGCCGTAAAAAAAAAAAAGCACCCCACAAGCACATAGAAAGCCCCACAACAATGCCACAACTGAATTCAAATAATGTGAATGAGCATGAGAAATTCCCATTGGAATTGTTCCCAGTATATTGCATAAAGAAAGGTTTAAAAAAATTGAGGGGATGGAGGGAAGGATCTTCATTTTCTGAGAATGTTAAGCTTCTGCTTTTGAAGCAGTCATCAGCAACATATCTTCTATCTTGATATCTGTCTCATTTCTCCTTTCAGACCCACCAGCTTTCCCTAGCTTTCTCTCTCTCTCCCCTCTCTCTTCCACAAAAGATTTCCAGCAGAGAGCAGCTGGTGCCTCTTTTTGGCTGCTTTCCCCAGACTCTGGGGGCTTTCACTGGAAATAAATGGCTGCTTATTTTCCCCTGTTCTGAGTTTTTTATGTGTGGACTGACATGGCCTTATCCATACTGACCCATTCTGCTGAGCTATTTCCATTCAGATGTGCCTCTTTACAAATAGCGGAAATTAGTAGAGGGCCAGTGTCAAACTGCTTGTCACATCTTGTTTTCAGTCTGTTGAAATCAGGTTTAGAGTCCTATTCAGAAGCCTAGACTGCTTTTTGAAGCCACACAATGCATTTCAGGAGTTCCATCAGGCGATAAATGCAGAACTCCACATTGCTATTAAAAAATAATCAAAATGATTGGCCTTTTGAATTTTCTGAAGTAACTTAATTTGCTTGGAATTTGTTGTTTTAATTGCACTACGTCACTCATTCCTATGTATTAATCTTCCTAATGTGTAAAATCATTCATAGCTTATCTATCTCTGTTGCAACTATAACATGTGAATAAGTTCTACTGCTTTAGCAGCAATGAATGAATGAGTGAGTAAGTGAATGAATGAACATCACAAGAGTGATGTAATGAATACAGTAAGCCTGAGATACCACCATTCCCCTTGACCTCTAGGGGCTACTTCTATAAAACATAGTTTTCTTTTATATCTGGATCTAAAGAACAACAGTGACAGAAATTCAAGTAGCTAAAATGTAGCTGGATTTACAATCTTTATAGCATTATTGTTAAAATTGAGAAGGAAATTCCTTTACAATCCTCTGTTTTCAGACATTTCTAACTTTTTAAAAAAATACATTTTTAAATGACATTGATGATGATGATTATTCTGAAGTTTGGTAAAATGTCAATAGCCTGTTTTAAGACACTTGAGCATTAAGAAACTTTTCCACTAGTTAAGAAGCATGCTCAGATAACTCCAGCGTATAACTCTTACAGATAAATTTACATTTGCCGTGAACTTTAGACTCTAGAAGAACAAGAGCCTTTGATATGTCTGAAGGCAATTGATTGACAAAAAATGAAGTTACTGAAATAACACATGCAAATGCACAATATGTGCTTTTCCACTAATTTTTAACAGTGTGCTGAGATGTGCCTGTATCTGGAGCTCCACTATTCACCACGCATTGACATAAAGGCAGCTGCTTCCATATGCTTGTGAGAACATTCAAGCGTTAAACTTAGAGTGCTTATTTGAATCTAAATGTGTTTATTTGAATGCACAATCAATTACGCTTCTCTTTTCCTTTCCTTTTAAAATCAAAAAACTTAAATGCAAAGAAAGCCATGTTTAATGCAAGGTTGTGGTTAAGGAAGTCAGACAAATCAAAGGTTTGGTTCCCACTGCATAACTCCTAAAATGCTTCCTCAGTTTCTGTGGGCTAAATCATTCATTTTCTGTTTGACTTGTATAGTCTTGCTTTGTACTCTTTAACTGTTGCTGCCTACCACCCCAGCAATGGCTACATGCCTTTTAGTAATGGGTGAAGCGATCCCTATTCAATGGATCACTAAGGCATCCCTTATCATACCAGGATAACCAATCCCGAAAGCAAGGGTGTGGAGTAGGATCTGTATTGACTCCACAGGACAGAGACAGGAGGAAGGACACAATTTATCTGAACCAAGTATCCACCCCCTACACCAGCCCCCTGTCTGTTCTTGTTCTGGCCCTGCAGAAATTACTGAACTTTTAATAGTTCTCCGCCCACCAGCTCAGGAGAAGACTGAGAAGCTAAGCTAAAAAAGGATTGCTTTTGGGAGTTGTCCAGATAATGGACCTTTGTCTTTTTTTTTTAGGGTAACAGATCTGCTTACTAACCAGAATTGCATAAAGAAATTCACCATTGGTGTGTACAGTATAATTGTTTGGGTCCCTTGAGAAGAGGAGATTGACTGCTTCTGAAATATCACATTATGGCTATATCAGGGGCAGATTACGAGACTCAATGGACCAATTCATTATGGCATATCCTTTGCCCAACTTCCCACTTACTTGGACTTAGAGGCCTATCTATTATATAATATCTAGTATATAATTTTAATTATAGACAAACCTAGGGTGCGTCTACACTTACAAATTAAGTCGACTTAAGGAGGCTTAAGTCGACTTAATTTACTCCACATCTACACTGGGCTTTCCTTAATTCGACTTAAGTTGCTCCTTAAGTCAAATTAAGGAAAAGTTAGTTCGAATTAGTAACACCTTCTTTTAATTCAAACTAGGGCTTAAGTCGTCTTTATTAAGTCGGAGTAGTGCCTAGGTGGACCTTTTTAAGTCAACTTAAAACATTAAATCAGCTTAATAAGGTCGAAAAGGGGACACATCTACACTTGAAAAGTTAAATCCACTTCTGTTAAGTCAACTTAATAAGATCCACTCTAAGGCGACTTAAAGTCGACCTTATTAAGTCCACTTTATATATTTTCAAGTGTAGACATAGCCCTAAGCAGTACAATTTGGTCATGTCAGGATTTTAAACCTGCCAAAGTCTGGTGGTGGTTGGATACAAAGTTTTGATTCAAGCCTTTCTTCACTTTTAAAAAAGACCAAATTAACAAAGGTTTTTTCTTTAAACTGGCATTGTGTATTCTCTGTCTCTCCTTATTTTTATTTTTTTTTCCTCCTTATGATATAGAAAAAAGCCTTGGAAGATTTGTTTCTTTCTTTTTAAAACAGAAGACTTTTTTTCCTGCTTGTTTTCCTCTCCCCCTCTTTTAGAAATAAGAGAAATGCAAATTGAATTAAACTCAAATGACAACATCATAGGATGTAACCAAACCAGCTACTCCATCAGGGACTCATTCACCTACTTATTTACCAATATAAGATATGCCATCATGTGCCAACAATGCCCCTCTGCCCTATACATTGGACAAATTGGAATAAATGGACACACATCAGATACCAAGAATGGGAACATTCAAAAAACAATAAGAAAACACTTCAACCTCCCTGCACATTCTGTGAAAGACATGATAGTTACAGTGCTTCAACAGAAACACTTTAAATCAAGAGTCCAAACGAAAACTGTGGAGTTAGAATTCATATGCAAATTTGACACCATTAGCTTGGGTCTTATCTGTTATTCCACACTGTTTGAATCAAAACAGCTTGCTTGATTTGATGAACTGACCTTATGACTTACCTTTCCAGCATTTATATATTCCCTTCCATACTGTAGTTTTAGTTTCCAGTTCATGCATCTGAAGAAGTGGGATTTTATCCATGAAAGCTCATTATTTTAAAGTGCCACCAGACTCCTTATGGACTCCTTTCCTTAGGATCAGGAGACTTCTTTGTATCAGTGGTGAAAGAGGTGTGAGAAATAAATCCCCAAAGACATGTGGAAACAAATGACACTTGAATTAACAACCAGCAAATGAAATAGGCATAAAAAACCAAACAAGTGTGTTTCTAGTATTGGAAACAGACCAAACCCCAAGTCAAACTAATGAACTCACAAGAAGAAATAGCTGAATAGATTTAAGAAATTCAGGTGTTAGAATCTAGAAGGATGGTAATTGTGTTTTCCTCAAATGAGGCAAATTACTCTGTGCTTGGCTTGTAACAGCAAGTGAGTGAGACATTTATGTTAAAAAAAACTAACAGAAGAGAAGGAACGTAACTAAATCCTTTCTAATATTAATCTAGCTGACTGTAATTGTCACGTTGAATGATTAAGAACCAGGATGGATTTTTACCATTCATTGCATTACAGTTGAGAATCAACAATTAAGGTGTTTTACCTGCCCAATTAATATTGACATAGTCAAACTGTATGTTACCGCCTTCATCTTCAAGTCTGTACTTGAGACAGAAAAAGTGAGTCTAAAGAAGGTAGTGCCAAACTAGGCTTTAATAGTTGCTATGTATTTGCTCTGACTAAGAAAGAAAAGATATAATACATAAGGGAAAATATTTAGATATTGCAATGATTAGAAATATAGAAAACTGATTGGTAGATAATTTTATATTTGTATTTAAAAAACTTTTAAAACATTTTGCTATATGACAATAATAAGCTATTAATTTACTCAATATCAACAATAACTTTTAAAGGAATAATAATTGCAAGTCTACAGTACTTTGCATGTAATACGGTGCTCTCTCCCAAAATTAAGTCTGCTAATTTATGATAGGTACATTGGGTGCTTTCACTGTACTGAAAATAGTCAATTACAGCTATCAGTCAGTGGTGAATGGAGTTTCAATGCTATGCTGATGGAATCCATCTAGGAATAAAAGATCTCAGGCCCTTCTCTCTACAAAATCTTTACCACCTCCAATGAATCCAAGGTAACATGATATAATCCTCTTCTAGCTCTCCAACCACAGACACAGCTGCCAAGAAATATCTTTGATTTTTCTTATAGAAACAGATTTTCAGACAACCAGCTGGCTGCAACAACTCTTTTTAGGGGGCATGGCCTGTCAAATTATCCATTAAAGATAATTTATATGATGAATTATTTTTTTCAGATAATTTTGTTTGCAATTTTTTTTTAGCATTTGACAAACCAGCTAGCGCATGGTATAGTCAAATAGTATTAGGAGAATCATTTATTTGGCAGGTGTGTTTTTTCTATCAGTATTTTTTTCCCAATGTTCAGTTAGCTTTCCTAGTTAAGAAATCAGTTTGGAAAGTCTCTTGACAAAGTGTTTATGGAGAATTCAGAAAAGGATTGCATTTCATATATTCCTCCAGATCTAGGAAGGCATCAATACTTCAAATAAATGGTGGTCTGTCTGCCCCTTTCTGTAGTAAGAGATACCATAAAACTATTCTAATAGAATTAAAGGGAGATTCTGATACAAAGGAAACAAGAGTGAGATAACACAAAACCCTGCCATTTCTTCATATCAGGAAAGACTTCACCACAGATATCCCTGCCATGGAGAAGCACCCCCTTCCAGGGCAGCTTGGAGATGACCTTTCTTGTTGTGTGAATGGGGAGGGCTGGGGGAAACTGATCAAAAGCAGGTCTTAGAAACTATGAAAAGACAATGTTATAGTTTACTCAGCTGTCCCTAGCTCACTTCAGCTGACCAAGAACAATCTTAGAGCTGAGGACTACAAGTGCTGATTTAACCATCTGATACAGACAGCTTCAATTGAACCAGGTCCTCATTAAGTGATTCTGGAGATTCTACTCTCCAGTATTTTAATAAGGTATGGGTCTGAATTTAAGAAATCAGATAGAATAAATAATTCTGAATTAAGAATTTGAGCAATTCCATCTCATAGGGGGAATTCTGCATGGAAACCCTGATCTCAAGCCTCTCCAACACCCAGCCAGGTAACTTCAGCTTATCCATCATCTGCAAAAAGGTATTTTGTACCTGTATGTACTACTCCCATCTTTCCACCTGAAATTCATTCTTCCTGCCTACACATCTGCATTGTATCAGTACCACTCCTTTCTGCTAAGTTATCTACAGCCCACAAGTTTCTCATCAAGGTGCAGGTAGTAATTACTTGTTTACTTGCAGATACCTGTACAGGGGAAGCATACATATCCTTTTTTGGATGGCATCTCTATGTGGGACAGGTCAAGGATTAACTCCCACAGAGCCATGAACTTTACCCTAATCACATGGCAGAACCATAGCTTTGCTGTTAACTTCAAGAAGAGCAGCTGGGTACCATCTCAGATAGTGACTCACCTGGAAGTGGAGATTATAGTGATAAAAACAGTGAAAGGCATGGCATGATATCCATACTCAAGTAGAGGCTTCTCAAATCCCAGCCCTAATGTCTTCCAATGTAAGCTGCAGGATAACATGCATCTTTACTTGCTGCGAACATTGAGTCAAGGGCTAACTGTTCCACTTTGCAAATGCTTTCAAAGCCTGCTGAGAATCATGCTAACAAAATGGTTGAAATTGTTTTATTTCCATACACTTATAAACATCAATCCCAGAAAAGTTATGAATGCACTAACATGGGGGACACGAGCATGCAGATCAGATTTTCAGGTGACCATTTGCCAGGATGGAGAGCTCATGTGGAGAACAAATCAGTGCGGGGCTTGGTTTGGAGAAGTGAAAAAGCAGTATCGTTTACTGTAATTTGGCACAGTAATCTATTCCAGGATAATCGACGTGTCCTAGTCATTACAAATGACATAACCATAATTTCAGATTTGATCCAAAAAGGCTTCCAAAGTATTTTACCATGTCAAGAAACAACTCCAGAACTCTTGAGGGTACTGGAGCACATATTCAAACCACAAACAATGTAGGTGGAAGGTACTTGAAACACGAATTGAGTGAGAAGTCTCTCCAAACAGTGTAATTGGCCCTGAAGATTTCAGTGTAACAGAGGGTGATGAACCCTTTTAAGTAGAGCAAAATCAACATCTACACCTCTACAGAGATCCCCAAGAACACACACATATCTCAAGGAGCTTACATACAAGTTGACACATTGTCACAAAAATAATGGCAGGTTGAGTTACAATACAGCACTTATTTCTTATTATTACTCCCTCAGTCAAGGTGTGCAAGAGATAAAAATGGGCTAGTGCTATTTTTATCATTCCCACTAGCTGGAAATAACACATTTTTTTGTAGGTGGTAGAAATAAATATGTATCCTCTTCTCCAGATTTCCTATTGCAGAACAAAGTTAGACATCAGGATCCACACTCATTCAGCATAGCAATCTGGCTACTGTTGAAAGTTTAGGGTCTCTCACACTTATGGTTATTGAACAGTAGTAACAAGATGCAACTCTTATTTAGCACTCTACATCCTCTCTACAGAGGAAGTCAGGATCTTTAACCCCATTGGACAGGCCCTCTGCACTACATTGAACTGCTTCCCCTATAATTTCTATAAACTCTTACTGAAAAAAAATAGAAATTACAATAGTTTCTTTTAACACAGTGCATCATGTGGCAATGGTGACTGTGATATGTACTGAGCCTATTTTCACTGGTTTAAAAGATGTTATAAGTTCTTCTGGTATTCAGGAAAACCTCACAATTCACTACAGCAGTTAAGCACATGCTTAAGTGTTGTGTTGCATAAGCATGAAATTAAGCATGTGATTAACTGCTTTCCTAATTCAGGGACTAATTTTATATACACACTGAGAGAGAGGAATAACTGTCAGTGGGTAAAATCTATTTTAATTATGCCCACTGTATATGAACAAGAAACTCTGAGACTTTCTCTTGTGGACTAATATGATAAATTCCATTTTTTTCTGGTATCACATAGATTAAGAATGTGTTTCCTTCTCAGGGTAAATGTCCTGCAGTCTTGAAAAATCATCTGTTTGGATTCATATAGCTTCCTTTGTTTTATTATAGGTACACCTAATCCATTATAGCGATCGTTAGAATGACTAGAACGAAATACCCCATGTTTGTGGGAAATGTTGGAAAATCTCCAGAAGTCAGCAAGGGGATCTGATTCTTATTTAGTATTTCCACATAGAGCTTAACTAATTCCCCTTTTTCCCGTCATGCCTACATACTGAATTGAAACAGCAGCAGCACAAGGGATTTGAAAACATCAGATAGCCTGTTTTTTAAATATTTGTCGAGAGAGATCAGCTGTCAAACCAAGAATGGATTCTCTAAAGAAATCTGCTTATGAATGTTGTAAAAGCAGCCTTGGAATTTCTAATCCTTCACTGATTTAATATTTTTCCACCATAAAAGAGAAACCTCCATTTAATGTTAGTATTTTACATGCCAGACAGGTAGAAGTTAACAATGACAGAAAATATATTAAATTACATGTCTATTTTTAAAAGTTTTAATTAACTTGAATCATTAAATCAATTATGTTGGTACTTTTTTAAAAAAAATAGCAAAACAAAACTCTATTCCAATTCTCTCTGTAGTACACAATATATAGGGGGTTTAGAGAAAGTGTTCTTAATCAAATTGATAAAGTTTATATAAAGTTCTTGAGATGGTGTTGTCCAGTCTAAACATAAGTTTAATACCCAGTTACTTGGGTCCTGATCCTGTATGCCACCATGAAGTTACTGGCAACACTCTGCTTGACATCAGTAGAAGCAGGATTGTACCCTTCAACCAGAATTTATGTCTAATCATCTAACCAACGCAATAAAGAAAACAACCCAGTAGACTAGAGTTCAACTAATTACTTTGGGAATAGGATTTCTGGAGATATATACGCAAGAAAGACTAAGAATTCAGAAAGGCATAGTGCCATCTCTGGAGACTAAACAAGGACAATATTAACTATATGTAAATGTTGTGAAGATAGTTTTCAGGTTTGTTTTTTCTTATGGCTGTGGACTTTTAAGCATAGTCCCAGGAGACATGCAGAACAAATATGATTCGTGGGGTAACATATGATTATATATATTTAAAATCTCTAATTGAAATTATTTGGGCACATCTTTGCAATGCTGGTTGGAGCTCTACCACTCTTTAAAAACCCTTACTTCATTTAATAAGCATGTGTTAAAGAAAAGCAACTGCATGCATTATGGTTCATTAGTATGGAGAACACACTCATGATATCAGTCTTTTGTGCCACTCAGGAGGTGTAAATGGGCCATAATCAGATTCCTAGTTCCCAGAATTCCCCTGGGGAGGTGAAGTGTCAGCTACTTGCAACTGTGCCAGATCCAGGTCTGTATCTCTGAAGTACAGGGAGCCTGCTATAGGTACTGAGGCCCTGTCTACATTGGGGCGCCATCTAAAGTCAATGTTAATACATCAACATAATAAAACTGGAGGAAATGCCATCAGGCCACAAAAAAATGAACTGGGCATGCCTATGGTTCCCTACAACAGCATGCTGGGGGATAGATCAATTACGAATCTAGGAAGTAGTCCAATATGAGCACTAACATCAACACTGAATGGCTGGTTACAGCTCTTTGGGTGTGAGGTCTGGCTTCCCACTTTGACACCTCCTAGGGCAGCTGCTGGACAGTCTTAAGTTGCGCCACGGATGTAGCATTTGTACTGCACCTTAAACCAGTCTTGGAGGACTGTGGTAATGGAGCTCCACTCTGCTGTGCTCTCTCCTCACCTGCAACATGACCACGCAGGCCTGGTCCACACTGAGGGGTTAGGTCGATGTAACGCTCCTTCCTTCGACCTTCTACAGCCTGGGTGCACACTCCTTGTAACTTCACCCCTCCAAGTGGCGTAAGGGGCTGTCACTGTCTCCCAGAGCCCCAGGGCTCCCAAAGCGGCAGTCACAGCCCCAGGGCTCCAGAAGCCAGCGGCAGCCCCCAGCCCAGTGTCTACACTGGGGGCCAGAAGAAGCTGGAGCAAGAGTGTCCTGTGGACACTCTCCTCCAGTTTTATTATGTTGATGTATTAATATTGACTTTAGATGGCGCCCCAATGTAGACAGGGCCTCAGTCCCTCTAGCATGCAGTTGCTTTTCTTTAACACATGCTTATTAAATGAAGTAAGGGTTTTTTAAGAGTGGTAGAGCTCCAACCAGCACCCTAACCAGTTTAAAAACGATTACCATTGTCACTAGCAACATTCAAGCTCTTCTTCTACTCAGTTATGTCTCTGGACAAATTCATTGCAAAGTATGCAGACTACAACATCAGTTACAATAAAAATGCTACCTTCTGGCACTTCCCTGTCCCCTCTACTAAATAACAGTACACCGAGTGGACCCTAGCTTAGCAAATGTGCATAACTTGTGCAATAATTAACCTTTAGTTACTAAGGCAATCTACTAAGCAATTTGCATATCTCATAATGAATTTCTGAAATAATTTACATTCTTATTAAAAACATCATCCATCTAAAGATCTTTGTTAGAATCATATGCACTTAAGAAATACTGCATAGTCATGTAAGCTGTGCAACATGTTATTTACTCAGCATCATCTGAGAAAACTGTTCTGTTGCCTGGGCTCATGGTAGTGGTATCTGAGATGAGCAAAATCTGTTATTTCACATACAGCAATGTGCCACTCTTGGTGTTTTACTTACCAAATGCTCCATTCAGCTGCAAAACCAGATTAATTGAGTTATGAGTTTGGACAATCACATTTATTGACCCATCTTTTCAGCTACTGGTTATATTTTGAGAAAGGCTGGATGGTCCAGTTACTTTGCCATCTGTGGCAGCAGTAAGAAAATGTGCAGAACAATGGTCAAAATTCTTACTGACATCTTATATCCTGGCATCAAATAACACCTAATCAAGAGGCCCTGGCATGTGCTCCTTGAATTCTTTAAGGGTTACGGACTTGAAACTATCAAGGTGAAAAAAATAAAAGGCTGCCATCCAAAGTAACTCCATTTTGCAAAGTTTATTTACATTTATTAAGGATAGGAGAAACCATATCATGCCAAACATTATCAGGTTTTGTATCCCTAGTGGGCCTTCTTATATCAAAGCAAAGAAGAGAAATGAACAATCATCAAATATTTTCTTTAGTTGAATTCCTTTGGGTTATTTTCCTGTAGTATTTGTCAAATCAAAACAGCATTTTTTCAACATCTCCTCTGTGGATAACAGCTTTCCAACTCAAAAAGTTAGTGTTGATGATGTCAGACTAAAATAACAAAAATAAAAACAAATGCCCCCCAACAAACAAAAATGAATGATGTGATTCGTAGTTTACGCTCTCTTAAGATTTGCTTCTGAAATAAGATTTCTATTTTAATCAAACTGTCAAAGAATTGTACAGTAGCAGGAAATACCCAATTTTATATAGTGTCAAAGAAGACCATCATATATGCAACCATATTATTGTAATAGTAACATGTACCCTGGGCACAAATCTGAACTCAAGAAGACTTAGCATAGGCAATAGTTATCTATCCTGCCTATATGTGCACTTCTCAAGCTTGAATACATTTATCCTTACAATACCCCTGTGAGATAAAAAAGGCAGCAGGGTGCTTATGAATAGACTTAATTTTATAACTTTTCCCCAGCATACTCATTAAAAATCAAATTCTGGATTGCAATTTAGTACATACTGTACTGTCAGCTCTGATTTGGAATTTCATCTAAAAGTTCCCTCTGAAAATGCAAGATGCTTTCAGATGCTGCACAATAATTTCTGTAATAGCTCTCTGGAAATGAAAAGAGCAGATATTCGTTTTACTGGCACATGGCTTCAACATTTAAAAATGTGAAGAAGGGGTAAAAAGGCTGTTTTCTCATTTTTAAGCATGATTTTCCAAGGAAAAACCACTTGCTTCATATTAACTAGAGATAGAAAGAGAAAGTTTAAGGTAGAGTAATATGACTGAGAGTCAGCAGTTGTCACTACTGCATATGGTCTAGCAAGTTTTCTTTATCTGAATACACACCAGTAAGCATTTTTCCAAAATCTTATTTTAGCTGTAATGCAGTTCCTTTTAGAACATAAACACATCAGTGCCAATGAAGTCTTTTCTACTTGATTCTCTCTATAGGGATCATTCACACATGTAGATGCTGTCCTTGGGTAGTACCCATGCAACAAACCATAGACGTATATATGGTTTAGACTAGATTTTGGAGTTTAGGTTTGAATTAGGGCCAGGATTAGATGCTAAAATAGGGTCATAGTGGATGGTATTGAAAACTGGAGAAATGTTTCTGAGATTAGGGCCACAAGTAGTAGACAATCTCATGACATAAAGTCAGTTATCTTGCAATATTTCTGACATCTTGCATTGAAACTTTAGGAGAAAAAATATTTTATGAGATTTTTAGATGTATATGAAGTGGAATAAGAAAGTGGTACATCTGATCTATATACAGAACCGAAGGGGTGGGAACAAGTATGTAGATTATAATCTAACCTTTGACATTTTCGGCTATTCATATCTAAGGTTATGTCTACACTGGCAAGTTAGGTCGATTTAAGGAGGCTTAAGTAGACCTAACTTAATCCCTGTCCACACCAGGCTTTTTTTAAGTCAACTTAATAAGAACCACTGGGTATTCGAACTAACCCTCCTTAGGTCAACCTAACCCTTCCTTAGATCGATGTAAACCCAGTGTGGATGCATAAATCCACTTTCTTAGGTCGACCTGAAGGAAGTTAGGTTGACTTACTAAGTCCCGTTTAAGGGAAACCACTTTATTAAGTCGACTTAATAAGATCAATTTAAAGTCGACCTTATTAAGTCAATTTAACAAAGTCGACCTAACTTTTTGTAGTGTAGACATAGCCTAAGAGTCTGTCTATGGCCTATCATTCATTAATAACAGAACTGAATATAAGAAACAAAATTCTGTATCTGCCAAAATGATTGTCTGGGAATGAAGAGGAAGAAGTTCAGTGTATTCAGTACATGTTCTATTATAACCATAATATTGTCTATATTATTTGGAACAGTTCAAATGAGTCTTTGTAGAAAAAATGCTGCATGTTTGGAAAATGTGATATCTCAACAAGCTGCATATGAAAAATAACTTAGGGTCATAACAATAAATACCAAATTGAGACAAAACACAGTCAATTACTCACTAAGAAAAAATTTCTCCATGAGAAATGATTTAAGCTAGTAATTCTTGAAAAATTACAGACTTGCCTTGATATACAATGTGATACCACTCACTGCAGTCAAGTCATTTCATATAACTGTAGATTATTTCAGTGAAATCAGATACATTGACCTTGTATTCTATAAGACGAAAATGAAACACAGATACACATGCTCAGTCCGTTTGCTGAATGCTGTTTTTTCTGCAAATAGGTTGAACATATGTATTCTAGAGTAAATATGCCATATAGAATAAGAATTTTAGTATAGTCTCCAGTTTACAGTGTAATTGACAGGAACTGAATATATATTCCTAGGCATAAAAAGCAAAATGTTTTTTTCAGTCTAAGGAACAATTCTCTTAGATTATGGAAAATGGTAAATTTAAGGAGTGGATTCTTCCCCTGGCATTCCAGCATGACAGGACAAGATCAGTGAAGAGGAGGAGCTCTGGTGAATAGGGGCAAGAAATCTGGCTCAGCCAACCAGAATGCATCCCAAGGGCTCCTGGTATGCAGGTTAGAACTGCACTTCTAGCAGTGTGTAAGAGGTGGTAACATGCTCGCCATTCTTCCCCTATTAAATTAGAATGATTCCTACACAGTTTTAGGGAAACAGATATGTAATTGCATTATCAATTCTTCCCTTTAAAAGCTTCTCTTCACTTGAGTTATTTTTTATCTTGACGTCACTGATTCCCAATGAACTTGAGAGTGTTAACAGATTTGTAAAGGCTAGTATAGACACAGCTGAGGGTACAATGCAAAGCAGGATAACCATTGCATGCCCCAATGGCAATCTGCAGGAATGCAGTGTATGAAGGTAGTTCCTTGTGTGCTTCCCAGGCCACAAAAAACCCCTATAAATCTATAGGTGAGAGGAAATACAGTGATTTGCTCTCTAACAATCTGCATCTTAACTGAAATACTAAATGACAGCTACCTGTGCTGTAGGGAGAGAGGTTCCTGTACACTTCAGAGTGTAATATGTGGAAAATCAAATACCGGTAACTTGCTGCTATGTAATTACATGCACCACAACTACAGAGGTGGCCTTTGGCTATTGGGAGCCCCAGGCAAAGGCCCATTGAGGGGCCCCTGATAGGGCCCCCCGCCCATGGCCCCAGCTTCCTGCTGCCAGCCCCCATCCTGGTCCCAGCCTTCCCCCCTGCTGTGGCCCCAGTGACTTGCTGTCCCCCCACCCACCCCCCGAACTGCAGCTCCCCACTGCTGGCCCTGGACCCCCTGCCGCTGGGCCCACCTCCCCGCCACCAGCCCTAGGGCCCAACTCCTCCTCTTGCTGCCAACTGAGGGAGGCACGGCTTTTGGGGTAGGAAAGCAGGTGTTGGGGTCCCTTACTGCTCATGGCCCTAGGTGTGCACCTGCTTCGCCTACCCCAAAAGCTGCCTCTGCTCAACTATTGTCATATTCAATGCAAACTATCCAAATAATAGCCAGGTACTATTTTAAAAAAATATTAGGTTTAGTGAACATAATTTCCATTGCCTATTTTTTAATAAAACAAGCCTGCTGTAAGTTCAGTTGCCACTACTGTGCATGCATGTGGGACAAATGCATGAATAAAAAGATATTTTAGAAGCCTAGCCAGTCACTTGTTTTTATGTATATGTATGTATCTGATGTGTCTGTGCAACATTAATAATCGAGCAGGGAACTGTGACTGATCTATTGCAGGAACACACAGTGCACATAACAGTGAGTTCATTTTTTAATAGGAATTGCCATACCGGATCACACCAGTGTAGATTAAAGTTTCCTGGGGTCCTAGACACACCTCATTTGGAGACCACACCCTCACACATGAAGGCAATGCCCTCCTAGCACAGACACGTCTCCCACACCAGGGACCTAGCTCTTCTTAGGATGGCTGTGGCAGGGACCATCTACACAAGATATCTGCTGAGCTGGTGGGGGGCCCAGCATCTTTCTCTCTGGGCAGACTGAGCCTCTCCATTTCCCACTGCTCCCACTTTTTAAGGGGAGCTATGTTACAATGCATTGTGTCCTGAATTCATTTAGATACTTTTTCTATGGCCTTCATCAATGTAGCATTGGACTTTGAAATATACATGAAAGAATTTTTCCTCATAACACTCAATTGAAATAATAAGTATAATTTTGCTGATGTGGAATTGAGGCACACAAGGGTTAAGAGATTTACCAAATTCCACACAGTAAGTTCATGGCAGAGCTATCCAGAATGGAACGCAGATGTCATAGGCACCAACCTAGAGCTTGAACAGAAAAGCCGTCCACTGGGAAGGAAGCATGAGGCTTTATGTTCTCTATGGAAATGTTCTGCTACTGATTAACTGTGGATGTTCCTCATTATCTGTAAAAAGGCTTGGTAATTTATTTAATCCTACTAAACTCTTGACCAAAAATACATTGTAGCAATGAGTTCCCCAGGTTAAAATTAAATATATAATTTTAAAAAATATATCACTATAAAATATGATTCCTAAACTGAATGTGTTTTCTTAAAAAAAAAAAAAAAAAAAAAAAAAAAAAAAGCAGTGTGTTTACATTTGCAGTTTGCTGTTATGTCTCACCATCAGTGATGACATTTTACTGATGCACTAATAAGTAGTTAGCAGTCATATTTCAGAGTAGTAGGGGAGAGAGAATTACATCATAATAAACAGTAAAGTCCAATGAAATTCTTACATAAAGGTAGATAGAACCATTTCAGAATACTGATGGCTTTTGATGAATTGCACTGTATACACAGGTCTGGGGCTGGTTTTATCCTGAAATCAAAGCCCTAGCATTTTGGTTCAATAATGACTTAGCACACAAAGCATACCATGAGTTGAGCCAATAACATTACTGCCCAACTAATTGCAAGGCTGCAGCAAATTAAATTCCTGGCCACAAACTGGGATAAGATTCCAACCAGACAATGGACTTTGCTTGATATTTTCCTGAACTACTAAATCCTTTTCCTCTGCTAGTGCTGTGAAGTATTTGAATATGACGGAGCTAAGATTTGCATTCAAACCACATCTCTGATTGTTGCACTTCGGCTGTTGCCAGATAGGGATGTCATGTAATTCTAAAGATGAATGTTCTATATTTATAAAACATTTGAACAATGCCAAAAAGACTTGCCCTGTTTTATTTAGATCCTTTCTAAAACAATTCCTCTTTTCACTTCCAGCTTTCTACAGAACTATTGTAGACTCTCTATACCATGTATTTTCTAACTTTCATTCTCTTTCATTTTACATTAGATCTCAAGTTAATTAACAGACAGCTAGCCCATGTAACCACAGATTTTTTATTTATTTATTTATTTTTATAGCAGCCTCATGCACATTAAAACATTTTCACAGTTCTTGGCTTCAGATTGTTTGGACATCACAGATATATTTCATTAGAGACTATTTGATTTTTAGTAATACAGTAGCTTATGCATCAAGACCACCATTGCAGAGGCCCCAAATGACTTTATGCTCCAATGGTCTCATTCTAAAAGTAACATAATAGGATGACGCATGGGGAACGGAGGGAATGGTATGGAACATAACCCTAGCAGTAACTTTGGCAGTACAGAACGCTTCAGTCAGTCAGACACAAAATCAAAGTAATACACACAAAAAGCAAAAGAGGAAAATGTTTTGACTGGAACGGAATGATCGTGTTCTCCTCCTTCAGATGACATGATCAGTGTTTCTATAGCAGGTTCTTCTCGTAGGTTTTAATCCACAGTGGGTGGTAAGGTTTATAAGAGGCTACACAAAGAATAAAATCCATGTAGCAACCCAGCTGTGGGCATTGTAGTTTCACAGATTTGAACTCCTCTTCCCCAGCACTAATCACAAACACACACTTAGTCACTCACTCTGTCTTCTGCTTTTTGATCAACCCTCAAATGTTGCAGAATACAATTCACAGTCAGACAGCACCAGCATATCAGTCTGTGTATGCCTGTGACCCTTTACCTGCCCACCCCCTCTACCTCTACATCCTAATCTTTTGTTTTCATCTCTGAAATCTCAGAATAGGTTCCAAAACTCTGATTCTTGAGACTGAGTAAGTTGTACCAAAGCAAAGTGGGATATAGAATTTAAAAAATAATAATAATAATAATAATGGAAGAAAAGGTTTTGCTGAATCTGTTTTCTTTACGTAAGACAGCTGTAAATATTCCTACTTTGTACCTTCCATGGCACTAACATTGAGTGAAATACAAGAGAGTCTTGTGGCACTTTTAAAGACTAACAGATTTATTAATCGCATGAGCTTTCGTGGGAGAAAATCCCACTTCGTCAGACGCTTTGAAGATAGGAAAGTTACAGAGTGGGAGGAAATTAAATGCAAGAGAGTGTATGACATAGCATCAGGTCAACATACACTCCCCTGCATTTAATTTCCTCCCACTCTGTAACTTTCCTATCTTCAAAGCGTCTGACGAAGTGGGATTTTCTCCCACGAAAGCTCATGCGATTAATAAATCTGTTAGTCTTTAAAAGTGCCACAAGACTCTTTTGTCTTTCTACAATAGACTAACACGGCTACCCCTTTGGAATTGAGTGAAATGTGAGCTTTAAACAGTCCTGGCATTATGAACCTCCCAGTCAGCTTCATTACTTTCCATTCTTGTCAACTTGGCAATATTTAGATTTTTACATTGGTTTATTGACCTTGCCATTTACCAAGCTATATTTGTATCACAACTTTTGTTTCTAGCAGGATAACGTTAGCTCTTTATGATTTATTTCATAAAATAATTTTTGACTCTGCATTTGTCTGGCTGTCCACATTCACTTTTTTCTTCCATTGTTTAAGTACACTATTATTTGCAAAAAAAAAAAAAAACGAGAGAGAGAGTTTCTAATTGCTAAATACTCTATTTCAGAATCATTCTTATTATTTTGTATAGTTATTTATTATGACGTGTATTTCAGAACTCCACTATATCCTTATTCATGTATCATTGAACTCTTAGCTGGAATAATGGTACATAAGGGATTAAAGTAGGCCTCCCTTTTTACACTTGAGTAATTACAGGTGCAATTCAGACAATTCATGCTTGTTGGTATCTGAATTGTGTGCATAATCAGCTACTTAGCCACATAAATGACAAAACTGTGAGTAAAGTGTGGGCACACGCAGAGGTCAGGATTTGAAATCTGGCCCAAAGAGTGTAGACATCAGACATAAAAGCAAAAAACATTCTTAAAAACAAGAAACCAATTCAACTGAACTTAAGAGAAACTATATAATTCAGCTGAAGCGAGGAAGAATTTCAATTTTGTCTGGTTGATCCACTAAAGCTCTGCAGCAAAATATTTTAACAGCTCTATCCACACATGCATTATCATGGTTGTCAGTATAATTCATACCGTGGACATTTAGGTCTTCCTAGTGACAGCAGGGGTAGATAACAGATCTTACTGCTGCAATAGCACAGGATTCTACTCTGTAGTAGGATTTGTTATGCCATCCAGTACTTCGAGAAATTCTGATACCATCTAGCAGAGGGCCTTCTCCATTACATTACAAGGTCAGGATACAAGCATTACATAATGTGATGGAGTATACAGGCCTCATGCTGGAAAGGAAGGGGTTAAAGAACTAATTTTGACCCACTTGGCCGTGTTCTACCTCACTAGCAAAGCATACACAGGATGGAGGATTAGTTAAATGAGTGGAGCAGAATAATTTACTAACTGGCAGAAATGGAGGTGAACTGACCTACATCTTAAGCTCCTGGTAAGGAGCTTTGGAAGAACTCTTGCTAGCTAAAACCTGAGTGATAGTGACCTACAACACTACCAAATGAAGGAAGTTACTTCTCTGAAAATTAGAGACTTTTTATCTTGGAGTTTAATTCTTAACTTTAGCTGATGAGAAGAGATGGAAGGGATTGACAGGAAGTGGTCCAAGAAGATGGCTCTATAGTATTCCACCAAGCAGGTCTTAGCTGCCTATCATTGATCTCTGGATCTAAGCCTGGTAGAAAGAGCAGATCTTGGTTCTTCTGCCACACCCTCATAAGGGACAGCTATGGAAAAATCTCTCTGGTGCAGGGAACCTAGCTGGGGGAAGATATTCCAGCTATAAGGGTCTGGATCACGCCCAACCAAAGGGTCCCTTGCTTAATCCCAAAGACTTCCCTGTTTTGGACTCTTTATATATACTCGAAAGGATGAATTTGAACATGTGAGCTGACTGGAGGGCTGAGTCCCCAAAAGGAGAATTCGCTACAGGGTGAAGCAGTAGTAAAGCCTTGACTACACTAACACTTAGGCCAGCAAAACTTTTGTCACTCAGAAGTGTGAAAAAACAAACCCTGAGCAACGTAAGTTTTGATAGCATAAGCATTTGTGTGGACAAAGCTATGTCAGTGGAAGAGCTCTTCCCCATTGACATAATGCAGCTACACAAGTACTCTTACTGATACAGCTCTACCATTGCAAGTTTTAAGTGTAGACTAACCTTTAGAAAGAGGAACATCTAGCAAAAAGAAAACTTTTCACATCCTTTCCTGGGCTGCATCTACACTGGTAAATTAAGTCGATTTAAGCTTGCTTAAGTCGACTTAATTTGCCCTCTGTCTACACTACAGTTTCCTTAAATTGACTTAAGCAAAATAAAGTCGACTTAATTAAAATTAAGTTGACTTTATAAAACCACCTTCCTAGTAGACCTACAGCTTAAGTCGACTCCCTAGAGTTGACTTAAGCCAGTGTAGACGTGGGGTAGCCCTAAGTCGACTTAGGGCTACCCCAGGGCTACACCAATGCCCTCCCTGCTGGGGGGGGCACAGGGGGAGCCTGGCAAGCCCCCCCACCTGGCAGGGCAGAGCCCTGCCCACCCTGCCCCTATGCCCTGCCAGGGTCCCTGTCCCCCTTTGCCCCATTGTACCTAGGTACAATGGGGCAAAGGCTGAGCCCCCTGGCATTGGGCAAGGGGTACCCCCTCTGCCCCTGTGGACCTCCCCTAGGTCCCCCTAAGCCCCTAGAAGTCAATCTAGGCATCCAGTGTGGCTGCTCTAGGTCGACTTTTTAAGTTCCCCTTTAAGTCAACTTTATTTTTAAGTGTGGACACACTAAGTCGACTTAGTTAAAGTCAACTTAAATCACCCAGTGTATACATAGCCCTGACTAGTAAGTGGCACTAGCAGTGAGTGTTCCCTTTTGCACATCACCAACAAACAAACACTCACTGGCTGATCTTCATGATTTGGGACATGATACTGCAAGTTGGTCGGACCCTTTGATGGACGTCATATGCACTACAGTGATGTTATTTTTGTATGACCTTCCAGCATTTTATGTCTTATACTTTGTAATAACATTGTTTAACTCAGAACTTCAATACAATAAATTCTAAAACAATAAGAATAAACCATTAGGAAATAAAAATATCTATGGGGTTTGGATGGAAACTAAGAGCTCTGCCATGTCTGATTTATTTTGGAAGCAGTCATTGTATAAAGAGTAAAATGTTTTATAAATTCCTTGGATGAATATAACCTAGAATTTGAAAAGCCATCACTCCCAGAACAGCTGTAGAAGTTGTAAATTGCAATAGTATGTAAGCCTTCATTTTTGTCAAACAGTTTAAGTTCTTGTCCAAAAATTCAATCATTTCCACCTAACAGCTTTAGGTGGCATTGGGAAAACCACCAAAATTACCACATTTTTCCAAAGATAGAGGACAGGCAGAGAGTTAAACTACATAAAAATCTGAGCATTCAAAAACCTTAGAAATTCAAAAGAAATACCATGTAACATTGCAAGCAAAACACAACATCATATGGAATGCTATTAATAAATTAGAACCTCATGGGGTGGTTTATTATGGGGTTTATTTTGGGGAGGAATATGCTGGAAATATTGTCTTTGTTTAGCTAAAATAATTTTTAATAACAAGGAGAAATATTTTTTCCTAGAGAAGAGCCTGAATAAATCCACCAATACAAACATGAGCCAAGATAACTACACAGACCGCTGTCTCATCTATGGTAATGTTATTGTCACTCATCAACTGACCCATAATCCCTCTCCTCTAAGTCATGGTGGAAGAATGCACCATGATGTTTTCTCTGCATCTTAGCCCATTTGTGCAGTGGAAATACAGTGAGGCTGCTACATTTAAGGCCTTCTTGTGGATGTTGAGATTTTATCCTCATGGGACTGATGATAAAAGTCACAATTTATCGTGGCTCCATTGATAACATTTATTTCTGGGGAAGTGATGCGAAAGAAAGAAAGAAAGAAAGAAAGAAAGAAAGAAAGAAAGAAAGAAAGAAAGAAAGAAAGAGAAAGAAAGAAAATTCATTCACCTTAAAAATGAAATTGTTTTTGCCAAACCCACATAAACATTCCCATCAATGAGCTGATGGCTCAAGTGCTCATGAAAAGTTAGGCTTCCCAGTTGGGATATAGGCAGCTTTAGTGTTTTCTATATGAAAATGATCTCTTGTAACAGTTAATTTCATTCCTACCCCTTCTCTTAAAAGGTACGTGATGCACCTAGGCCCATTTATTGAGAAGCAAAGTTTGTCTTTTTGTCCTATTCTATCCACAAACTCTAATATAATAGATTATTTTTATAAAGAAACTTTAAAAAAAAAAAAAAACCAAGATGCATAATACAACATTAAGCACAACTCATGATCACTAATGTAATGCTTGGTTCTCTAGTATCTAGTATTTATTGTCATCTCTTTGCTGTGTCAGGTCTAATTTAGGAGAATGATACGCTTACTCTTCATGAAATCCCATTGAAGTTAACAAGTGTTCTTTGGGAGTAACAAACAAGGAGTCCTGTGGCACTTATAAGATGAACAAATTTATTTGTCGTATGAGCTTTCATGGTAGAAAATCCCACTTCGTCAGATGCTTTGCGTCAAAGCGTCTGATGAAGTGGGATTTTCTCCCACTTGTCATGCGACAAATAAATTTGTTAGTCTTTAAAAGTGCCATAGCACATGGCATTCAATGACAATATAACATTAGGGATCTACTATCGGCCGCCTGACCAGGATAGTAAGAGTGATGATGAAATGCTAAGGGAAATTAGGGAGGTTATCAAATTTAAAAACCCAATAATAGTGGGGGATTTCAATTATCCCCATATTGACTGGGAACATTTCACTTCAGGACATAATGCAGAGATAAAATTTCTCGATACTTTGAATGACAGCTTCATGGAGCAGCTGGTATGGGAACCCACAAGGGGAGAGGCAACTCTAAATTTAATCCTGAGTGGAGCGCAGGAGCTGGTCCGAGAGGTAACTGTAGCAGGACTGCTTGGAACTAGTGACCATAATACAATAGCATTCAACATCCTTGTGGGGGGAAGAACACCTCAACAGCCCAACACTGTGGCAT
>ML685772.1:9990038-10063696 GCA_007922175.1 Pelusios castaneus | reverse complement strand
GCACTGGTCACTGTCGGTAGACAGATACTGGGCTGGATGGACCTCTGTTCTGACCCAGTACGGCCTTTCTTATGTTCTTATGTTCATAGGACACCTTGTTTGATTTGCTGACCAAGACTAACACAGCCACCCCTTACACTTGTTCAGTAGCACCTATCAGCCCTTAAACTGTAAAGCTCTTGTGGCCAAACCTGTCACTTTACTGCAGAAATATAGGCACACCTTCTTTACTGAGCTTTCAATGGAGAGGCAATAGCATCTCCATAGTTAAGGTTGCAGCCAACTTCCAATTTAAAACTCCATTTTAGTCCATTATAACTGAGGCTTGGAAAATGGACTTGGCTTGAAAATTGCCAGATTTATTTGGAATGCAAAGAAGTACTGTATGACAATTAGCCTGGAAATAGGGGTTATCTATATTTGCATGGAAATGAACAGTTCTCTTCCAAGACTTGTCAAAACAATCAAAGAGGCTAATGAGATTTTGTGAATCAAGTGCTGGACATTCTCCCTTACATAAAACATTGGATGACAGCAGACTTTATTAAATGCAAATAATTGTTATTGTAAATAATGGAAGAGGAACATAATCTAAAACTCATCATGAGAAATCCTAGGGAGGTAACACTAACTGTGGTCGGACAACAGGAAGTAGCACACTGTATTACTATGCAGGGGTTCTAAGGACAATGACACTCCTCCACAATAGGGTACTCATCCAGAACAATTTATCAGAAGTATTTACTGTGCCAATTAAGAGTTACACTGCTCCAAATGGAGACTAGAGAGGCTTTGTGCCATCTCCTCTCCTCTTTTGAATACAAAGACAGCTGATCAAGATGATTGATAGCTCCTTGCACTCCCCAACACTTCTCATCCACACACAAAATAACTGCAACCTGGCTTTTCATATCCAGTGATATGGAATGAGACGAGCTCTCAAAGGAGGGGTGAAACACAACTTTCTTTGGTAGCATTTATGGCGGACCTTGCTCAGGTATAAAACACCAGGGCACAATGAAACTCTAAGGTGACAATCTGAGATGTATCCTGGCAGACTTCAGAGTCAGATGTTGTTGTTCATCTGTGCTCACAGCAATGTCTTTTGAAACACAGATTTTGTCCCTATTCAGCAGTCTTTATCTTCCAGTATCTACCAGAATGATCACTTTGGGGAAAACAACCAAGGAGTCTGGTGGCATATTAAAAGACTAACAAATTTATTTATTGCATGAGCTTTCATGGGAGAAAATCCCACTTCATCAGACACTTGAAGAAATGATGAAGTGGGATTTTCTCCCACAAAAGCTCATGTGATAAATAAATTTGTTAGTCTTTAAAAGTGCCACAGGACTCCTTGTTTGTTTTGTTGAACTAGACTGACACAGCTACCCCTTTGGAACTTGTCATACTTCTGTTCTGCTGTTCTTATCTAGTTAGTTAAATCAGATAAATCCATTTGATCTTGGAGTGAGGCATTTATATAGTTTGAGATTCAATCACTTTTTTCCCCTCTGAACTTTTGTTGATGCTCTGACTGTATATGGCTTGTTGGTGCCATTTAGTTGCAATAGGGATAACTTTCTTTATCTTATTTTAAATGTTTATATCTCCTTGACTTGGCCTATCCTTTTTATGGATTAAATGGCATTATAGCATTTCATTATCCATTTTAACATATAATCCAATCCAAAACAAGATATCACAGTATCCTGCAGGGAAGAATCAATATCTAAGAGAATGATACCACCCAAGGAGGAAGTCTAAATACACAGTGGGGGGCAAAGGAAAAATGAATCCTCCAAAATGAAATCTCTATAGTGATTATTAGGTAGGAAAAAAAAAAAAAAGCTAGCAATCTATATGCATCATAAAACTTCCTGATAAAAAGAAAACAAACTGCTAATGCCAGGGAATCTCTGGAGGAGGCTTGTTCTGTAGCTCATAATCTAAGACTGCTTTTGTATTATCTGACTTTGTGAATCCACTGTTTTGAACCTTCTGTAGTCTTATTTATAATCATTCCTAGAGTGCCTTTTAGTTTTAATTTTATTTAAAATCTCTTGCTAACTCTTTGTAATCTTGCCCAATACTATACTTCGAGTACATTCATGATCTTTAAAAATAGAGGTGAATACAGTTTTATAGCAAGAGATAGATCAGAACCTGTAAATATAGAATACAGTCATAAAATGTAGAGCATATCAGCTGACCATGAAGCTACAGAGAAAGCATTTTTATGTGCCACTTGCACGTCTAAGAAAAGGACAAACTTTATGGTATTTTTTCTCTTAAAACCCCAAATTGCAAAACATGACAAACTTAAAGTTAGTTATGTGCCTGAGCAGCAATAGTTACATGTAAGTACTTCAAATTCCACAACATTTCAGACTGTTTGATTCTGGGATTTTAATTCAGCAGATCGTGAAATTCATATCCTCTATTCCAATTTTGAAAAAGTTACTTCAGAAACTTTATATTCCTCGGGGTTTTTTTTACACCCATTTCAATACAAGCACAAATCTCTGTTCCTTTAATGTGAGGCTTCAGACAATGAGCTCACATAAGGATGCCAAAAGGAAATCACATACATTTAACATTTGTGTTATTTGGCACAAGACAGATGTGCTCAGTAACAAAAGAAAGATGATGGAAACAAAATTGGGCAAGAGTCAATGGGCCTGAACTGATATTAAAAAAAAAATCAAAATATCTTGCGTAAAGATTTGCCCAAGATTTATTACTGCTTTGCCTACAATACCTTGAAATGGAAACTGCAAGCACACTGATAAATAGGTTGGAAAATCGGGTTCACGATTGCTTTTCTGAGTGCCTCTGCATTAAAGAGAACCTTAGGTGAATAAAGAAATTGTGTGCAACTCTCACCATGAAGGTAACTAACTATTAGGACTTAATGAAAATTTTGTATCAAAACTGTTTTTAAGAGATAATTGTGTGACTACTTCTTTAAAAATTTCCATCACAAAATTTTAGCTGGCTACGTTTGCAACCTCTGTTTGTTTATCTTCTGAGAACATTCAAGTACTTGGACTTTACTAGTGGGAACACTCACAAAAGTGAATTATGAGATCACAATAGGCGCTAGTTCAATTCATGAACAGGGAAAAAGTCACTGAATATATTATCAATCGGATATTATTTCCTGAGCTCTCTGTGGGCATGTGATTCATTCCTGTCATGTTCTCTGAATGCATTTTACAATAGCTTTATTAAAAACTATTCTCATGACAGCCACTGGTCAGAGCACAGAGGTGAATAGCATACAGTGGGACTAAAGGTGACTGTATAAACTTTTTTGTGAATTAGATTTGCTTAATTCCATAATATAAGTTAATAGCATCAATAAAATATTAATACTGAGAAATTAATTTCTTTTCTTTGGGGGAAGGAAGGAGAGCAGGCATACTGCAAAGTGTTCTTGAAGATCTGTTGAACATGCTCTGACAGGCATTATGACAAAATCACGGTGAGGGACTGTTGTTAGTAAAAAATTATGGACGAGATCTTTAGCTGCATTAAATTGACATAGCTCATTGCAGTCAACATTAAGCATGTGAATACATTCTTAGGAGCAGAGCAATCAAAAGTATTACATGTTCTATATTAGGTACTAATCTTGTTCTGCCTTAGTTAAGCAAGAGCACACATCTTTTGCACAGTTGGACATTGACTTTTTCTTGTTTTAACAGAATTAAATTGATCCATAATCAAAAATTAATAATCTATACCACCCATTTTAGGCATTTATAATCTGCATTCCAGTGACACTAAGAAGTTTTATCTTCCATTGACATTAAATCCAAAGTAGACTGCAAAGATGTCACAAAATTGGGTGACTGAGCAACAAAATGAAAGTCAACATTGATAAGTGCAAAATAATACACCTTGGGTGGGAAAAAAATAATCCCCAAATCACACACACATGATTGAGTTTAAATAAGGTGTTACCATTTAGGAAGAGATCTTGGAGCTGTCATGGATAATTCTCTGAAAACTTAAGCTTGATGCTGAGCAGCAGTCAAAAAGCCTAACAAAATGTTAGAAGCTACTTGGAAACGAATAGAAATTAAAACAGAATACATCAAGCCACTGTATACATTCATAGTGCACTCACATCTTGAATACCGTCTCTTGTTCTGGTCTCAAAAAGAAGATAGTAGTGCTGGAAAAGCATCAGAGAAGCATATCAGTGATTATCAGGGATGTGGAATGACTTGCATAAAAGGAGAAACTAAAAAGATTAGGGTTATTCAGATCAAAAAGGAGATGCTCGAGGGCAGAACACGATAGAGATCTATAAAATCATGAGAAGTCTGGAAAAAGTGAATAGAGAAGTGCAATTTTCCTTTTCCTACAATACAAAAGCCAGGGGTTGCCCATGAAATTAATAGACATCAGGTTTAATACAAACAAGAAAAACGTTTTTCCCCCATATAAAATGCACTGTTAACCTGTGGAACTCATTGCCATGGGATCTTGTGGTGGCCAAAAGTGTAACTGGGTTTTTTAAAAAAAATACATAAGTTCCTTGTGGGTAAATCCATTACTGGCTGTTAGCCAAAATGGTCAGGGATGTAACACCATGCTGACGGTGACCCTAAACCTCTGGCTGCCAAAAGCTGGGAGGGGAAGACAAGGGTAAAACTCTCCAAAATTGTCCTGCTTTGTGATGCTGCCCCTGAAACTCTGGTACTGGTCACTGTTAGAGACTGTATTGATGAACCATTGATCTGACTCATTATGACAGTTCTTATGACATCAATGGGAAGTGCAGTTTTTAAGAATCTTTTATAACCATATCAACAACTTACAAAACTGATCTTTAAAATCATGTGCTGCTCTCCAGATCAGTTATGGTGATTTTTTTATGGGAAAGCTTCATAATTTTAATAGTGCAAATCTTCACAAATATATCCATTTTCAAAAGCAGCAGTGTATATGGAAAGCAGTCAGATTTGTAGTCAGCACACATCCCTGGGCATAATATTATTATTAAATAATAACTCACCAGGAAAAAGTAATTTATATTTGTAATCACTTTACAAAGGCCAAAATATTTACTACATCTTTTTCCTTGTGGTGTTTTCCTCAGATCATCTTATTACCCCTTAAAAGCATCAGTAGCATCTGTTTTATGTAGTGTAATAAGGCTATTTTTATAGCTTTGCGCTTTGTTTATTGCACTTGCCATGTTTTGATGTAATACTGTGATCACCCTTTCTTCATACTGTACGTGATGTCACACTGCATACCATGGGTGTCCTTGTTATTTATATAACACAATTAAGAACCAGAAGAGAAGTGGCTGTGAGTTTCAAAGTACAATGTCTGTAGCCTCAAAAGATCCTGAGTTTTGTAATCTTCAAAGGTATTTTACTATCATGTCAAGCCTGAAATGAATTTTTCAAAAGGATCACAAATAGTGAGTTTAATTCAAATCTAGAATTCACAGGCTCTATTTCCAATTAATTCTAGAAATGATAAGCTAAAGCTATAATTTTAGAAAGCAAACACATAGCAAAGGCTGAACAGTACAATTATCCGCCTATAATAAGTATCACTTTTCAGTACATGAAGAAACTTGTTATCTATCATTGGATCTACTCATTTCTATTTGTTTATTACAGTGATTTTCAGCCTGTGACCCATGGGTCCAATCAACACACAGCTGTGGCCCATGTGACATCCTCAGGGCCATACAGGGAGCATTTGTGGATAAGGTCTATATAACATATAGAGAATTACATATGTGACTTTCAATGGTAAAAGGCTTAGAAACACTGGTCTAATATGTAAATGCCTGTCCGTCTTTTTTTTTTTTTAATTTTGACAAGTATGTTTCTGCTTAGAAAGAAATCTGGTGAATTGCACTATGTTGCTATACCATTTTTTCATAACTCACTATTGAAATACAAAGTGGCAACATATTTTGACCCTGCTTTGATTATACCTGAATACTCTGCCAATTAATGCAATCACATAAGTGCAGAGATGGCTTTTCACAGGCTTCCATCCTTTCTTGCAACATCATATGTGTATCTTATACAGTATTTGGCAGATTTTCAGAATCTGGATCTTATTATTCTGTTTTTACTTCTTTTTCACCTGGATAGATTAGCAATGATCTTAATCTACTGATTATTTTCAATGTTAGCAAAAAGGCTCCATTCTCATTTAATCTATTTGAAATTACTTACTACAGATCTGAGCCTGTGCTTTTAATGACAGCTTCCTTGCTTTCAATTTACCCTTCTATGTGGCATGCATTGAACAAAGGCATGCAGCAACCATTCAGACATAGCTTTTTTGAGATATTTTATTTTCTCATCAGAACAAAACCTAGCTTTTCTCCTTCTCAATTATGTTTCTTGTAAGGGAGATAAGATAAGATAGTTCATAATGATAGCTATCAGTTCAGCAATGTAAATATCAGAAGAAAAAGGACACTGAGCTGTAGCAAGAGTCTTGTTTGAAATGACTCCATTGTAAAATTAAGAGTTCCTTACTCTTAAACAGTTAATAGCGTACGTGTCACTAAACATGGACACAATGTTAATGCTTCTGTGTCCATTCCTTTTGTGCTTTATTAGTAACTTCAGCTTTATAGCTGGAGATACATGATTGGTTCTGTGGGCAACCACATATCTTTGTTCTCCTTCCAGCTATATGCACTGATGAAGGACAAAAAGCACTAATATCATGGTAATCTACATAGAGTTTGAAATGTTTCTTCCCATTGAACATCTGCTACATACATAATACTGTCGCTTGGTGTCTGTGCCTTGGTATGGCAAGACATACCCTAACGGTCCCCAGAGTCTGTGTAGGCAGGGGATTTTTTGTTAAGTTCAGCCATGCCAGAATGGTCTGTGGGTCAGAGGCCAGATAACACCCTGGTTCTCCAGGTTGGGGGTTAGGCACAGGGCTAACAATCCTGTCCTGTAAAAAGCAAAATAAGTTACAGAAATTGCAACAGAGGAATCAACTATTACTGGCTATGTCTACACTTGCACTTTTAAGTCGACTTAGTGTGTCTACACTTAAAATTAAAGTTGACTTAAAGGGGAAATTACAAAGTCGACCTAGAGCATCCACACTGGGTGCTCTAAGTCGACTTTGTGGGAATGGTCCCAGGGAGTATCCTGATGAGCCATTAAGGACATAAAGAATACAACCATTGTGTCCTTAATGGCTCATCAGTTTACTCCCTGGGACCATATCACCTGGCAGATTCCTTAACATTAAGGAGACAATGGTTTTACACACCCGCCTCTCTCAGGTATTTCAATAAAGTAACATAAGTTAAAGTATAGATATAACATCAAATTCCTTACTTCTAATCCAAATAGAATTCCTAGACATAAATTATATAATCATTCCCAGCAAATTACTACCTTTCTATTGATACCAAACATGACATAGTTCCTATGGATTATAGCATTTATGAGATATTAATAGAAAATAATATCATAAATGCTTCCCTAAATCCAGGCAGCATCACACACAGGACTCTGCCCTGCCCTTTGGGGGGCATGCCAGGCTCCCCCTTTGCCCCCCCCCCACGGCAGGGAGGACATAGGTGTAGTCCTGGGGTAGCCCTAAGTCCACTTAGGGCTACCCCAGGGCTACACTGGCTTAATTTGACTTTAAAAAGTCGAATTAAGCCTTAAGTCTACTTAAATCTAGGTTTAATAAAGTCAACTTAATTTTCATTAAGTCGACTTTATTTTGCTTAAGTCGACTTAAGCAAGCTGCTTAAGTCGACTTAAGCAAAGTGTAGTGTAGATGCAGGGCAAATTAAGTTAACTTAAGCCAAGCTTAAGTTGACTTAATTTACCAGTGTAGACACGGCCACTGTGTCTGATGGCGTTCAGGAGTCAATGACCAATATCATTGCCAATGATGAAAGCTGAAAGGAAGCCATGAGCATGAAGAGCAAAATGCTTAGCATCAAGATAAAAAGTGAATTTGGTTTTTGGAATGTATGGAGAATGTATGAAATGGGGAAGCTAGGTCAGGTCAGAGCAGAGATGAGGTGCTGTAAATTACACTTCCTAGTTATCAATGAAAGTAGATGGACAGGATCAGGAAGATTTACAACAGCCTCAAGAGAAACTCTTCTGTATTCTGGATGGAATAATGAACAACATTACAAGGGTGCTACCATCTGTTTGAAGAAAAAAGTGAAGCAGTCCCTGCTTCAGTGGAAGCCCATTAATAGCAGACTTATGAGAGTTAGATTGAAAGGTAAACACAACAATATCAGTCTGATTCAGTGCAATGCTCTGACAAATGCTGGCAATGAAGATGCAAAGGACAAATTCACATTGCAGAGATCAACAAGCCTTTCTCCATTTTCATTCATAGTGCTACACCAATGTCTTCCTGTTGCTCTGTCATTATTTGTTATCCTTACTGACTTTAGCATTCAGGTCTCTTATGACAATAATTAAGTCATGGCATGGTACTTTCTCCAGCTGCACCTGGTAAATGGCACACACCAACAAACACTCTCATCAAAAACAAACAAGGCCACCTATTAACAACCGAAAAATAACAAGAAATGTGTTAGATAAAGCATTTCAAAGAATTGCCAAACAGGGAGCCATCTAAAGAGAAGCAAACATTTGGAAGGCAAAAGAACATCCTGATATCAACGCCGATATCCCAACGAAGGAAGTGATCATTCAAGCCAGCAGATCTTTTAAAAATGGGAAATCTCTCATCTAGGATAACTTGAACGAAGAATGGATGAAAGTTAATTCTTAGTTAGCCACATCTATCCTGGCCCCTCTATTTATATCAGGAAAAGGAAAAAGTGCCAGATGAGTGGGCCAATAGGGTTATAATAAAGATAACAAAGAAAGGAGCTCTCAGTGGTTGTAAAAACTGGCGTGGTATTACACTTCCATCAGTGCTAAGTAAGGTTTTATGTAATATCATAGTCCAGTGTATAGCAGAGATAATTTGATAGTGATAGTAGAGCAAGCTGGTTTTTGGAAAGAGCGTGTATGCACAGATCAGATCTTTATTCTTGATAATATAATAGACAATGCTTAGAATGACTACAACTTTACATACATTTTATAGATTTTTAGAAGGCTTTTGACAGCGTTCATGGGATCACCCTATGCATATTCTGTGGGCTAATGGAATTCCTCTTCATATTATTAATATCATTAAAAGCTTCTATTCCAACTATACATGTAATGTTGGTCACCATGAGCTCATTTTTGAACTCCAAACAGGAGTATGACAGGTATAGCAGGAGTGTGTTATATCTGCAATCCTCTTTAACATTGCCATTGATTGGTTAATGCAGTGTACAACAGGGACATACCTAGATGTATTAGATGGACACCCTTTTAATCCCTTGAAAACCCAGACTTTGAAGATGATCTTGCACTCTTATCACACACCACTCACTATGTACAAGGGAAAACAACCCAACAACATATTTGGCCAGCAAATTGAACTGAAAATCAGCCACAATAAGACAGATATCATGACTTTTAATAATGCCTCACTATCACCAGTATGGATAAAGGATTATAGTCTCATTAATGTAGAAATAGTCACATACTTGGGCCAGGATGGTAGAATATCTCAGGATATTTGAAACAAACTCAATAAAACCAGGAACACCTTTAGGAGCTTAAATACAGTCTGGAAATTATCAAAATATAACACCAAAACTAAATTCCAGATTTATCAGAGTTATGGGCTCTCAACCCTACTTTATAGTGCAGAATGGCACTATATAAGTGATTGTGTGTGAGATATATGTGTGATATGTCCAAGCTGTCTTCATTTCATACAACCTGCCTCCGAAAAATCCTCCATATCTTTGGCTCAGAGCAATCTCAAGTCAAGATCTATTCATACAATGTAGCCAAGAAGATATGACTATTATCATTACCAGAAGGCACTGGAAATTGTTTGACCGTATGTTCTGGATGGAAGTTAATTCATTCCATCACCAGGATAGCAATAAGATGGACACTTAAAGGCAAGCGAAAATGAGGCCACCTGAAAACAACATGGGGAAGACCTGTGGAAGCTGAGCTGAAAAACCTGAGGCACAGTTGGGGAACCATTGAAAGATTTGCAAGAAACAGACAGAAATGGAGGAGCTTTGTCACTGCCCTAATCGGGGACTAACTAACTAACTAACTCACATACATACATAATTGTCATGCTTTCTAAAGACTGTCAAGACCCCAAGGAGACACCCAAACATACACACTCAATCTGTATGATTTTATTTAACTTCTGCATGACAGGAAGTTGTGGTTGCCTTTGAAGACTGTTGTACTTTGAGAAAGAGACAAGACAGATGGATAAAGGAGAATGGGTTGTGCTGGGAAGTGGTTATAAACATAAAACTCTTTGAGAATGTTCAATGTGGGATCTGAGGTTTTGCACACTCCAGTATGTGCTATATAAATATCTATTGTGTATCACTGATCAAGGGTGGATCAGTGGAAACTAAACTGGATTGCTAGTCTGCCATCAGTCAGGGGTTGGTAGCATAGTTTTAAAAGTTCAAGTTGAAGATTATGTTACAGGACTCATGGTTTATAAATACATTTCAAATGGATTCTCCAACAGCACTCCCAAGTGACTTATGCATCCCTTTTTATTTCCTTTGAAGTCAGAACATTAAACTGGAGCAACAGCAGATAACTTCTGCTTATCTCTTGCAAGACGTGGAACAAATCTATATTTAGAGCCACTGAACTGAATTTAACTATTAAGGAGATAGTATCACTTAAATATGAATAATTCAAGAATATTACCTTCAGTAAAATACATGTGGGCCAGATTCTTTATTGTGAATGAGCAGAGCTCAGACACAATGAGGGGTGTGGGAAGGAGAGACTGCTCCAGCTCTAACGTCTGCTACTGACGCAAAGTCCCTGAGGAGACTTTTTTTTTTTAATTGTTTTAAATTTATTGATGTTTTATTACATTTATAAGGATGTGAATTGACTTTAATGAATTGGCTCTAGCCCTTTTTATTTTCAGTGGAGCTGATAGAAAAATGTTGGGGTTTTTTGATCCATAGAAAATGTGAACAAAAAATTACTTTAGTTTACATTTTTATGGGGAATTTTAATTTTTGATGGAGAGGGAGAGAGAGAAAATCAAACACCAAAAAGTTTCAGGCAAATTTACAGTATTTTGATTTTGGGGGGCATTCATTTTTAAGTCAGTTTTTCTGCTTGATCTTTTCTTTTCTTTTCTTTTCTTTTCTTTTCTTTTCTTTTCTTTTCTTTTGAAAACAGTTTAAAATTGACATTTTTGACTCACCATCATTTTTAGTATCCTAGCTTAATAGCTGGAATACCATGAATGTGTCTGGATAGATTCAGTTCTCTCATTTATTTTATAATTATTTTGTTACAGTTACAATTCCACAACTTTTTCTGAATGATCCGCCTGATGTAATATTGAGGAAAGTGACAAAGCAGGAAACAACTTAAATCCCCAATCATCCAGGTATTGGCTGTCCTCAGTTCCCCTGAAAGTCAACAAAAAATGAGAGTGCTCAGCATTTAGAAAGGATTATGCCCTTAAGGAAAACTTACTATGACTGCTTTCCATAGAGGAAAGTTATGAAGATTACAGCATGGAGGCTCTTTGGGATCTTAAGTTAAAAAATATTCTCTCAATATTATTTATATGAATATAAACAATTGTGCCAATGTAAACAGAGAGCAGTTGAGCTTGAGGCTTTAGGATCCTGTTGTCTAGGAAACAGAGCATTGGACTGGGATTCAGGATATCTGGATTCTGTTCCCAGCTCTTCCATTGGCCTAAGTGACCTTAGGCAAATCACTTTTCCTCATTTTCTATGACATTTAAACTGCACCTTTTTGGTATTGAGAGTAAAGAGCTCTTGATATTACTGAAACACAGCCTCCCTCATTTGTAGAGATGAGAAGCTATATTTTATAGCCATGGTTCCCAACATTTTCTCTGTTGTGGCGCACCTTGATACTTCTAATTATTTTGAGGCATACCATCATATAGTCTCCAAATGAACTTATGAATATTCATGAGCCAATCCAGAACTCTTCAAGTAGTTTTTCAAAAAATTCCATAGCACACCTGCTTAGGCCTGAAGGCACATCTATGTGTCATGGCACACTGGTTGAGAAAATCTGTTCTATTGTATCTTTGTATTTGTGGTTGGAAGGGTGGGAGAGCTGCTCTTATTCTTGAGAGGTGTGGTGTTGAATTTTCATGCCAACTAACCTACTGTCCAAGAAAGAAAGCAGAAGGGAATGTGAGTCACAAAATTCAGATTTAAAAAATTGCCAGAGTTCAGGAGGTGTTGAGCTCTGGAATTTTGTTTTGGGTTTATCTCTAAAAATAAATTAAATGAGGAACTTAAAGCTTGTGCTTTATGTCAGGATATGGGAAGGAACAGCATTCATCATGACACTGAAAGCTGGAAGATAGGTAACTATGGACACAGGACTATAGGGCTATGTCTACACTTGTAATTTTAAGTCAACTTTAACTAAGTCGACTTAGTGTGTCTACATTTAAAATTAAAGTCGGCTTAAGGGGGAACTTACAAAGTCGACCTAGAGCGTCCACACTGGACACCTAGGTCAACTTCTAGGGGCTAGGGAAGCCTTGGGCAGGTCCATGGTGGCGGGGGGGAGGGGAGAACCCTTTGTGTGCAATGGGACAAAGGGGGACAGGGACCCTGGCAGGGCATGTGGGCAGGGTGTGATGCTGTCTGGATTTAGGGAAGCATTTATGATATTATTTTCTATTCATATATCATAAATGCTATAATCCATAGAAACTATGTCATGTTTGGTATCAATAGAAAGGTAGTAATTTGCTGGGAATGATTATATAGTTTATGTCTAGGAATTGTATTTGGATTAGAAGTTAGTTTAGTTAGGAATTTGGTGTTATATCTATACTTTAACTTATGAGCTTTTATTGAAATGCCTGAGAGAGGCGGGTGTGTAAAACCATTGCGTCCTTAATGTTAAGGAATGTGCCAGCTACAATGGGCCCAGACAGTAACCTGATGAGCCATTAAGGATGTAAGGAATACAACCATTGTGTCCTTAATGGCTCATCAGGTTACTCCCTGGGCCCATTGTAGCTGGCACATTCCTTAACATTAAGGACACAATTGTTTTACACACCCACCTCTCAGGCATATCAATAAAAGCACATAAGTTAAAGTATAGATATAACACCAAATTCCTAACTAAACTAACTTCTAATCCAAATACAATTCTTAGACATAAACTATATTATCATTCCCAGCAAATTACTACCTTTCTATTGATACCAAACATGGCATAGTTCGTATGGATTATAGCATTTGTGAGATATTAATAGAAAATAATATCATAAATGCTTCCCTAAATCCAGACAACGTCACACAGGGCTCTGCCCTGCCCTTTGGGGGGCATTCCAGGCTCCCCCTGTGCCCCCCCCCAGCAGGGAGGACATAGGTGTAGTCCTGGGGTAGCCCTAAGTCGACTTAGGGCTACCCCACGTCTATACTGGCTTAATTCAACTTTAAAAAATCAAATTAAGCCTTAAGTCGAATTTAAAGGAGGTTTTATAAAGTAGACTTAATTTTAATTAATTCGACTTTATTGTCCTTAAGTTGACTTAAGCAAACTGCTTAAGTCGACTTAAGGAAACTGTAGTGTAGACGCAGGGTAAATTAAGTCGACTTAAGCAAGCTTAAGTCAACTTAATTTACAAGTGTAGACACAGCCTAGATGACTTAAATTGCAGCATAGGCAGTTTAGGTTGAACATTAGGAGAAACTTACTAACTGTCAGGGTGCTTAAGCACTAGAATAAATTGCCTAGAAGGGTGGTAGAATCTCCGTCACTGGAGATTTTTAAGAGAAATTTAAACAAACATCTGTCATGGATTGTCTAAATAATATTTAGTCCTACCCTGAGTGCAGAGGACTGGACTAAAAGATCTCTCAAGGATCCTTCAAGTTCTACAATTCTATTATCTTATAGAGCAGGAAGCAGAAATAGGAAGGAAGTGAAATTGAGGGGCAGGAATCTGGTGAAAAAGAGAGAAAGCAGGATCAGTTCTGAAGGCAGTGGAAGATAGTGATGGGATGCAAAACTGAAAGGGGAGTGGGAGAGTTTGCATTCTGAACTTACTGTTCCCAGAATAATTCTAACACAGTATTGCTAATATTAAAATATCAAGAGTCAGGCACCTCATAAATCATGAGATAAATTACGAGGGGTTTTTTAAAAGTTGCTTTGGGTTTTTATTTGCCTTCTGGTTCCTGGTTCTTGAAGATGTAATAGGGTCACACATTCAAACCTTTTTTTCACAGTCATGAAGTCTATAGAAAGTTTTTTTTTAAAAAAAAGAATGTTGAAATTGCCTTGTAATCACTTATCTCCCCAACGTGGGGGTTGAAGTAAAACATCCAGCATTATGAAAGCTGCTAACAGTGATAGAGAATGGAGAGGACGAAAAGTGATACAATTTTAAGTTTGAAAGTAGAAGTTTGAATTATGCAGGTATGGGGAGGGAGAAATTTGGTAAAGGATTTAATGTCTGAGTTGAGAAGGAAGAGGATTAAAAGACATTTACATGGAAAACCTATGGAAGCTCCTAAGTATTTTGCAGCTGAATAACTACACATAAAATATAGATCTTCTGAGACAATAAAATCTATATTTTGACCCATGAGAGTGAGGATAATAGTTCAATTTATGCTTAAAAATTAGGCTTCATTTCTAGTTTGTCTGCCATTTGCCCTTTTTCCAATCAGCAATCTCCAAAATAATAGATGTCAGCCTAATAACAAACAGGTAAACAATCCCTTGATATGTCAGCTATGAAGAACTGGGATCAATATTCTAGTCTTCATGTGCTGAGTCCTATCAGAGGAAAATAAAATCGTAAGAAGGCTATTACCTTTGCTCCCCTGTGAAGAAAATTTAATATCTCTTACAGAGATATTCTAGCATTTTTATTCATTCCTTGATGCAAAAGAGTTAAAAAGAGAGAGTGAACCATACGGACAGCTCATTCCACCTTTGCACACAAAACTCATTTGGTTCACCTGTCAGGAACCATAGTTTAAAGTAAAAGTTCAAAAGGTTTTGTCTTCACAATCAATGCAAGACAATTTCTCATGTCTTCAAGCTGATTGGTTTACTTGGCAGAGCTTAACTTTATTTTTCTTTTAATCTTTTGTTATCTCTATTTGACGGTGTCTCATATAGCATGTCTTCTGAGGAACAGGCAAGCAAATGTATTTCACTTCATAGGTTTGATCAGCCAATATGCACTCTACTAATGTATAGGAAAAATGTATTTAACGAACGTTAAGGCTGTGATATGTCAAAGAAAAACAGGGCTAGCACTCTAGATTCCCCTTTGTTATTGAAACAGATATGGTATCTTATACCTTCATCTCCTTTTTCTCTCTTTCTTCTCTCCTTGCTTCCTATTTCCCCACTTCTTTCCATGTGTGAGAACTTTTTCAGAATGCTTAAGGGAGTTAGGAGCCAATGTCCTTTTGAAAATGAATGGGTCTTGTGTACCCATATCCTTTGGGGCATTATGAAAATCTCCCTGCAGATGAGAAGTGGGACATTGTAGCCAATGAGACGTGTGCTCCAAAATCACTTCAATGGAATTTAGACTTTAAATCCCTATGGTGCCCCTCCAAACTGTTTTCAGTTCCATTCTTCTCTCCTCCCATATCATTTCTTCTCTTACTCCTCCATCTGCCCTTGTGTCTTCTCCCTTTCCCCATCATCACTGGTTATGTCTACACTGGCAAGTTAGGTCGACTTAAGGAGGTTTAAGTCGACCTAACAATCCTTGTCCACACTAGGCTTCCATTAGGTCGACTTAAGGAGCTTCCTTAAGTCGACCTAATAAATGCTTAGATTGACTTAATAAGAACCGCAGGGTATTCGAACTAACCCTGCTTAGGTTGACCTAACCCTTCCTTAGGTTGATCTAAGGCCAGTGTGGATGCATAAGTTCACTTTCTTAGGTCGACCTAAGGTAAGTTAGGGCGACTTACTAAGCCCTGGTTAAGGGAAACCACTTTGTTAAGTCGACTTAATAAGGTTGACTTTAAGTCGACTTAAAGTCGACCTTTTTAAGTCGACTTAACAAAGTAGACCTAACTTTTCCTAGAGTAGACATAGCCAATGTGATTTTTTTTTTTTTGGAGTTTCCTTGATCCACTGGCCTCCCTACTATGCTGAAGTCTCTCCTAGTGGAAGCAGCAGTTCTTCCCAATAGCTAACAGACTGCAACTCATCTAAAGTCTTGTGTAAGGTCAACTAAATTTATAATGTTTTTAAAATAGAAATAAGGTAGGGAGCCTTTTCAAAAGGATTTGCATTTGATAAAAGCCAAAATGTGCATGTACAGAGATTTTAATTTTATATTATTTTACCTAAATACTAAAGTGAGTTAAGGGTTCACTACAAAATGGACTTATGAGCATTTGCCACAGAGCAATTTAATTTGATCCATTCCAGTCAGACTTATTGAATTCTCTTAAACTCTCCAGAGTAGTGTAGTACTTATCTGTTCAATAAGGTTTACTTGTAAGCTGTGCTTCTGTAGTTTTGTTGTATGTTCCGCATTGTCTATTTTAAACATATTGAACAATCAATTTAAACTTGTTGTTGTCATTGGGGTTTGAAAATTTAATAAGCAATTACCAAAGTTCATTCCTTTATGTCTTTAATTTTTACTAAGATGTTGTTCAATTTCAGATGTAAAGCAATCAAACCCTCCAGAATATTTAATTGAATGAATCCATAACTCAGTCCTGGTCTTGACTGTATTTTTCCCCAGTGATTTATTGGGTTGAATGATACAATGTCTCCACATAACGTGAATAAAGGGAAAATGCAAATCAGAAGCATGGCCATAAATATACAGTACTGCAATGCTCATCAGGTCGATGGGAGATCCCACTTTTGATTATTGTATTGCTCTGCCCTTTGTGGGTGGTGTAGGAATCCTCCCTACAATTTGTAATTTCATAAAATGATATTCTCTGCATAGGGTAAATGAGGGAAATGTGGAGCTATGAGACAGTATCTAAAGAATCCAGGACTAGATAACTGAATTATTTTGCCTTCCTTTTCCATTTCCTCTTCTAGGGTTTCCTTCTCTGCCCTCCCAATCAGCTTGTCTCCAGCATTTTTCTAATTCAATTCTTTCTAAAGACGGGCAAAATTACTCAAAAGAGGGATGACTTTTGTAATAAATAACTGCACTCACCATACTACACAACATCAGAGCCATTTCCTAATAGAAAGGGCCAGATTCTGATCCCACTTACATAGTTTAATGCTGTGGTAATTCCATTGATATTCACCTCTGTATATGAGGTGATCCAAAGTAACCATGAATGTTGTAAAAATATATATGAACAAGATTCTAGGGGTCTAAGTTCTTGGTTTTAAAAAAAAAATCAACAACCCAACAGTGTTTTGCATTTCTGGATTTTTCACAGTCACATGGCTCCCTAAACTTTCCAGGGCAGTCCTTTACTACTGTTACTTTTATTTATTATTTATTTATTTTCCCCACAAGAATCTTTGCACTTTCTCTCATCCTGCCCCTTATATATGTGCAAGTTCCCATTTAAATCCATAAAGCTATCACCTTATCTTCTGGAAAACCTCACCTCGGCTATGATGCATCTAGAAACTATGTGCCAACAGCTAGTCTCAAAGTGGAATACATCAAAGCACATTATGGAATTTTTAGCATGCTATAGATTCCTACCCTGGATTGCCATGCATGAACTTGCCATGTAGAAAATCCCTTAGCTAGTCAGCAGCAACTAGCTGTTAGCATATAACAGTTTTGTTTTCAGAATGCAAGTACTGTGGGACAACCTTGTGCACTATAGATTCACAACCATCACCCACAATAAAGGGAATTTCTTCCATCACAAATCAGGTGGAATGGTATATGAGGTGTGCTGGTGGTGGCAGGGGGGCATGCCCAGGTCACTTTGCACTATGGCTATTCTCAGCAGTGTTGACCCACAAAATGACATTACAGATTAGCACAATTTAGAGCAGACTTGGTGCTGCTTTAAGAAGTTCTGTGAGTGGGGCCAGAAAAGAGGTAGCTTGAAGTCAAGTTGGCCCTCTGCCTTCCTTTTCTGTACCCAAGCTATTATAGAGACCCCTTTCCCAGATCTGCTGATGCAGTTCTGTGGTCCATCTATAACTCCCTGCTGCTGGAAATGTCAAGCAGTATTCTGAAAAATTATGATTCAAAGCGATGTTAGCAAAAATGTCAAGGAACATGTTGTGGCTAGAATACTAAATACCCAAACCAGGCACTCAAGTTGGGCCACACATCTTTATGTAATTCAGTTCCTTGTTCCCTGCTCACTGTCCCAAGAATGAGAATAGCATTTTGTTATAAAGGAAAGCAAAAAACTGGCCAAGTCATCAGTGAAGAATATACTGCTAAACATTTATGTAAAAAGACTAACAACATGTGTTTGCTCAGTTTTCTATCATTTGCAGGTTGTTTTGTATTGTTTAAGGAAATGGTCTTTAAATCCCAGTTACAGATTATTGTGGGTCGGATGAAATTTTGCTGTCCTTATTTGACAATTGAGAGAGAATTTAATGTACAGGGCAGCTTCCACTTGCAAAATCAGTGGCAAATAATTCAAGTGTCAGAAGGATGGCCTTCAGTTTTGTAGACACTGTTTTCATCCATCAAATTTGCAAAAAAATTGACTTGTGGACATAAATCTGAATACTTGCACATCTGAATAACTGAGTCTGGTTCCAATTCAGGAAATTAGAGACACAAATGGTCATATTTGTTTTTGCAGTTTATTTTGCAAGTGAAAAAAACATGGATGCAAATTAAAACAATAATGGGGATTGAGCTTTGAGATCTCTTGAAAATTTGGCCCATAATGTAAACTTTTTTTTCTATTTGGTGAGATCAGAGTTAATCATTTAAAACAGTAGAAGAAAAAGAAATATGTTTCAACACAGTTTTTACATCATCACAGTACTCATTATAAATAGGGAAAGTTGATGTTTACTGTTCAATTCTGGCATCCCTTATCAAAGTGCACAAGCTACCATTCTGTTACATGGTTGTATTTTTGCTTCGTATTCTTTGTAGGTCAAATCTGAAAACAAGCTTTCCAAATGTCTGGGTTATATATCTTTCCTCACTTCACTTTCATACCTTCTTTAAAACTTACTGCGTCTTTGTTTAGGGTCTGTAAGGAAAAGACTGTTGAAGTTTGGATAGATTTAGGTGAGGCTCTAATGGCAACCTTTATAAACCCTTGTCAGAAAATACAAGAAAGAAAAAAACTTTCTTACACTGAAGTATGCTTTAAGCATCTTTGCTCTTTCATAAGACTCTCATTTTAAATTACATGATCTTGCTTCTTGGTTTTGTTTTTCTTTGAATTCTGATTTTCAATTTCCAAAATATTAAAATAATGCAGAGGCAATTTTGCTAACTTTTTTCATACTCGTGTTACTTTCATTCACTTACTACTTTAGTTATTGACTCCAAAATTATACAGGTGAGAGCATTATCTATTAGATGAATAGATCTCATTACCTTGTCATAATTTTTGTCTGTGTGGTTTAGAATATTAAATGTTAAGTCAAGTGTGAAGCAGGAGTTAGGGGACAGGGAGCAGAAGAAAATTGCTTATTCAACAGCTCACATGCTTTTTAAAAAAATGAAGCAGAAGCAGAAGCTGCTTTATGGCCTTGGCAGTTTGATTCAAATTCGCTTTTTTCTTCTTTTGTGAAGGCAACCTGTCTAGATTACTGATGTCTTGATATTTATTTCCCCACTATAAACTTCTGTCTATGTACCCTTGTTGAAATGTGATTCCAGAAGTGTCTCCTTCAACATAATACTCCTGTGAATTATGTCACATGGATCACAGGACGATTATTTGCACATTATTGTTGGCCAGCTTTGCCGATTAATAATTAACTACATTTGGCAAATTGCATAGAATTTTTCAATTAAAATTATTATTTTTTAAAATTTGCTTAGCTCTATTATTCACAGGATATATCCCGTATTCCTTTATTGGTGGAGGCTAATCTACAACAGAGTAAATATGCTTAGAATGATGTTATAGTACCCGTTATCTAAAAGTATCATTTGTAGGACTAGGGCACTCTGTTTACCTGTGGCATCCTCACAATGCAGAGAACAAATGATCAAAAGTATTAATTATTACAGTCAGGGGTGCGCACGGGAATTTAAATTGGACCCTTTTTGGAGGGGTGCATACTTCCCCATGGCCCTGGCCAGAGCTCATTGTTCCTTGCCCCAACAGGAGCTCACTGTTCCCTCCCACCCCCTCGGACCCAGCACATGCAGGTTCTTCCTACCCTGCCACCTTGGTCCTGGCAGGCACTTGCTCTCCTGCCCCACTCCTGAGGGAAGAAGAAGAAGCTGCTCCTTCGCCCTTACCCTCCACCACCACCACCATACACCTGGGGCCAGATGAGTTCTATACCCCCAACAATTATTGGGGGGACCTGTATCCCTGATTGCCTACCCCCTCCCCCACAGTTACTGATGTCCATCTTCGTTTTCCAATACATGACCAAATGAAAGAATATTAATTCACTCGAGAAAGCGTTACTCCTATGAAATGCAGTAGAAGTAAGAAATCTTTATGGGGTGGGTATACCAGTATTACTGCATGTGGGCAATATCAGGTTCTGGTAAAAGATGGAAATTTATTGGGAAAAAGCAGATGTTTGATCTGAGTGTAGGATGACAGGGAAAGTGAATGGGGTGGGGAGCACTTATTTTCATTGAAGGCAAGGAGCATGGTGGAGATGAAGGCAGCAGTTTTTTGTTGGGTGTGTCTCATTACCAAGTATTTGTGAAAACTTCTTTTGATTGACATATACTTATTTTAGCTAGTAGCAAAGTTTTCTGGGTACTGTGTAAGCAGCAGTAGACTCTGTAACTCCAAGAAAATAATTTCTCATCCAACACTATAATAATTTATGCCCCATATTTGTCTCCAACTTTATTATTCCCCAAATCTGCATGTCATTTGCTCCCATCTTTAGTGTCTGCCTTGTCTTCCTCTTTAACTCAAATAATTCTATTCCTACAAGTCATTCTTTTCTGTCCACCCACTCTTTTGTCCTACCAAGTCCTCTCTTTGTCCTTCTATCTTACTATCCCCTCAGGAAGTCCCACTCTATCCTTCCCATCACAGTCTTCTCCCTTTCAAGGCCAATTTCTGTCTTCCCCTCCAATTTTCTCTTTAAGGTGGTCTCCATTAGACTACATGGTTGCAAAGACAAAAGGCTGTGAGGGGTCTTTCTTCTGATTTCCCCGTGTCTAGTGATGATGTTGGGAGAAAAATAGAGCTTCTTTCATGTGTCCTGTATCTGCATGAGGGGCATCCTCTCCCTCAGTTCCCTTGATGTGAGAACATATCCATGTCTTCTTAGCTCTAGGCATTGCAGGGAAATAAGGTGCCAAATATCATTACACAGCAGCACTTTTATACCCATACATTGTTTGACTTTTTGGCTTAGTGTCCTTCTCTTCACTGCCCCTGGAGCAGACTGATATTTGGGAGGACAGACATCCTCCTAACCCCACACCATTTATATCTATAGTAAGAAAGGCTTGTCCTTATCTATTCTCGACCTATGTTCAAGGTTCTGATAACATACTTTTCGTCCATATATACCTTTTATATTTTCTCTACCATTCTATAGCATATAACTGAATGGCAATGATATCAGCCTGTGTCTTACTATCTTTTTCATATATAGTTGAGGACAATACAACCAGATCTCTTCAAAGAGTTTTGTTCTGTCTCCAGTTGGTTTCTTAAAAGTCTTCTCAGAGGATGCCTTTTTTTTCATTGTCTGTTGACCTGAAAACCTTAGTTTTAACTGTGCTATGCAATTGACAGATAACAATAGATAGAATTTACTGTGATAAAAATGTGATCGACTATATCACATCAGTGAAACCACAAAAGACCAAAAAAGGAGGGGAAAAAAAAGAACAAGAAGCCAATGCTATTCCTAAGTAATGTTAGAGGCAACAACATGACAAATGATTCCATAATTTACAACATGAAAAGACCACCAGTTCATTAATTTAGTTGTCTTAAAGAAATACAGTAACTACCATCAACAACATTGTTGATCATGTAGATTGTAGCTCAGACACTCCTGCTATTGCCAATTCAAATAAATTGGAAAGCTGCAAGTAAATTTATTACAACGCAGTGAGCATGACAGTTAACAATATGTTGGCGAGTACCCTTCATTTTCTCTATGTTAAAGAATTGGTGCTTTTCCTTTAGTTTAAGTTTCAGCATGCAGAATATAAAAATTCCTATCCTATATTTTGAAAGTGAATCCTACTTTACGAGCACTCAAGAAAAAAAGTATTGGTAGATGTTTCTTAATGGCATCTCAAAATATGAATGGAATTAAATATTTTATAATCAATTATTATTGTTTGCATATACAGAATTGGACCACCCATCAATCATGGATCAAGAAGCTCAGTCTATTTATCTTAACAAAAGGAAAGTGAAGAGGTGACTTGATTACTATCTATAAGTAACTATGTGAGGAACAAATGTTTAATAATGGACTCTCCAGTATAGTAGAGGAAGATATAATACAGTCCAATTGCTGGACATTAAAGCTACACACATTCAGATTGGAAATAAGGGTCAGATTTTTAACAGTGAGAGTAATAAACCATTGGAACAACTTACCCCAAGTCATGGTGCATTCTTCATTACTGAGAATTTTTAAATTAAGATTGAATATTTTTCTAAAAGATCTGCTCTAGGAATTATTTTGAGGAAGTTCTATCCACTGTGTTATACAGGAAATCAGACTAGATAATCATAATTGTCACTTTTGGCCTTGGATGTCAGGTAGTAAATTTACTTCCTGATTCCCATATATGGTACTTTATTGGTTTTTGGGAGCAGGAATTGTCTTTTATTATGTGTTTGTACAGTAGTATGTACAGTGATGACTTGGAGGTCTAGGATTAACTGCAATAGATTATTATGGTAATAAGTAATAACACATCTGCCTCTCAGTATGTTGATGGGAATCTTGAAAAAAAAATTCTCATTCCTTTGTTGGGAATCTGAGCACATTCCCAACAATGGAAAATTCCTTTGAATGGGAACACAGGTGTTTGTGGACTGTGGTCTCTCTCATCTTCTGTCCTGTGATGGTTTTATTTTAATTACTTTTTCCTGAGATTCTTTACTTTTTTGTTTCTCTTGCATAAAAATTAAAACATATGTATACCAGAACATGGATTCATTGAAATATATGCCGCTTGTAACACGGGTATATGTAATTTCTTATGGGACTGTTCTCTGCAAAGCAGATTTGTCAGTATTGTGCTCATTGGGCAGTCAAGAGCTGACTGATATAGCTCACGTGAGGAATAGCTCACCAATGTGAATAGGGTTCACTTTAGTAATTACTGTTTTAAAACTCTAATTTAACTAGATGGATTTAAATACCTGACTTGTGTAAGTAACTGCTTATCATTGCAAGAGGTTCACAATCTAACCCTGAGAGATTTGAAATGTGGAGAGTGAAGTAGGTTGCTGTTTTGTCCCAGACTTAGAAAGTTACTTTAGACCACTGTTGCTGCATTTTAATGAGGTTGCCCCTTGCTTCTGGTTGGACTGGATATACCATGCTAATGGCCTTTCATGTTAGAGTTTGAAGTGGTCTGTTTCAGCCACAGACAGACTAGGGAAGCATCCAGGCAAATGAAAATGAAATTGTTACATTAAAAGTTAGCTAAACGATTTTAGACAGGAAAAAGTTCAGTTCAGGATCTAGACAAAGGTTGCAGCTGAATTCTCATAGTGATAGCAATAGCAGTTCCTCTATCAGGATACCTGCATTGCATCCGTACTTACAGTTAATATATTTTGTAATACAAGATTGTTAAAATAAATTTAATTTTTATAAATAGAGTAGCAGCTAAAATACTCCACTGAAGTAGATGCATGAGCATGCATACCCATCTCTTTCCAAAGGGGTAGCTGTGTTAGTCTATTATAGAAAAACAACAGAGTCCTGTGGCACTTTTAAAGATTAACAGATTTATTTATCACATTAGCTTTCGTAGGAGAAAATCCCACTTCGTCAGACGCTTTGAAGATGGGAAACTTACAGAATGGGAGGAAATTAAATGCAGGGGAGTGTATGACATAGGATCAGGTCAGGCTGTAACAGCAAATCAAAATAGGTGTTAGGATTCAAACACTGGGGAACAGCACATAGAGAAAGGTGAGGTCAAATCATCTGTTCTAATGAGAGAAAAATCCATAGTCCCTGTTTAACCCCAAAACAACTGAGTTAAATTTGCATATTAATTCGAGTTCTGCAGTTTCTCTTTGAAGCTGTGATTTGTTATTCATGTGTTTCAACACAGCTATTATACCCATCTCTGTAACAGATTCTGTAGAATATCATAAACATTTGCACTGTTACTCATTTAGTGTGCCACGTTTCAAATGGCTGGCTTAGGCTATGTATCTCTTTCATGAGTTCAGCAGATCTTTGACAAAAGTCTGTTCTTATCATTAAAACATTGGTCTGGCTTCAGTTCAATATATTAAGCTAAACCAGCTGTAGCTTAATCTTATCTAAAGGAGATAGAAACTTGACTTTCATTAAGTGTGGTTAAGAATTTAGATTCTTGTGATAATTTCAAGAACCTTACAATGCTCACAAATGATCAGTGATTTCAGGGAGATTTTAATGAGGAAATTTCCTCCACTGTCCTATGAAGTCAGCTCATATCAAGCTGTTCTGATCAGTCCAGAACTCCAGTGGCCCGGCCAACTAATAAAATAGAAGTAGGCCAAATTGTAGATGTTTTAAAATGTTCAACATTCTTGGATCAAAACAATTTACCTTCTTCTAAATTCTAGTCCAGATAAAGAGGCATCATCTTTGCCCTTCTCATCAAGACTTTCTAATGTATGATACACAGAGAGATTGTTCTTAAACTGAATCAACTTAGGAAAGGATGGGGCTTGAAATTATAAAAACTCACCACAAGAGGTATATTATTCTAAGCCATCATCAATATTTTAACCAAGTGATTTTTAAAATACAGTTGTAAATCTTTTCATGTTTTGCTGAACTTAATTTTTACAGATACATTGATTAGTCGGATGCAAGAGTAGTTGGAAGGGAAAAGGGAATTTTACTCTTTCACAAGAAAAATGGTGGAAAAACTGATCGAGACAAATAATTCCACAGCTAGGAAGTTATTTGTGTGCAGCTAGACAGTGCCATAAGTATCAGTTGCAGAACTACTGACTATCAACCTGTAGAAAAATATTTTCACTGCTTTTAGTTACTTAATTTTTTCAAAGCAGAAAATAAAGAAATCAAAGATATTGAATATATCTTTTCTTCAACACTGAAATGATATTCAGATTCATTTTACTATCTTTGAATGACTTTTTGCCTTGGACATATGTGATCTAAAATAGATTAAGAAGACATCTTTGTGTTCTCTGAAGATCTGGGCCTGCAATTTTCACCTTTCTGCTATATATGAGTTGTAACTGGCTTGAAATGCCACACATTTCTTCCTGATAGTAAAGCAAATTGGCATATTTTTCTCTTAAATTTCTTCACTACCTGCTATTCCATATTGATTTTAAAGTGCAGTTGCACTCTGGAAAGGGACTGAATTTTAAAAAAGAAAAGCTTCACTATTCAACACTTTTTTTTTTCTGAATTCAAATTCATACTTGTTTATTTAGGTGACGTGATGGATGTTCACCCCATATTGACTATGAAAAGGTAATATAGATTGAGGCGGGTGGGGCAGGGCTGGGGGGCTAATTCCTTCTGGGCTACAGCTGAAAAGAATCAGGTGGCTAAGCAATCCCCTGGCTCAGTGAGGAAACCCAGCTGAGTGTAATGAACTGGCTGGATGCATACAGACAGAAAATTGGAAGCAAAGAAGGTGTCTGGGAAAATCTGCAGTCACTCTCTGGGAGAAGGGAGGTGTGCTGGGAGGCTTCAGCAACAGGTAGCCTACAGTTACTCCCTAGGAGGAGAGAGTTGGGAGGCTGACAAACCCAGCAGGAATACTATAGGTTAAGAAAAGGTCTCAGGAAAATGCAGTAAGCTCCAAGAGAGAACAGACCTTGGCTGCTGATTAGAGGATCCCTGAGCGGTAACCTAGCATAGTGGACTAGGCTCCCTAGCCATCCACTCAGGATCCTGTGTTCCTCAGCTAGATGCTGATGATGGGGCTCCTGACTGCCTGAGACTGTGGAAAGGTCAGTGAGGCAGACTTTGATACCCTCCAGAGAGGTAAAATGTGTATAGTACCCTGGCGATAGGGCTGGGTCATGAAAAGGCAGCAGTAGATCATGGAGCAAGAGAGGGGCGACAGACCAAATGAGAGAAGAGGAGAGAGAGCCTGCAACTGCGGGAAGGGGCATTGGCTTTGTGAAGCTAAGCCCCAGAACAACCAGGAGCATGCACCATCCTAGCGGTGAGGAGAGTGCACTGTCACAGACATAAGTATTTATTTCCTTTAGTTATGTAGACCTAACACCACTACAAAAGAATGAGCTGGACTCTATTCTGGCTTGTGTTATCAGCAGAATTGTTAGCTAGGGACCCTTCTGTGAATCTCCCCACCTTGCAGAAAGGAGTGGGCAGTTTCCCACTTCTCTTGGATCCTGCTCTCCAAAGATCCATCTATAAAGAGAAAATAGAATGGGTGAGTGGATGGGAGAGACAGTGCAGCCCACCACGGGTTTTTCTCACCAACATTTGCTTTCATCCTGAACAGAACATCAACAGGAAGCATGACATGACATACATTCACTTTCCCATGGGGTGGCTTCTGTGGTGATGAATCACCTTAAGGAGACCAGAGGGCTGCTACTGGGTTGGAAGTCCTTGTGTGCATGACTTAGTGAATTGTGGAACAAAATAGCAGGAGGCTCAGATTCAGTATGGTGATGCTAAGCCACTGTATAGATCCCCCTACGGCCCCTGAGATCCTTGATTTCTGCAGGATTTGTGGGCTGATTCCTCATGGCTTCTGCCACAAGAAAGCAAACCTCCCTTCACCCCATGACAGAAAACTTTAGTAGAAACTTCACATGGAGTGCTTAATGTAGTTTTCTAGGCCCTATTAGTGTATTTACATGCAGAAGGATTGTGTTAGCCCTACATTTATTATTTACTTCCAAATTTTGCCCTGAGTTATGCCTTTGCACACCCATTAATTATGGGATTGTTCTAGTATAAATGGCAGTTTAATTTTGTGTAAGTGTAAATTAGGGCAGAATTTTGGCTTACAGTATTTAATTAATAGTAGAACAATGATGGTTATTCAAACATAAAATTGGTCCAATATGACTTTTGGATCAAGGATAAATTAACAGGTCTAGTTGTTAGAAAAAATATCTTGTATTCATTAATAGAAGTCTAAGATAAAGGGGGCCACTGTGATCCCCTTCCCTGTCCTCCAGTGTATCACAGACCATAGTTTCATTCACAGTTTCCTATTGCCATTCTGATGACTTTGTAGCTAAACTGGAACTTCTTTTAGCATGAGATCCAGTGTTGATATAAATAGTTCCAGAGATTTCTTGGGTAAAGCTTTTTCTGATTGATGATATCCTCAAGGTGTTTTTTTCATCCTTATTTCCATTTTTAATTTGTCAAAGTTCAACTTCCAGCCACTATATCTTTTTCAGTTGTAAAATAAGTAATAATTCAGATGCAATAATTGCGGACCCAGCTCAATGCCACTTTTACAGATGCATTCTAAAATCTGTCATTTATATACATGAGGTCATACATATTCATTTTTTTCCAATCTATACTTCCCTGCCTGCCGTATTCCAGGCTACAATTCACATTCTGCTATTTGATGGTTTCTTGCACATTCCACTGAAGCATCTTGTACTGGATGCTGTCAAAGACAGGATATTGAAGCAGATGGACTACTGGTTTCATCCACTATGGTAATTTCAGCTGAACTATTAGAAGAAAATGGGGATTGGAAGGGAAGTGGCAGCAGAAGGAGGATTCATTAAATACTCACCGGTTGCTCTGCCATTTCAACAGTGTTCAGACATGTTCTGCATTGCAGGACTGTGGCATAATGAGCCCTTCTCCCTTTCATCATTAAACTCATGGGCTATGTCTACACTGGCAAGTTAGTTCAAATTAAGGAGGCTTAATTCGAACTAACTAAAGCCATGGCCACACTAGGCTTGAGTTAGTTCGAATTAAGGGCTTCCTTAATTCAAACTAATAAGTTCAAATAGAGTATTCGAACTAAGGGGTTAATTCAAACTAACTAGTTCGAATTAACCAATGTGGCAATGTTAATTCGAACTAATTTCTTAGTTCGAACTAACTGGCCATTGAAATGAATGGGGATCGCTAATTTGAACTAAGCAAGTGCTTGCTTAGTTCAAACTAACATTCCAGTGTGGCCATGCTAGTTTGAATTAAGCTAATTTGAACTAACTAAAATTAGTTCGAATTAGTTAGTTCGAACTAACTAATTTGAACTAATTTTAGTAAGTGTAGACATAGCCATGCTGTCTATACAAGCACGGTCTGGAGTTCCTCTCCATGGACTCCATCTGGTTGGAGACCAGAGCAGTAAGAGGTTGTCACCATTTGTCCTTCAACCCTGGGTGCCTCGCAGACCTTTGCTGCTATACCTCCCAAACCAGACATACATGTAGGCTGCATACTCCAGATGTCTGTCTGTGTATTAGACAGATCTGGCTCTGCACCTCTGATCCCAGCAGCCTCACTACAGTCCCACCCTGGCTTCCACCAGCGACCCTTTCTACCTGCCCAGATAGTATTTACCATAAGTAAAATAAACTAACATTTATTGAAACTAGCAAATGTGATGTAACTCTGAACTTAAAAACTTTGTAAGTGATTGATTGAAAACAGAGCAGGCTCTCTGAAGAGTAGTATGGTGGCACTAGAAGACACTTTCTCCACTATGTCCCAGAAAGATGGAGGTGAAGTTTGGGAATTGGAAGACACTGCAGTTTAGGATTATATTACTGTCCCTGAGGACTATTAAATTTGACAGTCTTGAATCTATCTCCTTCATCTCTCCTCTTCCCCCCAGACAAGGGAGGGGACAAGGAAGGAACAGCTGCAAGAAAGTCCTAAAGGGACAAATGGGACATGGCTTGTGTGGGAAGTTTGGGGCTGGACACATGCTAACCTTCAGGCACAGTCTTGGGCTCACTGTTTCCCTGGTAGGTGCCAGTGCAGGGTATTGTGCATCCCAATACAGCCTCTGGAAGGGGTGTTGGGTCCTCCACCTCTGCTGCCTGATGGGTTGTATATGCAGGAGGAGGAGCAGCTATAGGAGAAGGAAATGGTGTCAATTCCTGGGCACTGGCAGTGGCTATTGCTACAGGCAGAACCTGAATCCATTCCAGCACCACTGTGATTGAGGATGGCAACAGGACAAACTTCCTGTCTCTTTGGGCAAGCTCCTGTTCACTGTACCGTGTGTTCTGCTTCAGAACCAGATCACTGTTAACTCTTGCCTTGGGGAACAAATGTTAGTCCCACTCAATAGCCTGTCCCTTGCTTCCCTCATGAAGTCAAACAGATCTTGGCTCCTTCTGTCCATATCAATGAGCATGTCACCCAGTGTCCTTCTCAGCATGCCCCGGCAGTCCCTGGATTGCAGTTCCTGTGTAGAATGGGTTCATTCTGCTCTATTGAAGGTCCTGTCAATTCAATCACAAGAGCAGCATTATTTTTCTTTCCTTGGGAAGCAGATAAGAAATCCCCTCTCTCCTCCTTTACTTTAACATAACTGCTGTTGAAGGCCAAAATATAGATACCTTTCAGCCAAGGATACTGAAACATAGTTGTAGACCAAGCCTAATATTAAACCAAGCCCCACCCACAACCTTCTGTATGACTCCTATTTGTAGGGAGGAGGGGTTAAAAGTTTAATTTGTTGAAAGGAGCAACATCTAGCTGTTAACTCTGGAGATCCATTTATCTTGTACAAATGTCTTGTCCCTGCACTGCACCTTTCCACCTCCTCTGTTGCTGTTGATCGGCTGGCCAACAAATGCTCAAACCCAGGAGCAATATGATAGGTTTCTGATAATATGTCCTGTGCTTTCTGCCCAAAGCTCTAGTAGTACATGGTAATTTAATAAAATGTTGAATTTACAGTTGTCTTGGTCAGGGACTTCTTGTTGGGAGGCAGGAGCAGGACAAGGTCTTATAACCCCATAGAAATAGGATAGTTGTTTAATTTAGCATCCTCAGGTTCCTGCTGGATCTCAGGGTCCACCAGTGGCTTGCCAGGAGGGTCTTGCTGACATTGCTTCTCTGGGTATAGGGGAAGGATAACATGTTCCTTTTCCTCCTGGTCTTCTAGAACCGCCTCCCCATGGTCTTTTCTATTTCTGTGCCCTGGCCCTTACCAGCAACTCATTGCAGGGTTGAGTAAGGGGTCATGCCTCAACTCAAGCTTAGCACTGAAAACCCTGGGGAGCACTAAGTCTAGATTTTTGAAGAATGGCCATGGCAGAGCACCTACCCCAGAGTGACTGCTGCAGTCTTTTGCCCTCCAGCATTATAGTCTCAGATACTTTCACCATACTATAATCCAGTGCTGGGAATGGATAACATCCGCCAAAACTTCCCAGTACAAATATAAGTTTCTGGTGCCATGTAAGATGTCATGGAGGAGAGTGAATACAATCACACACTGAACCCTTGGGTGACTCAAAGGCAGCTCTCAGTTTCGGTTCCATGACCTTGTGTACTGGTGAAATGACTACAATGAAAAACTGTTTTGATGTGGTTGGCACAGCTCACTACTACTGATGAGCATGTGGAGGACTGAAACCTTTGTAGATTTGGGTAACGGTTAAGCAGGAAAGGGTCAGTGCATTGTGGAAATTGTGTTGGAGGACTACTGAATGTGGGAAACAGTGTGCACCCCTTATTCCTGTCTGTGCTACAAACTAGTATAGGTTCATATTATATCACAGCCCAAAGCATATTTTGCCCACACCCATAAGGCATGCTAGAGTTTTTATCCCATACATGGCTTGAAACCTGTGCCTATAGGGTTTAGATGTGCACAGTAGGTGTGTTCTGGCACAACCACACACACAGATTCATATCAAGTCACCAGTGTAGCTGTAGCTTGAATTGAGCCAGTTGTCAGCAGCCCCAAGAAGCTAATCCAGTAGCTGAATGGCGTGATGTAAAGAAGCCAAAGTCACATCACCTTCGCCAGAAGCAGGAGGTGGTGTTTGCAGGAGGTCATGAGGCTTATCATAAAATCTCCCTTATACTGGAGTGGTCCTTTTGCTGACCAGCAATACTGGTTTCAGAGCAAGTCTTCCATCAGCACACTGCAAAGTAGCTATATGATATTCCAACATCTAGGCTTCTATCTCCTGAAAATTTTGGCAAAAATTTAAGAGTTAAAAAGAAAGAAAAATCTTTTTGAGAGTGTCTTTGTTTCTCTTTGGATTATTGTCAAATGGCTAAAAGAAACATAAAAGTTTCAGGATAGAATGCATTCCAAATCTGTTACTTTATTCACCAGAGCCACAGTTTCAAACAAGAAAATCTAATGACTTGACAGTTTCAATTTTTAACTCTAATTTTCATTAAATACACTACCATTTTAGAGTGTTCTTATAATCTAAGGAATAATGGATATGTCTACACTACAAAAGCTAAGTCGACTTTGTAAAGTCGACTTAACAAGGTCAACTTAGAGTGGACCTTGTTAAGTCAACTTAGAGAAGCTACACTAGACTCTTCAATCAACTTGCTAGGTCCACAGAGAGCCATGGCTCTGAAGAGAGCCGCGGTTTCCGGACACAAGTGGAGGCCCAGCTCCTCGGCAAGGAGGGAGCTGTGGTTCCCCCCGCCCCGCACGGCTCCTGGGGAGAAGGGAGCCTCGGGGGGCTCCCCAGCCAGGGCACCAGTGGGGAGGGAATACCCTGCTGGGGCTCCAGCAAGGAAAGAATCCCCGCCACCGTTGCCGGGGCTCCAGCAGCAAGGGAATCTCCTGCCACTGGGGGATCCAACTGGGGAAGTGGGGGATTCCCTCCCTGCTGGAGCTTTGGCTGGGGAACCCCATGTGGCTCTCTTCTCCCCGGGAAGCCGCGGCTTCCCAGCAGCAGAAAGTCACAGCTTCCCGGCAGAAGGGAGCCCTGGCTCGCTTCTGCCCAGGTCCCACAGCTTCCCAGCATAAAGGGAGCCATGGCTCCCTTCTCCTTCAGTCCCATGGCTTCCTGGCAAGCCTTCCTTGCCAGGAAGCTGTGGGACCCGGGGAGAAGGGAGCCGCGGCTCCCTTCTTGCTCGGAAGCCGCGAGTCCTGGGGAGAAGGGAGCCGCAGGTCTCTTCTTCCCAGGGAGCTGCAGCTTCCCAGCAAGAAGGGAGCCATGTCTCCCTTCTGCCTGGGTCGCTGGCAAGAAGGGTACCTTGGGTTCCTTCTTCTGGGAAGCCATGGTCCCGGGGAGAAAGGGAGCTGCAGTTCCCTTGTCCTGGGGAGCTGCGGCTTCCTTGTCCCTGCCCTAGGTCGACTTAGGGAATTAAGTCGACCTAGGGTGTCACCGGTTTTAGGTCAATTTAACAAATCGATTTAGCCCTTAAGATGACTGGTAGTTATTAAGTCGACTTAAGGATGTCCTTAAGTTGACTTAATGAAAGCATGGTGTGGATGTGAGTAATTTAGGTCGATTTAAGCTTCCTTAAGTCCACCTAAATTGCAAGTGTAGACGTACCGAATGTGATCACAACTGTACAGTGTATATATCATGAACATCCAATACTATCAAGAAGTTCTGCAAACACATAAACACAAGTTGGTGATGCTGGAATATTCCTCTCTCTCTCTCTCTCTCTCTCTCTCTCTCTCTCTCTCTCTCTCTCACACACACACACACACACACACACACACACAATTACAGCATCCTTTTATTTATGCATAGTTGAGAGACATTATATAATATTACACATGAAAGCCCCCATTGGTCCTGAAATATTGTAGAGTTATTACAGCTATTTGAAACCATTGAAGGGCTGTACCACCACTGAGAACACCTAGGAGCTTTTCAAGCTCTTAATTTTTTATTTGTTCATTATGGGTGGAATTCTGGCGGTTTGAATTTTAGCTCTGTCATGTGTGAGACCAGGATTTCATCTTTTATATATTTGTTTGTGATGATTCAGTTGTAAGAACTTTTTGCTGTCATAATCAAACAAGACTTTTGGTAAGCGCTGGTATGTTTCCATATGAATTAGCTTATAACTGGGAGCACATAGAATTTACTTAAGGACAGATTTTCAAAATATTCATGTGCCTAAAGATTCAGATACTTGATTAGTGCCTATTTCCCATGTCAATGGTATGTAAGCACCTCAGGAAAATCTGGCCCTTATATTCGGGCTTCAGATTACAATTCCTATGGAAAAAAACAAAAATAAACCAGAATATTTTTTCTTTTAATCTGCCTGCCAAGAAAATACTATAGGAATACTCAGGAATTTTTTATTCTCTTAAGACGTGGCACCTTAATTCTATTTTTGAAAACAAAATTTCTTTTTCTGTTCCTGTTTTTCCTCACATTGTGGTTTTGGATTCCCATTGAATACTCCAACTTTCAGGCAATCTGGACAAAGATATGCCCTTTATCCCTTTTATAGAGGAATTGGTGAATTAATCTAGGTTTGTATTTGTACGCAGAAAGTTTGTATAGAGGATTGTGATATCCTGTGGCTTGTTTATTTCCTTCAAGAGTATATCCTTCATCTATTTATTTCAAGTAGAGATTAGTTCAAACTAGGACCCCAGATCCAAGCAAATGAAAACTTTGGGCACACTAAAAGCCTAGTCTGGCTCAGTTACAAATATTAAACATGAGCCTTATAATCTAAAACTCCAGATCTGAACCTCCTCAGATAATAGGTATTCAAAATCTGAGTCTGGATCTGTAATCATGGCTTGGACACTCTCTCAATTTTAATTAGAAGACATAATTATGTGAAGGAGTATGCTTTTATTATCTGCATGCTCATGAATCATTAATCATTATGTCACTGGACCCAGCAGGGTACTTCCAAAAACTGTGGAAGCCTTTTGTATAAAACTGTTCTAGAATTTCATTAATAAATCGTAATTTGGGCCAGTGTGGCTGAAAGGTTTGTCCAGGTTCAGACATTTCACACAGTCTAGGCTAATGTGAAGGGAAAGCTGGACCTAACTGGGTAACAGGTAGAGATTGGCACAGGCCCAGTTTAAAGAATCTGGGTGACTGTGCATTATTGAAAGTGAGGGATGCCCCTTATCCAGTCCCCACTTATCCAGACAGTCCTCACATGCATCCCAGAAATCTTGACATACGTCCCTTCTCTCTCACTTCATAACCCAAGAAAACTTTCTTCCTTGATCCTTGCACACTGACATTTTCCTGTCTACTCACCCGGCTCAGCAGTCTGCTCCCACCACAAGCTAGGCTTGGCTCCTCCCAGTTCGAGTTGACCCACATTCATACTACTACATACTGCTCAGGTTTTACCTGGCTGCCCTTTGTCTTGACAGTGGGAGGGCCAGGTCAAATTTGAGTGCTACTCAGTTTTGTTTTGTTGCGATTGGGCAGATCCCCCTCTGTAGGGAGTCCTGTGCAAACCACTATGTGCACATTGGTTAATCTGAGCTTGCATTGGAACATGCATACAGACAAGATGAGTGTAAATTTAGATATACATATGCATAGACCATGGGTTTTCAATGTGCATAAAGGTGAGCTTGCACAAAAATGAATGGGAAATTGCCATACAAAATTTGCCTTTTAGTTTCAACATATATTGTAATCTTCCTCAGTCAACAGCCCACCATGAGAGTAACAAAGAAAATAGGTTACAGTTTAACAAATCCTATATGATTTTTTTAAAAAATTCATAATCACCCATTTAAATAAAACATTTCTAGGAGCAACTATTTCACTGTATGAACTGAAATTGTTTCAACTCTTGCAAGAAAATAAAATAGATAGGTCCATCAATGGCTATTGTCCAAGACAGCCAGGATGCAACCCCCTGCTCTGAGTGCCAGATGCTGGGACTGGAAGACAAGAGATGGATCATTTGATTGTTGTTATGATCATTCCCTTAGAAGCATCTGTCATGAGCCACAGTCTGAAAATAGAACACTGGGTTAGATGGACCATTGGTCTGACTCAGAATGGCCATTCTTATTATCTTATGCAACTTTTTCTGAATATTTATTAACATTACTTGAATAAAAAAGAACAAGCATAATTTAGCTTACAGTGCACACATAGTATAACAATTGGCTTTCAATCCAGTGAAGTACTCCCTCCTGCTGCCTGTGACTGTAATGAACAAGAATGGCTGGAAGATTGTAATTAACAGGAGGGATGGAGCTGCTGCTGAATATAGTGAAAATAGAATTTGAATTAAATAATTAAAATAAAGATCCAGCAACTATTCAATGTATTTACTTTTAGCTCTAATTAAGTTGTTTTCCCACTCTGAGTTTTGAGAAACGAATCTGCATATTGTGCTTTTATTGGTTTATTAAAAGAATAAGAAACCAATATGAAGCAAAGCAAATATGACACTAATTTACTCTTAATTTCTCTAAACTAATCAAATATAAGACTCTGCAATGATCACATTAAAGGTGCAGTTGAAATTGAATCATTGGTTCAGTGTATCTTGCTCACCAGTTATTACAATAAGTAATTAAATCAATGTATAAGGTTACACAAGAATTACTTTTATACTTTACAGGAAAGTTAGAGAAGAACATATTTCTTCTAATTTAATTTGAGTTAAGAGTCTGCACTTGACTCTTGCCTTTGTTTTAAGGAAGTACAACACATAGAAAGACTTCTTAATAATTTATAGCTTCCACATTTGTTCCACCTTAACTTTCTCTGAACATACAGGCGCTGTACGACTCTGTTTAATTAGCTTATTCTCCTTCTCACATTAATACGATGTCTGCATCATTCTGAAACTCTTACAAAGATGCAAAAGTCAGGTAATTAGAGGAGCTTTTTAATAACACACTATTAACCCAAACTAATCTCTTGCTAATTAGATGACTGATTGGACCGTGAGTGAAGTTAGTGTCTACCTAGAGAAATGGTTAGTGACACAAACAAGCACGCATGCTTTCTAATGGAACGGTGAATTCAGACAGCTCTGAATATAATTCAAAAGCAATCTCGTGTCTCCTTAGAGTCTCTTAGCCTTAGCTGCAAATTAGTTCTGATGTTGCAAAGAATTTTATCATGCTCCAGATACACTGAGGTGGTACGTCTCTTCTCTCTCTTAGTTATAGGCTTCATGGTTAGGGTCTTTCATTTCTCTTCTAGATGACCGGTACAGGGAAAACAGAGGGATACAACTTTGGGTGTCATTGGTGTGAGAGAGCTCCCCTTTTCCTTTTGCATAATTAGAATCTTTTGTAGGGTTCAACACTCTGTGGCTCTGCCTGAGAAATCGCATTGTCTAATTCAAGATTGCAGCATGATGGCTAATCTGAGATGGACATTTTCTTGCAAAATCTGTTCTTGACCACAAGAAGATATCCTGCTTACAAAGAGCATGTGAGAAGGCATTAGCAACAAACATCAGGCTAGTGGAATAATGCTCCTTCTCATTTTGCTAAATATATATAATGGCTCATCATTAAGTAACCATTCACACATTTTCATTCATTCCTTATAACAAGGGAAGAGAGAGTCAGAGAGAGACCAAGCCCACTGTGAGTGCAGGGCTTCCTCCACTGCCCTTTCACCTAAAATCAAAGCTGCTTTCATATGCCTTATTAATAAACTTCATTTAGCATTTGCCCAAATAAAGTTATCTAAGCCCAAACTCAAATTTGGCCCATGTTCCGTATATGGATTCATGCTTATTTCAAAGACATAGACGGGCAAATGTTATTCATAGACTAACACTGAAGGAAGGAAATTGCATTAACACATAATTGGTGTACATAAATGGTGGAGACTTTTCTGACTGTAAGGAATAGGGCTGTTATGTTCTAAATGCCTTTATATGACAGTATCCTATGCAATGGGGTGTAGTTGCTGATGAAGGGTAGTTATTTATGTTCTTTCATAAGTGAGAATGTTGGATTCATTTTTAGAATGGACTTTATTTGGACTTTTCCCCTCAAATCCATATGTACATTCCTGGAAACTGTGTTTTCCTGTCCCATGGTGGTAATAACAAATATAGGTTCAGAGGTGCTGATGGTGCATTCATTTTTGGTCTTTCATAAATCTAGTAGATGTTGCTAAACTTTGTGTTCATGTAAAGTAGAAAAAAAGTCTTCTTTTCCCAATCTCTTATTCTTTTTCAGTACAAATTCTACTATTCTGCTGTTTGGTAGAGGAAACAGAAGTTATGTCAATAAAAGGATAGACAAATATTATTTTGATTTAGATAAAGACATAATATGTTTCATTATTGCTATTGTCTTTCCGACTCTTTGATCCTTGAGGTATGTGTATTAGGTAATTAAAACCGCCTGGCATGTTTCACCAATGTTCTAAGGCAATGAACCCAAATTGCTGATGCTGAATGCCTCCTACGAGGAGTCATAATGAGTTTCATAAAAGATTGTGATTATTGACAAGTCAACATCAGTGTATTGTATTAGAAGTCGGAAGGGAATTAGTATAATTAGCAGGGGGACTGTCAGCAAGTGCTCCTCCCAGCAAGTAACAAACCAGAAAATGACTGAATGACATCTGTGGGGTTAGGCATTGACATATAATTAGAAACCTTTAAGCATGATCACGTCCCTAGATATGTCAAACATTTGTGCCTGGGGATTATTGTAGCATTGTTGTGATGAGACAGAAGAAACAACATGGGATAGGGAAATGTGGGCAGAGACAAAACAGGAGAAGAGAGTGAGTTGTTTGTTTGTGAGTGGGAACTCTGGCTCAGCCACTCCACATAGGAAAACCCTTTCCTGGCCTTCTTTCTCTCTCCATATCTTTTCTTTTTCCCTTGTTTTATGTGTCTATTTTTTTCTCTCCCCTTGTCCTTCTTCTTCTGCTATCTGGCTCCCTCTCCACAAAATTGTCTGTGTCCATGTACACTCTGCACTATTCCTCAGTACTGCTTCACTCATGCTAAGAGCAGCAGAATGAAAATAAAAATATCCCAGTCCCTGAGGTACTCTGTGTAGTCGTTTCAGTAGGAGATAGAATATAAGGGGGAGGGAATTGCCTCTTTCTGTATGACAGTCACGCATGATAAAACTTTTTTAAACAGCCTAGGTCTGTCTAAAACATAGAAACTTGTACACTTAAAAACTAAAACCCTACCAAAGCTATACACTCCATTGCATACACAGTTTTCCTTGGGGGAGAATATGAGACAGACACAGAACAAACCAGTCCTAACCCATGTTAATCATGTCACTTTTTTCTCTACTGCAAAGCACTCGTATTCTATGAGTATTCTATGAGCACTGTAAGAACCTATTCCAAATAGTCTTTCTGAGGCCAGCAAACTGACAGGGTTCTCTTAGGGTTTCCCACTTTTCCTTCACTTTTTTTCTCTCTAACTTAAATATTTATAAAACAAAGGGGTACTTCAATGCTTCCCCTCTAGTCCATCTTCTTCTGTTAGTCTGTTCAAAATCAGAAGCAGGAATCATGACGGAGCAGTGATGCTCTAATTGTTCCTGCCCTTTGTGTATTTCATCAGCATTTCCATTCCCTCCTGTGCTTAAAAACATTTAAATCCCTCACTGGGTCACTGATATAATTTCCTCAGTTTGTTCTTCACACCCCACCTGCACTGAGGCCCTTAACTGGATTAGAGAACCATATTTAAATAAATTTAAATAAATCTAACATGGTTGAGATAAGCAGGTGTGGCTAAGCTAGAGTCCTAAGGGAACGAGCATTTTAACATGGTTCTAATGTGGTTTGGCCTTATCCACACAAGTTGACCAAAACCAGTTTAGCTGTAACCATATTTACAGCAGACTTCTATAAAAATTCCATCATCACAACCTTTAATTGATATATATATTAATTATCCTTACAAGACACCAGTGAGGTAGAGAAATGTCCTTCTTTTCCAAATGAAGAACTGTGGCTGAAATGAAATTGAATCTACAGGCTGATGTTCTAACCATTAGACTATCCTTCTTCCAGATGGGTTCCTCAGTTATCTAACGGTTCAATGCATTAGGAGTCTATGGCCCTTCTTAAAGTTAATAATAAATAATCCACCAGACAAATTCACTGAAACTGGGATGCTTTCTTCACTGAAATCTACTGCTCTGAGAAATAGTTTACTGCTGTTCTAATACAAGCCTTGTTTGAACAGCTGCATTTGGAAACTGGACATCATATTACATAATGATATTTGTATTCAGTACACATGAGGTGTATGAAATTCCTTATTTCCACTCTCCAGTTCCCAGTGAAATCCACAGAAATTTTCCCATCCTTTTTATAAGGCGTGTCCTCCCTTTCATACCCTGCGATAAAGGATTTCCCTGCTTTCCATTTGAAGGGGAAAATATTCATCCTAATTAACATTCTTCAATTCATTCTGCCACTGGCTACTGCCAGCACAATATTCTAAACTATAGATAAATCTTACTAGCACTTATATCTAAATTGATCCTATTTTCTCTTTAGAAGGTTAAAATCTCTCTGATTCTACAGGATACCCAGTTTCATTTCCATGCCATACATTCACTATCTCTTCTGAAATTATAAACAGAGTAGTGTTAGTGGAGCGGCGGGAAGATATAATCTGTGGTGTCTATAGCATATTTCTATTTCAGACATTTCTTCTCTTAGCCACAGACTTTCAATAAATTTTCCCTTTAATTCTTATTCTTTCTCAAAGAGCCACATAACAAACTCCTTTAATGCTGGAGCTGCAGCCGTCTCATACTGTGACAGATACTTCATTCACTCATTGGCGGGTCAATTTGGCCAGACGGGTGCAGCTGTGGAATTAGAACTTTCCAGTTAGTGAGTAATTACACTGGTGAGCGATTTGTGACCTCTGGATTGAAACTAAAAGACTAATATATTCCACGTATTTATATAATACCATAACAATCCAGAAATGGATTCACTGGTGGCGCATCCCCTATTAATGAAGTCATTTATTTTCCTCAGAATGGAGGTCAAAAACTCAACAAGATATTTCAAAATTCAGCAAGACGTTTAGAAGGAGATTTGTTCTTCCTTTCCACATCATTCCTTTCTCCAAGTTGTTAATTTATAAATTTTGTGCTGGTTCTTTTGAAGTTGTAGATAGGTATTTTCAGTTAATAGTAAATGCCTAATCAGGATGTTCTGTGTGGCTTGCACTGAACTGAATTCCATAACAGGTTGCAGCTCTTTTCTATATACTCTCAAATGACAAAACAAATTCCCTATGGCAATCCGTCTATTGTTCTAAAAAGAACTATTACATCCTTCCAAGTTGTTTTTAACAGCATGGGTATGCAAGCGTTGACTATCGAGATTAGAACTGGCATGTCTAAACTGTAATATAACTTGCTTTCATTTCATGTGGCCAGGGACAGGAAAGCAATGATTACAAAATGTACGTCGGGTGAAATGTGTATGTATTTTGGATTAAGGGCATGAATACATTTGAGATGTTATGAATTGTTATAAAACTCCAGCAGCATTAGAAGAATTATTTCGATTATGATATACTGTCACTATGACTTAGAGAGAAAAGGGAAAATATTCATATGGTGTTCACTGATCTGGAAAAGACCTTTGATTAAGTTCCCAGAGAAAAATATGGTACCAGAATTTTTCATATGACTTGTTTACATTATAAATGTAGGCGCAATCAATAGTCACACTGCCCCCTTCACCTATAATCAGACATCACCACTGAGTACTTTCTTGTTTATCCTCTTCCCCATAACCTCAGAGTAAACATATGGAAGGAGGCACCTGGGTGCATGCTATTTGCAGATTATATCGTTCTTTGCAGAGAGAAGAAAGAGAGTTTAGATAAGAATCTTAATAAATGGAGAAATGTATTGGAAAAACACGGGCTCAGAATAAGCATGGGAAAAACAAAGTATATAGTATGTAAGTTCACTAATGTGAACACTGAAGAATTATCCCTGAAACTAGATGAGTAGTCGTAGGACAATGGAGTGTTCATAGACAGCAGACATGTTACAAGTTGTTGTAATGGGCTGTAAAACCTGTGTCTCTGATAAATGCAGTTCTTTTGTGTCCAAAACAGTTACAAATTTATGTCCCCAAGTTCATTTTTGAAGGTGTTGTCCATGTTTCCTTTGAGGACAAGAACTGATAGTCAGATAAGGCATGATTGCTTAGTAAAAAGTGTTTTCCCATGGGTAATACCGTGTTTTTGCTTTTTATCATTCTTCTGTGTGAGTTCATTCGAGAAGGTATTGGTTCTTGCCTGGTTTCACCCACATAATTGTTGGGGCATTTGGTGCAGTGGACAGAGTATAGTACATTTTATGACAGGCATATGTAGAATCCATGGATCTTGAAAAGTGTGTTTGGGATAGTTATTAATCATTGTAGCAGCGGAGATATATCTGTAGGTTCTGCCTCTGTTATTCTGACAGAGCCTCTGGTACCTCTTCGAGATGGTCTGTGGGAAATTTGTTTCTGGTAACGAGCTTAATAAGGACGCGGAGTTTTAAGGCCAGAAGAGGGTGTTCAGAAAAGATTATTTTATGATGTGGTCCCCATCAGGTATGAATTGTTGTAATTGTTTGATACTCCATATGGGTTCTACATAGCAGTGATGTGGTAGGTGACAACCCCACTGACCCCCACATTCCAATTTTTTTTTCTTTTGTGGAAGCAGTTTCCCCTGGGCTATTTGCATATATGTCTGTGAGGCATTTGACTTCATATTGTGTGACATTTTTAATTACGAAACTAAAATGATATAAAATCTACATGGCTTGTATGAAATAAATTAAAATAAGCCAACTGATCGGTCTAAAAATATTATTTTAAATGGGGTCTTTCAGGGATTGGTTCTTGGATCTTTGCTATTTAACGCTTTATCGATGACTGGAAGGAAATCATAAAATCCATTACTGATCAGGTTTACAGAGGATGCAAATATTGAACAAGTGGTAAATGATGAAGTGAATAAGTCAATAATACAGAGCAGTCTGGATAGCTCACTAAAATGGGCACAAGCAAACCATGCATTTCAATTCAGTCAAATTTAATTCTCTTCTACATGCCACTTCAGCCGGCATTGCTGTTCTACTTTATATCCAAATGGCTTTAAATGCACGTCTTGCACCTACTCTTCTACAGACACTGAGACATCACCCTTCCCACACTCTTTGCCTTTTCTATTAAAAGTTCTGGATTCAGCCTAAACTAGTCAGATATTTTATTAAATACATTTCAAATTAGAAATGTTTGACGATGAGGTCACTTACAGGAATAGAATTTAGTTTGTGCCATCTCTCATAATGAAACCTATAACCCTTTCAGCCTTACAGCTTTCCCCACATACATACTAGCTTCTACTCTATTTCTTCTGGCTCTCTTATTGGGGGTGGTGCTCATAGACAGTTCTTTTACTATCTGAGGGTGCGTCTACACTTAGAAATTAAGTTGATTTAAGCTTTCTTAAATCTACTTAATTTAATCTGTGTCCACACTAATTTTCCTTAAGTCGACTTAAGGAAAATTAAAGTCGACTTTCTTAAATTAAAGTCGACTTCCTTTTAAGTTGACTTTTCTGCCTAAGTTGACTTTAGAAAGTCGACTTAGCCAGTGCAGACATGGAGCAGCCCTAAGTCGACTTTAAGTCGACTTAGGGGGCTTTAGGGCTTCTCCACTGCCCTCCCTGCCAGGGTGGCTGGCACAGATACAGCCTGGCGTGCCCCCCCACAGGGCAGGGCAGAGCCCTGCCCACCCTGCTCCTATGCCCTGCCAGGGTCCCTGTCCCCCTTTGCCCCATTGTACCAAGGTACAATGGGGCAAAGGCTGAACCCCCTGTCACTTGGCAAGGGGTGCTCCCCCTGCCCCCATGGACCTGTCTCAGGTCCACCTAGCCCCTACAAGTCGACCTAGGCATCCAGTGTGGATGCTCTAGGTTGATTTGGCAGGGTCCCCTGTAAGTCGACTTAATTTTTGAATGTGGACATGCTAAATCGACTTAAATTAATAAGTGTAGACATAGCCTGGGTGCTTAGAACTGGTTGTTAACCTAAGACCATTTTTGGTAGCAGCTTACATGTGCTTTTTGCCTAGATGTGAGGGCAAGGCAGTGGAGAATCACAAACACTGAGCCAGATCCTCAGCCTCCACTCCGGTTACTTTGTGTGGTGCAAAATGACTTTAAAGCTGCCCTAGCAGGACAGCTGAAAATTTCCCCAGATAAGTGGAAATTTTTAGCTTTGAACTCCCACAAGGACTTATCCCTTGGGGAGCTATTCCAGACCATTCTTTTTGTCATGAACTAGAGCACCCTGTGACTTCTGTCTTGCAATGTGTTGCTTCATTTCCTCACTTTCCCAAGCAAGGGGAGAGACATAAAACTTAGCAACTCCTTTGCCTTCCTCTGACACAGAATGTGAGTGTAACCCATCTGAGTATTGTACTCAGGACCTCCCAAAGTTCCCAGCACTTACTATCATCTATCTTAACAATCACCAATTCAGATTCAGATTGTTTTAAATTAAAGCAGAATGAAAAATAAAAATTAGTAAATATAAACACATCCAAGACTAACATAAAAAGGTAGACAAAAGGCTTAATTTACCAAATATGGAATATCATCTGTATCTCCCTGACACGTTAACTGTCTCTTCAGAGTGTCTGTGTTCTTTTAGAGTCATATCATATGTCCCAAGTGCAGTGTATCTCTGTGAAACCTTCTTTCTCACTATGTCCTGAAAGCAACTCCCAGTTTTATAGAGAGGTTGTTTTGTTACACTCCTTAAAATCAGACAGGGATGAAAAACCTTTTGAATACAGCTTTTGTCATCCACAGTTGGGTGTCTTCTTCCAAACTGGGAGGAAGAAAGAGTTGCTTGGACCTCAATTTTTATGCCTATAGACATCAGATCTTGCCCAGGAGATCAGTACAATATTGTATGTCTTATTTGCAGATATAACTATCACATCTGAATTGTGTAGCCACCAAGAACGTTCTTAACTTTAATCTATAAATCACTTAACTGGTAGAGTTCTTTCAAGGCTTCTGCTCAATTAAATATCTGACAACTTTATTCCTTCCCGGATTATCATTTTTCTTGACTGACATTCTGGGATTATGTCCTCCAGTTTAAGAAGGTAAGATGTAGGACTTACTCCCAAGAACTAGCAAACTACAAGAGCTGCTATAAGAAATATAAGATCATTACCCTTCCCAAAGACCATAGTATTTGCTTTCTTTTACGTAGAAGAACTTGAGTCCTACGGTCATCCCTGGACTCAGACAAATTTATACAGTAAAATGACAAAGCACAGTAACAATGTGACTCCAGGCCAATTTAAGGTCAGAGTAATTTGGAACAACTGCATTTAAATCTTCAGTAGTTTTCTGCTACCTACCTCTAATTTAGTAGGTTGTTTTTGGTTTGTTTTTTTTTTCACTTTGGATTAGGCCCAGTAGTTGAACAAATTCCAGATATCATAAAATAATCGATTTATCTCACTTTAATAATTACCCACTGACTACAAAAACAAAGCTTCATGTCCCCCACCCCATCCTTCCCATGTGCCAATTCCCCTGGTTATTTCCTAATTCCTCCATAGATGTTTTGTTTTATATGGGTAGAGCCTCAGCTTGCTAAACTTCCTCTAATTTCCTTTATGCTTTCATAGGTAATCTGTTCCTTACCACTCTCCCTTTTTAGACAAAAGAGTAATGTATGTCGCTCACTATCATGCTTGTTGTCAATGTCCAACAGAATTGTACTTCTATCCCCATAAACATGTTTATAAGAGGACAAAGAGATTTTCTTTCTGCATTTATGCTGGGACTTATGAATACATTTGTACAACAATTGTACATTTAATCGATAATATACCTTCATTTTATAATATTCATGTTTATTTTCTTGGTCTTATGTATAGCATTTCTCTGCATTTCAGTATATTTCTATAAATTTCTTGCTTTTCAGATTTTTAATAACATTGTTTTTAAAGTCTAATTTCTTTACAATACCAAATTAAAGGCCAAATCTTTATGTGAAGATGAATTTTGCTTTGATTGAACTTGAATTCTTTCTATACAAGGCAAGATTGACGTGATTTCTTTTACAAAACTTTTAGTTTTTTAAATTAATATCTATGATCTTTATAAAGTTCAGTCTAAAGAAAATGAGCTCTTTACAAATAATAAATCAAATAGAAACATTTACAGAATGATTTTAAATTACAAGGAATGATAACATTTCAGAAGATTGATACAACTTAATCTTAGAGTGTCAATAAAGAAATGATAAAAATGGGGGAGGGAGAGTTGACTTTCAGCCTTACTTTATTTAAGGGACTTGTGCACTTTTCATGTAGCTTTACTAGGTATGTCCAAAATTAATTAATAAACATTCATCAGAATTTATGAACCAGCATTAATATGACTTTTAAGTGCTAGCTGATCAGGCCAGCGAATTCTTTATCTAATGATGCTTAACATGTCTAAAATTGTGACTAGTTAGAGTTAAAATAGGCTCTACAGCTCATTGCTCCAGTAGCACTGGTATTGATCTTTCTGCATACAAAGCCTTGAATCAGAATCCTTGAGTCTTAAGAAAGGTCAAGAGAAAAAAATAGCCAAAAAGCATTTAGCTACCCATCACCAGATGGGTTTGAACTTATAGCCAGCCTAAATTACTGGAGTCAGCCATTTTAACAGGATAGCCTGGTGAGTCAGTCTCTTTGATTACAGCACACCAGTTCATGGAAAATTAAATTTGATGCTGGTTGTAAGAAGCAGAAAGAAAATGAGAAAATGTGGTTGCAATCTTTCAAAGATCACACACCTGCATTTGTGCGTGCACACACACACACACACTTCTAAAAATTTAGTGACCTCAAAGATTGGTTTTACCTTTTAGATACAGCAGTTCTTTGGACATTCATAATCTCCAAATATCTTGGTAGCCAGCACCATGTTTCTATATAAGTTCTTTAAATATCATAACTGAAGATACCGTTTCTGAAGGAAAGTTATTATGTAGGTCAAAATGAATTAGCTGGTTCTGGAAATTATGTCACATTTGAAAAAAGATGAATTCAGGGCTATTTGTGTAATAACCACAGATAAACTAAAGCAGATGATATTTTAGCATTAGTCCCTCTCCACTATTCCTTTAATATCAAAAGAAAGTGAAAAATTGTTAATGAGAACAAATATCATACATTTTCTAAAATCTTTAAAATATTAATAGCTGTGTAAAGGAGGAACTGCTACAATGGGCTTAATATATTTCAGTGAAATCCTCATGAAATCTGGGGAAATCTCACAGCTCTAAATTTTAGGACTGATCATGTCTCTAATTAGATAAAACCCAAGCTTAATTTGCTGTTGAGATCTAACATTTAATTTTGAGGAAATCAGTAAATACTTCATTTGGTTCAAGTTCATGTAATACCTTATTGGTAAGTTACTGCACAAAATAACCTCTTTAATAGAAATGGCAGATTAAATGAATGTTCTATTTGTAGTAGCTAACATTTTTGAATGCCAAATAGTTACTGGTTAGTCAAAATGAAAAATATTGATCTAAAACATCACTAAAAATGAACCAAAGCATTCTAATATTACCAAATACAATTTATTGCAAAAATGCTTGTTTAATATTTTAAAAATATGAAAAATCTCCTGAAGCTTGATACCAACCAGATGGACCACACAATGATATAGGGATGCGGAAAGGGGAAGAGGGATTAGTTTTGGAGTTGCTTCTATTCTCGCAGGATTCATACTTCCATCTGCTGGGAAAGAAACCAAACCCACTTGGCCCTGCACATATCTAGTCAATGCTAGTTCGTTTTAGATGCTGAATTCAGAGGAAGTACTTTGTGGCTTATCACTCACTGGGTGGAGGAATTAAGGCTGCAATAGAAATAAAATGGTGATGTTACCTCATCCTCCCACTCTTACAAACATATAAGCAATAGTTTAGTTATACTGCAGGTGTGATTGCATGAATCACATACACCTGACACTCTTCTCTGAAACAGTCATGTTCTCTTGCTTTCACTGAGGATGTGACACTGTTTTGAAGAACAAGGACTTTGGATAAGTTAAGAGTTAATGACCTGGAAATACTACTGGCCAAGTCCCAAGTTTTCTGCTAGGAGTGATCTCCACAGAGAAAGGGCTGGAAAGGAAAGAAGAAATTTGAGTACAAAGAGTGTTTTAATTCACCTTTCTGGGTACATTTCATAGAATCATAGAATAATAGGGATGGAAGGGACCTCGCGAGGTCATCTAGTCCAACCCCCTGCTAAAAAGCAGGAACATGCCCATTAAATCACCCCAGCCAGGGTTTTGTCTAACCAGGCCTTAAAAATCTCCAAAGATGGAGATTCTACCACCTCCCTAGGTAACCCATTCCAATGCTTCACCATCCTCCCAGTGAGCAAGTTTTTCCTAATATCCAACCTTGACCTCCCCACCTGTAATTTGAAACCATTGTTCCTTGTTCTGTCCTCTGTTACCATCGAGAACAGCCTAGCTCCCTCGTCTTTGGAGCAACCCTTCAAGTAGTTGAAGGTTGCTATCAAATCTCCCCTCAGTCTTCTCTTCTGTAGACTAAATAAGCCTAGTTCCTTCAGTCTCTCCTCATAAATCATGTGCCGCAGCCCCTAATCATTTTTGTTGCCCTCCGCTGGACTCTTTCTAATTTGTCCACATCCTTTCGGTAGTGGGGAGCCCAAAACTGGAAACAGTATTCCAGATGCGGCCTGACCAATGTCGAATAGAGGGGAATTATCACATCCCTCAATTTGCTGGCAATACTCCTACTGATGCAGCCTAATATGCCATTGGCCTTTTTGGCAACAAGGGCACCTTGTTGGCTCATATTCATCTTCCCATCCACCATAACTCCCAGGTCCTTTTCTACAGCGCTGCTACTTAGCCGATCAGTCCCCAACCTGTAGCAGTGCATGGGATTTTTTCGTCCTAAGTGCAGGATTTTGCACTTGTCTTTGTTGAACCTCATGAGGTTTCTTTCGGCCCAGTGTTCCAATTTGTCCAAGTCTCCCTGGCTCCTGTCCCTGCCCTCCAGAGTATCTACCATTCCCCCCAACTTGGTGTCATCCACGAACTTGCTAAGCACGCAGTCTATTCCATCATCAAGATCATTAATGAAGATGTTCAATAGAACCGGCCCCAGGACCGACCCCTGGGGCACTCCACTCATTACCGGTTGCCAACCAGACATCATGCCATTGATTCCTACCCGCTGAGCCCGTAGATCTAGCCAGTTTTCGATCCACCTTACGGTCCACTCGTCCAACTCATACTTCTTTAACTTGCCGACGAGAATGCTGTGGGAAACCGTATCAAAAGCCTTGCTAAAGTCAAGGTATACCACGTCAACGGCTCTTCCTGCATCCACAAATCCAGTCATCTCATCATAGAAGGAAATCAGGTTGGTCAGGCACGATTTGCCCTTGGTGAATCCTTGTTAACTGTTCCTGATCACTCTATTTTCCTCCAAGTGTTTCAGGATAGATTCTTTGAGGACCTGCTCCATGATTTTCCCAGGGATTGAGGTGAGGCTGACTGGTCTGTAGTTCCCCGGATCCTCCTTTTTTCCTTTCTTGAAGAGAGGTATTATATTTGCCTTTTTCCAATCCTCTGGGACCTCCCCCGTTCGCCACGAGTTCTCAAAGATAATGGCCAGCGGCTCTGCAATTACTTCCCCCAACTCCCTCAGCACCCTCGGATGCAGTTCATCCGGCCCCATGGACTTGTGCACATCCAATTTCTTTAAGTGTTCCCTAATCTGACTTTCCATCACCGAGGGCCGCTCTCCTCTCCATTCTGCGTTACCCCGTGTAGCAGCCTGGGAGCTGGCCCTCCCTGTGAAGACTGAAGTAAAAAAAGCGTTGAGTACTGAGCACTGAGTACTTCAGCCTTTTACCTTTCATGATAAATAATTTGAAAAAACAGGCCAGTATTTCAGGACATACAATTATATTGGCTATTCTAATTATTCAAACCTCTGTCTATTTGAAGCTTCTGGATTCCCCTGCAGCCTTTGGATAATTGGGATTTTGCTCCATTATACTTTGCTTTAAGTGGAAAAGTTCAGTATTACCCTGTATGAGACTGAGAGGTATAAACATTTTAAAAAGTAACCAGTGATTTTTAAGAGCCTCAGATCAGAATGACCAGTTTGAGACATCTCAAAGAGGCCTGGTTTTCAGAGGACGGCTGTAAAATTGCATATGCTAATATATCACTTTCTGTACTAAAGGACTGAAAATTTTGATGAGAAAACTTCAGGCTCTTAGTTTCTTTCTCCCATCCTGTTAAAATAGTCTCCCTTTCTTCTAAGAGACTTTAAGAGATCATAGAAATTGAATCTACATCAGGGATTATTTTTTTAACATTGAAAACAATTTATTGTATGTCAGTTACATGCCTAGTCCCCATAACTTGTTCTCTTGGCTGGAAGGGACCGCGCTTCACAGAAGGAGAATTAGTTTTCACTTCCTGTGACTTTTCCACTACAAATTATAGCACAGAATCATAGAAATGAAGGCCTAGAATGGCTTCAAGAGGCCATCTACTGCATTCTCCTGCACTGAGGCAGGACCACTAAACCTAGACCATCCCCCTGGCAGGTATTTATCTAACTGTTCTTAAAACCCACCGGTGAAGGGGATTCCGCAATCTCCCTTGGTAGCCTATTCCACTGCTAACTATCCTTTATAGTTAGAATTTGTTTCCTAATGTATAACCTAAATTTCCTTTGCTGCAGATTGTCAATTACTATGTGTCCTGTTTTCAATAGACATAGAGAACAATTGCTCACTGTCCTCTTTATAATGGACCTTATCATATTTCAAGATTATCAGGTCCCCATTAAGCCTTCTTTTCTCAAGACCATACATATCCAAATTTTTTAAAACAGTCCTCATATGTCAGGTTTTCTAAATCTTTGGTCATTATTATTGCTTTCCTCTGGCCTCACTACAATTTGTCCTCTTAGTAATAGTGTAGTTGGCCACTTGAAACAAAATCAGGTCCAGGTCTTCTGTTTCATTCCGATGTGTTCTAATTTGGTATAATGAGGAGGGCAAGACTGTCTCTGGGAGTTATAAATGAGAGACCACACAAAGGCAAGAGAGAGTTTAGAAACAAGAGCCCAGGGAGAAAGAGAGAGAAGAAGTGAAGATATCTAGAGAAGTAGAAAGAGAACTCAGGAGCAGATCTGGGCTGAGAGCTTTAGGAAACTGGGAGCTTTAGGATCAATTGCTCTCTTTGTCTATGAAAGAAGGAGAGGTGAGAGTTCCTTAGCTGAACAGTGGATCCAGATCAGGCTGTGAAAGCAGACGGCAGTCAGAGTGTCACCTACAAACTTCCCCGGGCCAGACAGCCATTGCCAGAGAAGGTAGAAAGTGGCAGAGGCAGGTGTGCTAGTCCTCTGAGTCAAAAGGCTGAAGTCAGAGGGTCAAAGAGGGCTGAATGATTGAGGGGTGACTCCAGGTCCAGACTGGAATCAGATCTGGGAATGAATGAAAAAGAGCAAAGAAGCACCCCTGGTTTGGGGGTTAGGGTGAGGCCATGAGAGATGCTGGAGCTCTGTAAGGAGGAGAGGTGTGAGATGCTACAGCTCTACTTGATGCTGATGGACTGTTTAGATTGGAAAGATTGAATGGACTGTTCAGACTGTGCTGGGGAACTATGACTGCTGGTTTGTGGATTTTTGTAATAAATTAACCCCACAAATGACTATTTATATTAAGAGAGCTGACACATTTAATGGGGATCACACAAGAGACAAAACTGGTGCAGAACTGTTCCGCCACAGCCTGACACTGTATGCTCCAGGTGGAATCACATTTTCACATATGCTGGAGAATGCAGGGAGATGATACCCGATTAAGAAGAAGGAAATTGTAAGTGCGCTGAACAGAGAAATGGAGGCAGGGGCCAAATTTCTGGGCCACCCTGAAAACATGAGAGGTCATTCTGGAGGCAGTCATCCTATGATTATGTTTTTCCTGAAGTGCAGCATTCAGAATTGCAACATTCCAGCTGAGGCCTTGGCTGTGCTGAGTAGACCGGAAGACTTATTCTCCATGCCTTACATATATACGCCACTCCTGTTATGCCATTCTGGAGTGTATTTTGCCTTTTTTGCAGCAGCATAATATGTTTTTTCTCAAACTCAATTTGTAATCCTCAGATCCTTTTCAGTAATACTACAGCCTAGCCAGTTATTCCCCCCATTTTGTATTTGTGCATTTTATTTATTTTTTCCCTCTAAGTGCAGTACTTTGCAATTATTTTAATTGAATTCATCTTGGATAATTGGTCAAAGTTATTTTGAATTCTAATTCCGTCTTCCCAAGTATTTATAACTTCTCCCAATTGGGTTTCATTCACAGATTGTGTAAGCATACTCTCCTCTCCAGTATCCATTAAGGAAAATATTGCATTTTATCAGACGCAGGATAGACCCACATGGAACTCCACTAGAAATGTCATCACATTTTGACTACAAACTATTTATAATTATTCTGATAATTATTCTGTAAAGTAAATTCATCTAGACCACATTTTCTTAGTTTGTTTGAGAATGTCATATGGGATTGTGTCAAAATCCTTACTAAAATTGAGATACTTCATCTTCAAATCATCCCTCCCCACCCGCATTCTCTTGGCCAACAACCCTGTTAAAAAGGTAAATTAGGTTGATGTGGCATGATTTGTTCTTGACAAATTCATGTTAGCTATTATTGATCACACTATTATCCTCTAGATGTTTGCAAATGATTATTTAATAACTTGATTTAGTATCTTTCTGAGTAGGCTGACTGGTCTGTAATTCCCTTGGTCTTCTGTTCCTTTTTTAAGATAGAAAGAATGTTTGCCCTTCACCAGACCTCTGAGACCTCCATGTTGGAACACAGCTAGGAACAGATGAATTAATTAACATGAATTTGTGTTTAGTGCAGGCAAGGAGTCATGCAAACATGGTGTCAGCTGGTCTTGGTAAAACTCAGGCTTAATCGAATTGACATGATGCTTATTGAACCCAGTTTATCCTTAACTGAAAAGTGCAAAGTATGGTGAGCAGCATGTTAATTGACTTGATTCTCGACAGCCAAATTCTAATGTGATACAGTTTTGTTTTGAAAAATAAGCTCTATATGGAAGGGAATATCTGCTATTGCGCAGATATTGGGGTCTATTTTATCAGTTTCAAAGTAATGACTTTTCTTGGACTAGAAAGACATTGGTTATGATGCAGTTGTTAGAGGATGGATAGCAGTAAAGTGAAGCAAAACATTGAGGTATCTTTTCAGCTTCTAAAAAGGGAACCTTGGAAAGAACATTCCCCTGTGAAAGAAACACTGAGATTCCAACTGTACAAGTATACATTTGCATTATCCAATTTAGCAATGGTTTGAAAGAGCTCAAGTATAAAAAGATGAAATTATAATCTCAAAATGCACATTACAGCTAAAATTATGAAATTTATTTTGTTCAACTGAAGTGAACTCAATATCCCAATTATTTATCCAAATATTAATGCATATCGGGGTTGGTAAAATACTCATATATAATTTAATATTAATATTTTATTTGTCTACAACAATTTTTATTAGTGAATAATGTTTTTATGTGGTTGTACTGGTGTAAAAATAGGGAGGGTCATGAACTAAACTTTAGATGAAATTAGTGAACACAAACTACTCTTTTATGTACTTGAAGCAACTGAAGTCGGACAACACCAATTCAATAATTTTGCAAAGCAATTTGTATCCAGACACTCTCATTCCTCAGAGTGCCATGGCAAGACCATATTGATTTATCTTGTAGGCTGAGGAAAATTATTACTACAACTATGCAACTTGGGAAAACCTCTTTGGTGAGTTCAATTAAAATCAGACTAGAAATTAAACGTGAGGAAATATTAGGACAGCAGAAAATAATATATGTAAGTTAAAAAATCACACACTTTGCAAAGAAGAGTTAGGTGCCACATTTCTTTTTCTTTTTTTTAAATTAATTAGTGTGTTTTTTAGCAAGCTAAGAACCATCACTTTATGTTGGGCCAGACTGTGAGGTCTTCTCTCAGATTTTACTCAGTCTTTACTCAGACAAGTTCTTAGTGACTTCAGTAGGAGACTGCCAGAGGAAAGGCATCAAGACTTCGTCCTGAGTGGGAGGAATTTAGCCACAGTAGCATGGCGAACAGCATATATACTGAGCAAGGTGTAGCTTGGGCTTGGAGAATTCTGGAAGAGACTTGAAGTCTATAGGCAAAATTAGAAAAGAATTTTCATGTACATGTTCTCTGAAACCCCAACAAAATGACTATTAAGGAACAGAATTCTAACAGTGAATCTTTGTGTTTATGCCAATTCTGTCTGTCCCCTAACATCTCAGTGATTTCTGACCATCTGTCCATTCTCACAGATGACTATGGGGCATGGGCAAGGACAAGGATAAAGAAAAATCAGGTAGGGAAATACAAATACATATTGTTCATTAGGCTTCCATAAATCTTTCACTCTCCTTGATTAATAACGGTACAAAAAACCCCTAACTTCCTGACCAGGGGATGTGAGAGAGTGGGGAGTAGTTGTATGTGGTGCTTTTTCAAACTAAGTTCAATAAATCAGTCTTTTTCTATCCATGCCTGGTATCTTCCTTCTGTGGAAATAACTACGTCAAAATAAAAAAGACATTAATAAAGAGGCTGAGTTTAAGGTTCAGTCCTCACCTATCAATTTCTCATCCTCCCAGAGCCCTTTTGGAAAGACTTAAAAACATTCCACTTGGCAATCCAGATCCACTTGGTTCGCCCTGCTTGCTCTTCCCTACTAATTTCTGTCTCAGGTGTCAGATAATACCTAGAATACAGCATTGGTAAAGCACGTGCCATTTGTAGGGCACAGGTAAAACATATGCAACCTGTAGGGAATTGAGACAAAAGAAATAATAGTTATTATATGTGTAGGAACTCTTAAGGAAACTAAGAAAGAGCAAGATAATTATTCCTTTCAAGTGTTTACAACTAATTTGAAGGTTGAAAATGCCAAGACAGAAGTTAAAAATAATTGAAAACATCTGAGCAAAACTTAGGCTGACTATCAGGAAATGTTTCAAAATAGTGATTTGTAGGAAATAGCAGTAATTTTGCAAGAGATTTGGTAGAAGTGCATTACTTTAGTCACTTTAAAATAGGAATGGACCCGCACTCAAACATAGTGCTACTGTGTTAGGGAACAGTCCTACAGTGTTAGGGAATGGACAAGATGACTTAGTTTGTTTCTCTCTCCAATTTCAGTGATTCTATGAGCCTGGCTCTCTCTCTGCTAGATTAGTATGATTCAGCATTGCATTTTTCTGTATCTTTACTCCAGTACTGAGGATTTGGCTGCAGTTTCTAATTCCAGTTGCGCTTGGGTCAGACCCCATTCACACTGAGATCAATGAGAATCTTTCCCTTGACACTAGGTGGAGCTAATTTGGGCTTTAAATGGCCCCTACTGTTTCTAATGAGACCCAGTTAGGCTGATACCTTCTTAAAAAGAAAAAATATGAAATCAAACCAGAGTGGTGGCAGTTTGAATTTCCTGACAAATCTTTGCCACAATCATCAAAATTCAAAGCATCTGATGAAGTGGGATTTTCTCTTACGAAAGCTCATGCGATAAATAATCTGTTAGTCTTTAAAAAGTGCCACTGGACTCTGTTGTTTTTCTGCAATAGACTAACACGGCTACCCCAGTGGCGTTTTGATCTAGCAGACAAAGGGCTAACAATTGGCCACCGATGTGATTCATGGAAATGGGAATTTCTTACTGGGACCCTGGGCTGGGCTCTCCATCCCTTGGTGTCTTTCCAGCAAGGCCAGGTGTGTTGCCCTTGTGCGATGCCCAGGCGCTGCCCCCCTCTGCCAGGCCCCATGGCCCCCCTGGGACCAGGAGTTCAGCTGCAAGGGGCCGCAGGGGGACCCACAGCAGGGGCTTTGGGCCCCAAACAATGCCAATGTGGTAATGCTGCTAGAATCCCCCACCAGGGCTGCCAGAGTGTCAGGTCTGGGCAGGGGAAGGATGACAGACTACAGATGTAGAAGGGTATTTTATGTATTTAATTTAAAATAAAAATAACAAGCAACCAACTAAGGAGAGATTTTCAAAATCAACTAAGAAAAATAGTCCCACAATTCCCATTAATTTGCAGCAGTAGTTGAAGACCTAATTCTTGTAGATGCTTAGGAAAATCCCATTTGTAATTGAGAGTATGTTCCTAAAAGTTTCTGCATCCTTATCACTTTGCTTAGATTATGTATCCCTTTCTCTTACCCTTCTGTTGTCTTGCCTTTTTGAACAGTAGGCTCTTCAGAGCACAAACTCTGTCAGCCTCTGTGTTTGGAAAGCGTTGGCACATTTTTAGCTGCTTCGACACACAGTCTAACTAGTAAATGAAAAAGCAAACCTAATTAGCTAACAACAGTGAGTTCACAAACTCGACAGAGCTCATTATTCACCAACTCTGATGACCAACTCTAGCTGTGAAGGAAACATTTATTTGAATATCAGTAGCAACTGAGATATGGCAACAGTACATTTCTTAAGGGCTAGAATCTACCACTTTTATTTACGTGTTGAGTGCTATTTTACTCTACCACTAAGCTCATTGGTTTTAGTCTGAGTAAGGGTAGGATAATATATAGCCATATATCATGAGAAGACTAACTAATGGAAGAAATCCCTTCCACCAAATTATTGGGTGCGGACACGCTTTTGGAATCAGAGGTCTTGCTCCTAGAAGGTGCTGAAATCTGATTAATATTATGCATGAACAAGTGTTTTTCTAAACTGGGGACAGACTAGGACAGGGTCTTGAATAATTGAGCTCTAATTAAACACAGACCAAAAGCAAACATAATATTTTGCCATATCTTAGTAACTATTTTAGAAATCTTTATTTTAAATATGTGCCCAAACTGCAAAAGGTTGTATCCAGATGCAAACTTTCCTGAAGTTTGGAAAGGGACAAGGAGATATTTTGAATCTAAAGCAACCTGAACCAATCTCTAGTTTGTTTTTTAACTCTGGCTCAAAGCAAAACATGAAAGACAAAAACAGAAAGTGTTTTGAAGGATGTGCTTTATAAAGAATTGCTGATGAACTTGATGCATTGCCTAAAGCATTAACAAGTTCTACAGTGCAGTAGGTTCTTTCATAGCACAATGTACCTGATCTGCTGAATACAGTGGGGAGCAAGGATTAGCATTTGCTTTTTATGCTTTTCCTTTCATTCCTTGTAACACGATCACCATCTGGATTTTGTATACTTCTTGCTTTATGGTTCTGTCCTCCCACAACTATATCTAAAAATCATATATGTCACTTTAGTTTGTTTGGTTATTTTTAAAGCATCTATAGTATAGAAGTTGAAGCTGTGTATTGTATGGATTCCAGATATATGGATATAGGAAAGGCAAAGATCAAAAGTAATTTAAGAGGAAAAAACTCAGTTTTTCACCATTAAGGCTAAGGAGGGTATAATAGTTAGCAAAACTGAGCACTAAACAGTTTGCAACCTCTAAATTATTTGTTGTTTCTTGTGAGGTTGTTTTCACATCATTCTGGTCACTCTATATGAGTAATGCAAGTAACTAATCTGAGATCAGAATAAAAGCAAGAGAAGTAAAATTAAGAATATGCCATGGTACAATTTAGTGAGTCAGTAAGATGTTAGTGAACTGCTAACAGCTTTATGCCACCTGGGTATTCTTCAGAACAGGGACAAGAGCAGTAACAGCAGGACAGGCCTATTATTTTCAGCTTCATTTGTCGTTTCAGCTGTGCTTTTGGAAATACGATGACTTTGGGGAGGAATGCACATAATAGATCTTGGGGCTGGTCTTGGAAAGTGTGCACATCCAGAATTCCAGCTGAAGTCAACAGGAGATCCCTGCACAGAGGGCTTGAAGGACTAACCAATTGAATTCAAACTGAGTCCTGCTCTGTAAATAATTTTTTTGGCTTCATTTTAGCTCTAATTATCTTGCACTGCTTCAGTGGTTGCGGACAAGGGCCACATGCAACCCATTGCTGAGTCAGCCATTCCACCAGCTTAGCCCTGTCATTTGACAGAACAGCATTGAAAAAATGGTGAATAAAATTCCAGCCACGGGTGAGGGAATGTTTTCATCTGTGACGAGAGTTGATTTCTACACACACACACAAATGTGCATCCAGTCCCACCTATATCCTACCTTTAGAGTGGATGTAATCAAATACATCCATTGTATTTATTGCTACCAATTCTTATTTTAGAGTTTCATTGTAAAACCACAAAAGTTCTCTGTGCAATGGGTCAACTGCTCCACTAATTTTAATGGGTCTCCATTGTAGTAAAAGCAATTAGAAATAATTAAAACAATCACATTCATTTACATTTTATTTCTGTTTACTTATTCTGTGATATCTTGTTACAATATATCTTTTATTAGTGCTTTTCATCTGTATAAAATTATCTGTATTGTGCTGTATTAAACTACAGTCTAGACTCCCCTTCCATTACATTTCTAAGCAAACTCTTCAACTTTTCCTGGGAGTTGCTTCCTTTAGGATCTTATGCTTTCCTTGTGTTTTTGTCAGGCTTCTGAGACACATTAAATCTCCTTGATTTTCTTTTCTAGAACCTAGTGAAACAACAAGTATGCTTTCCATTCTGGGTTGGAGGTTGTTTCTCCTGGCAAATGTTATAATTTCCCTATCCTTCACCAACAAAATGAATTGTCTCCGGCTTTTCATGCTTCACAATGTGACAATAATGTAATCCATAAAATAACAATATTCTTCTTGATGAAAGTAATAGCTCAAAGCCTCCCATACCTATTAGATATCTAAGATGTATTTGCAAACACACGTGTGGTATTTGCCTAAAAATACATAGGCATGAAAGCATGCAATTGTGCACATGTTCTTTCATATAGACCTGCGGCCTCATGGTTTTCCCACAATATATAGCCTATTGTTGCTGCTTGGGGCTATTAACATACACACTGCACCTTTTAATAATATAAGAAGATAACCATGATGTTCCAGTAAGGCCAGATCATGGCCTATGCCGGATGTCCTTGCTGAACAGTAGGGGGGCATACGATGCTTTCTTACTGTCCTATGCTAGCTTCCCATACCACAAAGAGATACATGGGGTGGGGGGCAGCATTCCACAGAGTTCTACTACCCCATTTCACACAGGTGCTTGGTGATGAAATGCAGGAGTGTGTGTGGGGACATACACTGAAACAGCTGTAACATCTGCGGCCTTGGCGGTTTTTGGCTAAATAATAACACCCATATGAGAGACAGCAGCCATGAGCTAAGTAGCATGTAGTCACACGTTCGTGTTCCTGAAGCAACTTCAAAACAAAGTAGTATCAGGCTGCTAAGAAAGTGATGCTCTCCTAATGGCACCCACCACCACCAAATAAAGAAACAAATCTTTAGATGCTTAAGGAAAACTTTCCTTGACAACATTCTGTCTGGAAAGTCATCGCATATGAACAGTTGTGGATATAAAATCTACAGTTCTTATTGTTTTGTCTTTATAGAGGCCACTTTTCTACAGTACATCTGAATGATTTCTGTCTCGTTCTTTAATTGTTTCTGTCTATTGCGCAACTAAGAGAACTAAGTGTGATCGGTTAAGGTGGGCAGGGATAATTGGTTAAAGAATTATTTTGCAATATGTTAGGATAGGTCAAAGAATTATTTGTAATGTGATTCATTAAGGTACAGCTAAGCTGGAACCAAGTTTTAATTCTATAAACTGGGGTACAAAAGGAAGTTCTTTGGAACCTAACTCCAGGACACAGCTGCCAGACCTGCACATCCTGCCAACCACACTCATAGACTTTAAGGTCAGAAGGGACCAGTACGATCATCTAGTCTGACCTCCTGCACAATGCAGGCCTCAAAACCTCACCCACGCACTCCAGCAATAGGCCACCAACCCATGTCTGAGTTATTTACCTCTTTAAATCATGATTTAAGGACTTTAAGACACAGAGAATTCACCGGTAGGTGATCCATGCCCTGTGCTACAGAGGAAGGTGAAAATCCCCAGAGCCCAAGCCATTCAGCCCTGGCGGAAAATTCCTTCCCGACCCCAAATATGGCGATCAGATAAACCCTGAGCACATGGGCAAGTCTCAACAGCCAGTTACGCAAGAAACAATTCTCTGTAGTAACTCAGAACCCACCTCATGTACCCTCCCTTCTTAGGCCACTTGTATGTCCACCACCCCGTAGCCAAATATCAGTCAATTTCCAAAATAGGCTATCTAATCATACCATTCCCTCTATAAATTTATCAAGCTTAGTTTTGAAAGCAGCTATGGTTTTTGCCCCCACAACTCCCCTTGGAAGGCTATTCCAGAACTTTACTCCTCTAATGGTTAGAAACCTGCATCTAATTTCAAGCCTAAATTTCTTGATGGACAGTTTATAACCATTTGTTCTGGTGTCCACATTGGTGCTGTACTCAAATAATTCCTCTCCCTCCCTGATGTTAATCCCTCTGATGTATTTATAGAGCGCAATCATATCCCCCCTCGACCTTCTTTTGGTTAGGCTAAACAAGCCAAGCTTCTTGAGTCTCCTCTCATAAGGCAGGTTTTCTACTCCACAAACCATCCTTGTAGCCCTTCTCTGCACCTGTTCCAATTTGAATTCATCCTTTTAAACATGGGGGACCAGAACTGCACACAATATTCCAGATGGGGTCTCACCAGTGCCTTGTACAGCGGCACTAACACCTCCCTGTCTCTACTTGAAATACCTCTCCTGATACATCCTAGAACTGCATTAGCTTTTTTCACAACCAGATCACATTGGCGGCTCATAGTCATCCTATAATCAACCAGTACTCCCAGATCCTTCTCCTCCTCGGTCCGTTCCAACTCATGCATCCCCAACTTATAGGAAAAATGCTTGTTATTTGTCCCTAAATGCATGACCTTGCACTTCCCATTATTAAATTTTGTCCTATTCCTGTTACTCCAGTTTACAAGGTCATCGAGATCTTTCTGTATGGTATCCCGATCCTTCTCTGTATTGGCAATACCCCCTAACTTGGTGTCATCCGCAAACTTTATTAGCACATTCCTGCTTTTTGTGCCAAGGTCAGTAACAAAAAGGTTGAACAAGATCAGTCCCAAGACAGATCTCAGAGGGACTCCACTGGTAACCTCCCTCCAGCTTGACAGTTCACCCTTTAGTGTGACCCGCTGTAGCCTCCCTTTTAACCAGTTTCTTATCCACCTTCCTGAATTCATATTAATCCCCATCTTCTGTAGCTTAACTAACAACTCCCTATGTGGAACTGTATCAAATGCCTTGCTGAAATCTAAGTAAATTAGGTCCACCACATTCCCTTTATCTAAAAAAATCTGTTATCCTTTCAAAAAAGGAGATCAAGTTGGTCTGGCACAATCTACCTTTTGTAAAGCCGTGTTGTATTTTATCATAGTTACTATTATCCTCTACATCCTTAAGTACTTTCTCCTTCAAAATTTTCTCCAAGACTTTGCATACTACCAAAGTCAAACTAACAGGCCTGTAGTTACCCAGATCATTTTTATTCCCTTTCTTGAAAATAGGAACTATATTAGCGATTCTCCAGTAATATGGTACAATTGTGTGTAAGGCTTCTTCGCTGCTAAAAGATCCTGCAAATCCACAGAGAATTATACCTGATCCCTATGGATTGGGAAAGAGTGGGTACTTCAATTAATCAGGTTACACCTGGAGCCCTACCATCTGGGAAATGGTGACCCAAGTCCTAAAATGTAAATTGGGAAAGGGTAGAGGCCTTTCTTCTGGAGTCCTATGGATTGGGAAAGGGTGGAGGGTGCCTTAACTAGATTATGCCTTGAGCCCTACGGATTTGGGTAAAGGTGAGGTCCTCTAATGTGCAGGTAACAATTATAGGACTGGCCTCGCGTACATCAACTCTCCAGAACAGGGAAAGAACAGGGAGGCAGGGTTGCTTCTGGGGCAGTACAGCAGCAGTGAGCCCCATATACAGAGCATGTGACAATTTAGCTCTTAATACTAAACTGAGATTCCATTCCCCAATACAAAGGCGGGCCATTCTGCTGAGCAGCACTAAAGCAATAATACATTATTTGTATGTTCTATTTCCCTTTCATTAATAGAGGTCTCCTTTCTTGTTTTACTTAGCAGGGAGAATAGAAAAAATAGCTTAAACTAAAATGGATATGACTCTCTTGGGTAACAACATTTTAGTTTGCTCTAACTTGTACTGGGAGATTAGCGAGGTGCAGACAGGCTCCAGGAGGATTGTGGGAGAAGGAGAAAATAGATTACAGATATGTTGGCACCCCTCCATACTTGGCTAAATGAACAATCCTCAGCCAGAGAAGGAGATCTGGCCTGTAGTATTTTATAGTCAGTTCCGTAGCATCTGACTGCATTGCTTTTGCTGACACAGCTACAATTTCCCTCTGAAAGAGAGGCCCTGTTTCAGCACGAGACAGTGAAACAGTATTTAATGTGACCACTGCTTGGGTAGACTTGCTCTTAGCCTGAGGGCCCAGCTTTGGACTAAAATAAATAGTCTGTGTAGCAGGTTTCCATGGTCTGCTGGATCACCATGTAAAGAAAAACTCAGTTGTTTTGATGATAGCTGGTGAATAGACTATATTTAGATAGACTTAGCCTGTTTTTAGCAGTTTTAAAAATACTCCTAAAACTGCTGAGCTGTCATTAGAAGGCACTTACAGGGGGCACAGGACTAAGCCATTACAAGTTAATTGGCTTTCTGCATCTGGAAGCTGTGAGTGTAAAACTATGCAGGCAAGTTAGGCTAAATCTCATTCACCATTCAGAACTCAGTCCCAATGCCTACATACATAAGAGACTGGGTAGTAGGGGAGATCACTGTGTTCTGCTGCTAGAGGAAGGAAATAATTTAAGCCTCATACATCAGTCAACAAACTGGTCAATGTAATTTAGAAAAACCTAACAGAAAAGGAGAGAGAGAGGAGAGAGAGAATTTGGGCTTCTGTGACCAGTTAGCAATACTATAGATAGTTATGGAATGAAGGCACTAACTTGAGGACTTATTTTAATATAATCTTGCAGTGCAAAAAATCATTGCAAAAAAGCGAGTCTTGCTCTCAGAAGATCAGTAGGGGCTCATTGCTTATAACAATGAGCAGCTAATTAAAGTTTACAATTAAAATTATATATTATCATTTGTCTTAGGGATCACACACTTTATAGATTATGGGCCAAATTTTCTACTAACTTACATTCCACACAGCCATACTAAAGACAGTTTCATTTGTATAGCTTATTCTGTTTAGGGAATAGATTTAAGCTATACTGGAAAAAAGAGTTATTTTGCTGATTTAAACTATATCTCCATTATGCAGAGTTGTTGGTATAGTTCTACACATCTATTTATACAGGAAAACCCTTTCAAGTATGTAGAAGAGAGGAGAGCTCCATATAATAAATTTACCAGCACTATTTTCTGTAACACATGTGCTTTCCTTGGACAACTCACATCCAAATACTGATTAAACTGGGTATTGTAGTCCAGATCCCCAGTAGCCTGGATGAATATAGACAAGGAGAAAAATATAAGGAAAGGCAAAAAAGATTTTATAGTACTTGAAGAATGTAAGACTGCGGGTACTAAATTTTTATAGTCTAGAAAACAGAAGGCCCAAGAGGCACATGATCACAGCCTAAATGCCTTCAAGGTAGCTAAATAAATAAGAAAAAGGAGTTATTCCAATTTTGAGTCCATGAATAAGAGGAGCAATGGCTTAAAGTGAAAGGAAACATTTAGATTAGATATTTAGGATATTTTCCATACAATTGGCCAGCAGAACAGGCTGCCAAAGGAAGGAAGGGAGACACTCCCACTGGAAATGTTCAAAATAACCTCAAATGTAGCACTAGTGGGAATGATGGAGTGAGCAAGCCTGTAAAATCCAGGTTGATTAAGTGATATTTTCTAGCCCTACTTCCTTTGAGACAGATCCAGCCACTTTATCCACAGCCACAGAAAGGGTTGCCTGATATGGGACTGGTGCAGCAATAAGTGTGTGAAGTATATTGGATTCAAGGAGCCATTTTCATCTCCATATCCAAGGGGTGCATCTACACTTACAAGTTAGGTCGACTTAAGGAGGCTTAATTCGACCTAACCTACTCCGCAGTCACACTGGACTTTCCTTAAGTCAACTTAAGCATTTCCTTAAGTCGACTTAAAGAAAAGTTAAGTCGACTTAATAACACCTCGTTTTAGGTCAACTTAAGCCAGCGTGGATGGGGATTAGTGCCTAAATCGACCTTTAATCATTGGTTAAGTTGACTTAAAGTGTTAAGTTGACTTACTAAAGTCGAAAAGCGGCTATGTCTACACTAGAAAAGTTGTCGACTTTTGTTAAGTCGACTTAATAAGTTCGACTTTATGTCGACTTAAAGTGGCTCTGGTAACATTGTACACACATATTTTGTAAAATACAAGTCATTTTCCAAGCTATATTTATTACTCACTAGATTAAAAAATGTAATAAAATGCAATGGAATGCCTGCAGATCTGATAGAACACTATGTCCAGTATTTTTTTAATGTTATTAAACTATGTTTTTCTGGTGTTGAAATTCATGGGCAGAGAGCATGTTACAGCATGGCAGAAGTTTCCCTCAATATCCCAGTAAGTGCACCTTTCCTTTACCTACTCTTTTCGTTATTCCTACGTATAGTAGGTCATGTCTACTATTGGTACAAGGTTTTAAGATGTGGATAAATGTGACAGGAGGGGTTAGATTTAGACATCCCAACCCATTTCACTTGAAATGGATTTAAAACCGGATTTCCACCGGTGAAAGGTTAGTGTATTCACTAATCTAGGTATTGGCGTTTCAGAAAGTCATCAATGAAAAAAATCCATCTCCCAGTTCACATTAATTGAGCTACTTTCTCCAACATCTTTTCAACAAACAACCCTTATGCTAACATCAGCACACATGGGTGTTTTTGATCAAACAAATGATTGAATTCCTTTTTTCTCACTGCTAAATCATAGGTGCATAAAGCTTGACTAACTTACTATCAGAATATTAGCACAATATGGCTCTTTACTTGTATAAGCTGCTTACTTCTATATCTGTCTAGTGCAGCAGTGTGGTGAAAGTGATGAAGAAAAGTTAAATATCATACTGGCATTGTGCTAAGGTAATACAATGGGCCATAAAAGTTGCTAAGACGCTGGTACGGTATTAAAATATGAATATTTCATATTGATACACAGCATATTTGAATGTTAATCTTCCTTACTGTAGTTCCTACATGCTGTAGCAGAGTGCCTGGGGGCATTAGGGAATAGTATATTTTTGATTAATCCAGGGCCCATTCCAAACAAGCACATGTGCGTAGCCCAGATAAGGTAAAAATGTTTTTCCATATAAACATAGTAGTAGTCTAAACTATTTAAGGATACAAGTAGCACATAGGCTTTGATACTAGCTCATTGATTTTCCTAACCGTGTGGTGTGTTGACTCCACTGGAATTCATTAACAATTTCTAGAACAGTTTAAAAGTCTGTAAATCTGAATGACCAGCTGTGCTTGTGTTTTCTTATAAGCATGTCATGTTTACAGCAATTCACACTAGTTTCAAACATAGGATTCAGATGGTAACTTCCCCAAAGCTTAGAGCTGTTCTGATACAAGATTTTGGTTTGGACCCAGTTCAGCTCTCATCGCACAAAAAGTGTTTCAATCTTCTCTGGTTAAGACCGCAACTAGAAAGACTCATAAAAGTCTTGGGAGAACCCTTCAAAATCCCATATAGAGTCAAGGATCAGCAGCGAGAACTCAAAGGAGAAGAAAATGTGAATTTACAGAGGACATTAGGTAACATTAGCTAAATATTGTGAGGCCAAGAGGAATTATGCCCTATGTTTTAAATTGCATCCGAATCCTCAACTACAGCTGAAGAGTGAGGGCAAAATTTGATTTAAGGATACATTTGGACCCTTCTGATCCTCCTTCTCACACCCCTATCTTGGCAGAAGCCAATTCATCTCCCAGTGTCATTTAGGGCAGTCCAAGGTACTACTCTAGCATCTAGAAACTATCAGAGTATAGTAGTGCTCAAGTCATACCTCCTCCATCCATGCAATTCATCGACATCAAAGTTAGCTCTATACCCCAGAGTGAGGAAATCTCCAACTAGTTGGTTAAGCTAGCTTTCTGCCTGTCTTGGACTGCAGAAGCTGCATAAAGCAGGTGGAGTAGGGGTCAGGATGTGGCCCAATGTGCTTAGTTTTATAGCAAAATAGTGTCTGTATCTACAAGTTCTGGTTTAGAGGGAAAATCCATTTTCAGTGTCCTCCTTAGGAGGATACAGTGGTTGTAATACACCTTTTCTTCATATTGTATTCTGTATTCTTCTGGAATACTTCAGAGAATTTGATACTTTTCCAAATCACCAGAAAATTGTACATGTGTTATGAGGTGTTAAAATTTCTGTAAAACTGTTTTCAGGAATTTTGCAGTGAGATTAGAATTGAAACAGATAACAGCTGTGTGTTAGCCACAGGATTAAAAGGCAAGTGAAGCACTTCTACGTGTAGCTGAAGCTGTTTTGTTCAAAAATTCAACATGAAGCAAACGAGCCAGCTACTCAGAATTTCTAGTTATTTTGGCAAAGGAGTATATTTCACTGAGACAAGTCTGAAATGCTGTTGGGGAATTCATATGGAATTTATATTCAAGTTATAATGCAAGATTTAGTCTTAATAATGAAATACAGGTATTATGCCATGAAACAAGCGCTGTATGCATGGTTGAATTCAAAAGAACTTGTGTACATACATGAAGGCAGAAATTGGCCTGAGAGATATTGGCTACAGAAATACAGGCAGGAAGCTATCAATATTTTCTACTGTGCCTAGCACGTCCAGCCCACAATTCTATGGGGCCTCTGGGTGCTGCTCTAACATAAATGAATGGCAATAATATATAGAAGCATGCAGAAAGAATTTGTTATGTTGTACTTGGATAGTGAAGAAAGGAACACAAATGAAATTAATAGTGAAGATCAATAGCAAGAGTCTTGTTTGTTAACCTATCTCTTCACAGAGATGAGGCTAAAATGGACTCAGCAAAGTTTAGCAGTTAAAACTAGAAGTGACCAGAAAACTAGAAGCAAAGAGAGATGCTCAAATCATCATCATCAGTTGCATAGAATCATAGAACAATAGGGATGGAAGGGACCTCATAAGGTCATCTAGTCCAACCCCCTGCTAAAAAGCAGGACCACTCCCACTAAATCACCCCAGCCAGGGTTTTGTCTAACTGGGCCTTAAAAATCTCCAAAGATGGAGATTCTACCACCTCCCTAGGTAGCCCATTCCAATGCTTCACCACCTGCCTAGTGAGAAAGTATTTCCTAATAACCAACCTCGACCTCCCCAGCTGTAATTTGAAACCATTGCTCCTCGTTCTGTCCTCTGTTACCATCGAGAACAGTTTAGCTCCCTCCTCTTTGGAGCACCCCTTCAAGTAGTTGAAGGTTGCTATCAAATCTCCCCTCAGTCTTCTCTTCTGTAGACTAAATACGCCTAGTTCCTTCAGTCTCTCCTCATAAGTCATGTGCCCCAACCCTCTAATCATTTTTGTTGCCCTCCGCTGGACTCTTTCTAATTTGTCCATATCCTTTCTGTAGTGGGGAGCCCAAAACTGGACACAGTATTCCAGATGCGGCCTCACCAGTGTCGAATAGAGGGGAATTATCACATCCCTTGATCTGCTGGCAATACTCCTACAGATGCATCTTGATCAATAACAGCTTATATAGGTAAATGGTAACTTGGACTTCATTTAAAGACTAAAGACAACATTACCATCTTGCCAGTCACTCACATCCATAACCCAGATGTCATTATCAACTCTCTCTAACCCTTCACATTCAGGTGGTTATGCTTAAATATTGCAGATTCTATCCACATAACAAATTGAAGATGCAGCTTTTCTTATCCCTATACACAGGGTTCTCATTAGGCTGTCCTCACCTCACATCTTGGGTAGTGCAAAATCCTTTTCTCTGGTCTTGACAAATACAATTCTACCCCCTTTCATATCCCTTCAGAATGCTGCTACAAATATTACTTTCCTAAACCATAGCTTTGAAACATCACCCTTTCTGTATCCCTCCACTGGCTCTCTCTTTTCAACCACATGAGTCATAAGTTGTTTGTCTTCGAGTTCAGAGTCCTTCATGTCCTACCCCACCTTACCTTTCTTTTCTCACTCACTATTTAAAGATCAGTTCCCAACTTTTGATTGGCCCACAACTTCAGTGTCCGTTCTTTTCAAAGAAGCCCTTTTGTGGTTTCTCCCAGGCTGCCCCATGTTTGGGAGATGCAACCTATAAATATCCACAAAGCCACTTCATTGTTCTCCTTCAAAGCTCTCCTTAAAATTCTCCATTACAATGAGTCCAACAGAAAATTTGCAATGATTAGGCTGCTGATGTGCAGATACTACTGCCTATCATTCAGTCTAATTTTGTCCCACTGTTTCCTTATATGCTCTGGCCTGTCTGTATCCATTTGTTGTCTTATACATGCATTGTAAACTCTCCGAGACAGAGACCATCTTTTTTTTCTGTGTTTGTACCGCACCTGGCACAGGAAAGCCCTGATCCATGACTAGGGTTCCTAGGTGCTATAAAGGAAGATCTGTTAAAGGACATTTGAGAAAATGGCAAAGAAATTTGACTGACTGAATGTGTAAATAAACATAAGAGAAATATAGGTGTAGCAGGAAAGAGAAACAATGTATGCTTCTGATGAGAAATTGCCAGAAATTAGAAACATGCATCCTAAACATGCACGTGTCAACCTGATGAGTCCCGAGTGAGTCAAATATTAGCCTTTTGTAGAAATGTCAAAGCAACGTGAGGCATTCTGAAAGTGGTGTTCCATGGTGCAGTATGGCACAAGAGTATGATGCATGGTTAGATGTGACTGGCAAAGAGATGGTGTGAGTATTAAATGGAGGTGGCATTCTGGATCGTGTACTCTTGGCTTGACCATGACTCACAATCTCTGAAAATGAGAAGAAAGCCAGAATATAGAGTGCCAGAGGCCATTCCAGCCAATCTTGGAGAGTGGCTGGGAGACAAGTGTTTGGATTAAGAAATTGGACATACACATGGAGATGATAAAGCTCCAGTCTCATATCTGATACACTAATGTAAGACTATAGTTGCCAGTTTACCATTAAATGCTATCTGAACATCCATTCTCCATTAGAAGACTTTGCAAGGCAGAGTGACCACTTAATTTGTAAATTAACACTCTGAATTGCTTTGGTGACTGCTTTTAATCTTAGCCTTTGTATCAGCCTTTAGTGAAAGAACCAAAATCCTTATTGTCAATACTTATGAAATCTCACCTCTCATTACATTTTCAGAATTTAAAAAAGACCCATTTAAGTCAATGTAGATTATTTTGGAAGGATACTAATGGAAAGTTGATTTGTTTGGGTATAACTAGGCAGTTTTGATGTTAATTAGTTTGAAAGAGTTATTACTGTTAATAGCTAAGACTTAGTCACCTACTCTGAAATAATCTGAATTAGTTTAATAATTGTCAGACACACATTCTATTGATTTTAAATAGCTAGAGTCGTAGGAGTAGTTTAAGATGCTTCTTGTGCATTGTACCAAAAGTTTTAATCCTGAGGAAGAGAAAAGGGAAAGCATTTTTCCACTTATTTAATGGAACAAATGCACTTGCAAATGATTGTTTGGCTATATATAAAAATGCATGTATTATTTACAGAACGGAATACTTCAAAATTGTTCAGAGATGAGAACTGTTCACAGTAACAAGTAAACTATCACATTTTTAACTACAGAAACAGCTTGTTGTGTCCAAACAGAAAATGGTTTTAACAGTTATAAATGAATATGTGTGATTTGATGCTTTCCAAAATTCTTTCTTTTCTTCTTAACAAGAAAATAATATGCAGCTCAGAATAAAAGCCCAGGTTCCCTACTGCATCAGGGCCACTTTGTGTTTGTCTACTTTAGAGCATGGCAGCTCTAAACCTGGCAGACCCAGCCAGTGGGAGATCTGTTCTCTATAGGGCAATCTTCTGTAGTATAGGGCTGCCATAGGGACTTTTAGTCCTTTCAGCTACCCTTCCTGCACTTTCCCTTCCAGCTCCCCGGAAGAGTTATGAGAAAACGGGTGTGGCTGGGATATTGCTGCCACCAGTAACCCTCAGTTGCTGGAATGACCCCTTAGGGCAGCTGTTTTCAACTTATTTCCTCGAGACCCAGTTGAAAAAAATCATTTATGCCCACAACCCAACAATTACATCCCAGTCTTTTGGCAAAGACAGCAAGGGGTGCCGTGACCCAGTGCCTGAGGGTCTGCAACCCAGTACTGGGTCCTGACCTGTGGTTTGAAAACCACTGCTTTAAGGATCTCTATCAACTGGAATAAAACAAATCAATCTTGATGCTGCTCCGCTTTACACAGAGAAGCAACCCAGCAGCTGACTTATCCAAGGACTGAAGTGGGGAAAATATTTTCCTTCCTCTTGCTCACCTTAAGTTGAGCCAAACACAGTTCAAATGCATCCCAGAAACTGATCCAATATCTGAAAGAGTTACTTGTCCATTTCAGTTGATTAGTTATAACTCAGACTTCATTTGTCTCCTCATAAGTAGCTTCTAAAAATTTCATCAGGTTAGTAATTATCCTATAAAATTATTTGCACTCAGACTTGATAATAAGCTTTTGCACCTGAAGGCAAATTTTAAAATAGTCCCTGCACAGATCAAAAATGGGTGTTTACTTTGTCATAAATTCTTTTTCGCAAATCTTATAGAAGGGGGCTTAGGAGAAGGCAAACTCCGAAGTTTATATTTACAAAGATGAACGGAACAAACCTTAGCATAGGCCTCTGTATTTAGTGGAATCACATTTATACTGGGCAGCAACTGAGGTAGGTTGCTTATATTCACTCATCTCACCCAGTCTTGAGGTAGGTCTGGATCTTTAGGTTGTTCTGAGTTAGGTCGGTGAAAATAGCTTCCTCTTGCCTTCTCCATGCACTCTCCATACTTCCTACACTGAGGGACAGAACAGATTGCACAGAGCTGGCTATATATCAATAGCATGGATCATCTGGATCAAGGGCTAAGGATCTTGCCAATAATGATCAATATTTGAATAACAGCAATAAATATAAAAAAACTAGTGCCCCTTTGACTCAACTGATGATGACTTCCTCAGTGGTCTTTGTCTATGTCTGCTATAGTCATCTTTGCACTTTCTTGCCATCTCCATATTTAAATATATATTTTCCTATACATAGAACAAAATTTGCCTTATAATCATTATACTAAGTGTGAAGCACAAAATGCCATGAGGTTCTGCCTCATATGGTAAGTACAACATTTTGATATAACTCAAGGAACCACTGCCCCCTTTTGCTGCATCTTTGTTGAACTGATTTGAGAAGTCCTCTTGTAATGGCCATGTAATGTGATTTCCTCTTCTCCTATGATGCTGAATTTCCTGAGCACCCTGGCTCTATGAACCTTTTAAAGTAACTGTGACAGTACCTACATGAGCCTCTGAAATGTTCTATACCTTGGGCATTGCTGTTGGATGGTGGTTTGGAGTTTTTGTGTTTTGGCTTGGGGTTTTTCATTTTGTTTTGTTTGTAGAACTTTAACATAGCTTTAATGGAAAAGTAAGTTCAGTGTTTTGCAAATGCAAGCACAAACAAAGCCTCTGGGGCTTGTTCCCACCTGAGATATTTCTAGTCTCATTTTCATTCTCCTTTCCTCCTTCCACTTCAACACCGCTGTTTCTGATTATGTACTCTACATCTATTCATCTCCCTCTCACTCACAATGTATGGGTTTTCTTTTTTTCAACGACTTCCTACAGCAGATAATGTTCCCATGTGTGTGTCAGGCCCCTGCCACTTTTTTTTCTATACAAATAAAAATATTGTGTTTCTGTTGTAGTAGTGAGCTAAAAAAGACTAAATATCCTACACCAACGCTGCTAGTTTTCTTTTTGGGTTGGCTGGCAATGTTGCATATGTCCTCTGCCTCGTACTTTTCATTCCTTTAACATCGGCACAATTTGTTGCAGATATTTTCTCTAGGTCTTATTTCAGGTACTGTCCTCCCCCTTCCCAAATTTTCCCTCTTACACACACCGCCATCCACCATTCTTCAATCCAGGTTTTTATTCACATTTATTTGTTGTATTTTAATGTTGTGAACTGTTATAACTTGCTGAGGATCCAGGCCCTGTTTCTTTGGCCCTATGACATTTCAATACTCAACACCGAATTTTCATCAATGGCTCTTTCTGCTCTTCTTGCTAACTGCTACTGCTATGTTCCAGGCAGACAGAGGACACTTTGATAGTGTCTTGTTCTTGAGGACCCCAAATGTGTGTTGGCTCTTTGCTTTGCAGGGTACACAGTATCACAGGTGGAGAAAGAAACTCAGTGACTTCCCAGATCTTTCTCATTTTGACAACTATGTTAACATGTCATTTTCATTTGTATTCTGACTTTCCTTGGGCCTGAATCTCCACTCCATTAAACTAACGGTGAGACATATATAACAACAGAGAGACTTATGAAACTGGAGCTAGTAGAGAAACATCGACATAACAAAGGCCAAAGCAGCCACGTTGTTTTCAGTCTTACCACATCTATCATGCTTATACCTTGAAACCCACTAAGATAGTCATGTTAACAGTTGTTCCTTTTCCGCCTTAATATATTAATTTTTATATTCTCTGATATCAAAATAGTAATTAAATACTTCTGAATTCAAATCCTTTATTAAGTTTATTTCTACTGATAACATAAATATCATAAAGTCACCATATGTCAATATGTACAATATTTCTGGTAAGCATCAAATGCTATGGTGAGTTTAACAAATATTTTTAATACTTCATGATCTAGTATGTCAGAACAGAATATAATCAGAGAAAAACAATACAGAAGTCTGCTCTCCACTAGTGATGTGTATGTCTTTCTCATTACTATTAACAAAACATAAACACCTTATTGAGTAGAGAGCATTTACAGTTGATTCTGTCCAAAATGGACATTTTCCAGCTGTGTGAATTACATTTACCATAATATTTGCAGCATTTCCTATTCAAAATAGAATAATATCAAAACCAGTCAGTTGCATACCAACAAATGCAATCTTTAAGGGGCTACATGTGCCATCATTGACAGAGATTGAAGCAGTTATAATACACATAACTTGCTAGTGAAGTGATCTGATTTTTCCTGTTTTAAAATGACTTAAACTCGATGTATAAATTGCAATTTCTTGTGCGAACTTACTGTGCCTTTTCTTGTTTATTAGACTGCAAAAGATATGATTGTTATCTCTTTGAGTTGTTTTGGGTTGCTTGGCGTTTATATCCCTCTGAGATTCAGTAGAAAATCGCCAGCCACTTCATAGTATAGTAAACATACATTCTTTTTAATGGTGTCCACAGTATTAAGGGATGCTGAGTTCTCAAAACATCTAGGTTGCTAGTCACTTTTATCTTCAGATAGCTAGAAAATAATAGAAATTAGATAGAGAAAAGACCCATCAGGTCATTCAATTCCTCCACCCACCAGTGCAGGACTGTATTCTAAAGTACATTAAAGAGTGTTTTATCTAGCCTACTTTTGAACAGTGATGGAGTTGCCACTACTTCCCCTGGGCTTCATTCTGAGAAAGCATGGCTATGTCTACACTTGCACTTTTAAATCAACTTTAACTAAGTCGACTTAAAGTCAACTTAGTGTGTCTACACTTAAAATTAAAGTCGACTTAAAGGGGAACTTACATAGTCAACCTAGAACGTCCACACTGGATGCTCTAGGTCGACTTTGTGGGGCTAGGGGGACCTTGAGCAGGTCCACAGTGGCAAGGGGGGGCACCCCTTGTGTGCAAAGGGGGACAGGGACCCTGGCAGGGCAGAGCCCTGTGTGTGATGCTGTCTGGATTTAGGGAAGCATTTATGATATTATTTTCAGTGGATATCTCATATATGCTATAATCCATAAGAGCTATGTCATGTTTGGTATCAATAGAAAGGTAGTAATTTGCTGGGAATGATTATATAGTTTATGTCTAGGAATTCTATTTCAATTAGAAGTTAGGAATATGGTGTTCTATCTATACTTTAACTTATGTTAT
>ML685772.1:9960101-9985038 GCA_007922175.1 Pelusios castaneus | reverse complement strand
TTTCCTATCTTCAAAGCGTCTGACGAAGTGGGATTTTCTCCCACGAAAGCTCATGCGATTAATTAGTCTTTAAAAGTGCCACAAGACTCTGTTGTCATGGTCACATTGGTTAATTCAAACTAACTAGTTTGAATTAACCCTTAGTTTGAATAGCATATTCAAATTTTTTAATTCGAATTAAGGAAGCCCTTAATTCGAACTAATGAAAGCCTAGTATAGCCATGGCTTAAGTTAGTTCGAATTAAGCTTCCTTAATTTGAACTATCTTGCCAGTGTAGACAGCCAAAGAATCAACAAATAGCCATATTAACTTCCCCATTAAGTTTCTTAACAGATAAATTCTCCCTTCCCTTCCAGTTCACGAAAACTTTTTTACAAATACACATTTCCTTAAATATGATTGTTATTGCAGAGAACACCTTTTGATCTTTCTCGGAGAAGATTTTACCATGAGTCTAGCCAGAAAAATGAGTAAGAAAAAGTTTATCCAATAAACATTTCCATTAAGTATTTCTGCAACATTCAGGTAAAAATAACTCCACCAATCTAGTGTTAAAGATAGCCTAAGCTTCATTAGTCTAGCTTTAATTTGCTTTTAATGTGACATAACTGTGAAGCAGATATGTTAGGCAGAGCCATTTTTCCACTGCATCTCCCCCCACCCCCTGCCATGCTAAGCAGTGATTAAGGCCACAGATTACACACACGTTGTTGTGATTATATGTGGTACAATATTAGAAGATAAATCAAGGAAAAAGAGATTATGAAAGATAGAAATTGCTTTGTTCTGATCACCAAACAAATTGTCTCTAGCTCTTTGTTATATTTATAATGAACTGTCTATGTGGAAAGTTTTGTTTCTTATTTTGGTCCAATTCCATATAATTCCATACAATGTTTAAGAGCTCTTGGAGAGCATTTTTACAGTAATTTTTTCAGAGCTTTTTTAATAGGTTACACTAAAAATGATCCAGAGAACAGACTAAAAAGCAAACCCTAATCCCCCAGTAGTGCAAGCAGAATTATGCTGACCAGATAGCAACTGTGAAAAATTGGGACTGAGGCAGGAGGCAGTAGGTGCCCATATAAGACAAAGTCCCAAATATTGGGAGTCTTCCTATAATCAGGACATCTGGTCACCATAAACAGAATATAAATTCTAACTTCTTTATCCATAATTGATGAGAAAACTGATGCTAATACATGACTGTCTTAAACTTGTATCTCTCCTTCAAATATTGGAATTGTATTAGCTAGTGACTACATACAGCCCCTTAACTAATAGTACAATGTTGCCTACTTATATACAGATCTGCAGTAGAATATAACTCTTGCAGATGAGAAAGGTATGTGTATTTTATTCAGCTGGTGTACTTTTAAATAAACTAGACGTGACATGGTAGCTGTTCAGCAGGATATATTATTTTTATCTATGCAATTGTGGCATTCTGAGTTATAAACTGGTAATGTCTTCTTGTTGGGATTTACTGGTATCTTGACAGATTTATGCCAGGAAACAGATGTTCTTTGTTCCTTAATAGCTATGAAAGAGCTATGGGTACTGTAGAATTGCAAAATTATCTCTACATAGTGGGAATTGTATTTCTTAATAATAGAAATAGATACAAGCCAAGGGATCTCTGTGCATTTTAAAATGTGTTAGCTGAAAATCACTATCAATTTGGAAAGTTTCACTTGGAAATGAATGTTTTCAACAAGACAATGTTCACCTTAATAGTTTCTCTGACTTTTTTCTCAATTCCCTTTTTGTGAGCTTGTCACGGTGTTCAGGGGACAATCCAGACCAGTGAGGGATTGTCACCACCAATCCCATAGGTCACCACCTACCCTTGATGTCTCACAGTATCTTACTGCTGTACCTCCCAAAGTAGGATGCCAAAAGCAGCCTACAAACATGCAGATAACATACAGAATGTCTTTGTGCTTAGGCAGTCTTGGTTCACCAACTCTGACCCCAGCAGCCTGTCTACAGCCTCACACCCCCACTATGGCTTCCACCAGCCTTGATGAGTACCTGCAAATGACCCCAGCTAACTCCCAGTTCTGAATTGTCCCGAAGCTGTGCTCTGTGTAATGTCCAGCCCTCTCCTGGACAGTTCAGAGAAATAAAAATGTTTGTTTGTTCCTCTAATGACAGAAAACCCACCAGTTTGCTGCATTAACTTCTGCTGACATTTATTTTCATTCAAATGCAGTGCCCGGTGGTTTAGATTAATAGTAAAAAAAAAAATTATTAACAAAAGAAGATAGGATTTTAAGTGAGCTGAAGTATAAGAAATAAAGTTAGAAAGAGTTAGGAGCAAATAAAAATCAAAAAATTAATCTAGGAAGGTACAGGCTTGTTCAAGATGGTTTCTCACATATATTCAGTAGTAAAAGAAAAGAGAACTTAATTTCATCTGATCAAAAGAACTACCTGCTCTTGACCCAGGATGGAAAAACATGAACAAAAGAAGTTCAGTCTCTTCTGCATTGAGTTTAGTATTTTCAAAGACTCCTTCTCACTTTTATTTTTAATATTTGTTCTAAGGCTTTCACTAGAATTTTGGGGAAATATTTTGATATTTTCTTCCCCATAGACCTGAATAAACTAGTCACCCATGCATTTTACAGTCTTGTTATGCTCCTTTGCACTGTCTTTTGGTTATAAGTTTAAATCCGAAACCCAAAGTGATTACATAAGAAAAATGAGAGCAGTTATAAGCAGATATTCTAACTCCATAGGAAGGTGGTTCAACAGTGGCATAAATTCATTTGCACATATCCTATAGCATTTCGGCTAGTTGGTAAGTTTAATGTATGGCTCTGGGAATTGCTAATAAGATGAAAAGAAATGAACAAAAACCAAACAAAAAAATTTTCCCCTCCAAGTCAACTAGCCAAAATGAGGTCCTGATCAATAATGGCAAACTTGTAACCATATTTTGTTGATACATATGATGGCTGATTTAGGCACCCGTATGTAGGATATTATTTAATTTCAGTCCAGTTTTTAAGAAACAGGAATCTACACCCCAAAATTGCTGTCACAAATGGCAACTTTATTGGCATTCTCTGTGAAGAAGCCAAAGACCAAATGAGAATTGGAAAGTGAAATATTCTGTCACCTCTCCACTGGGGCAGTGCTACATTGGTGAAGTGATATGGGGAAGCTTTCACTGATGCCAGCCATGATGTATCTGTTTTGTGCATATATAAAGGACTTTACTTGTCAACACTATCAGTTAGGCACGTTTAGGCACATGATGATATTGAATTAAATATTTAGAACTGAAGTTTAACTTTACTGCTAAAGCATGGGCTGAAAATGTGTTACCTTTAATGAGCTCACTTGGGAAAGGGTGACACAGATAAATAGTTAATAGGTATTTTGGCTTGTTTACCTGTCAGGAGGATTTCCTCACTGAAATATTCCTTTTACATTTCTTATGGATTTGCCTTATTTTGTTTGGTTTTTTTGCTTGGTTCTTTGTTCCTTTAGGAAGTTCTCTCACTGCTCACTCATGTAATTAATCTTGCTTTTTACCTTTAATGACTAATAATTACTATGCATTTTTATATATAGAAATGGCTGTGCAAATTCCCTCTTTCCCCTCCCCTCCACCACAAACACACATACATACCTTACAGTAGAGAAAAAATAAAACTCCATTATAGCTAATCTGATTCTAATTCTTTAGAATAATGAACACAGACTGAATCCATGCAACTTTTTTCTGTCTCTCAGATTGAGTAAAAATCTGTGATTCCGAGAATCACCATGGATGATATCAAGTCTAAGCCTATACTAAACCATCATGGAATTGATTGACTCTGCTCCCTCCCTCCAATACACACAAATACATGAAGAGGTAAGTCAAGCTTGTGCTATTTAAAAGAGCCCTCTTTCTCACCACCCATTCATATCTCAGTGTTTCTTATGCACTCTAAGAAATTCTAAGAAATTGGAATTGCAGTGTTAATAAATAAATGCCTCATGACTTTTGGATTGTTTATGTGAGTATCCTTGCAGATCTATTTATGAATAAATTATCAATGGTCTGTTAAGTGAAACCTATTCTTTACTTTCCCTTGAATTAAAAATACTATTCAACACGTGGATTTGAACTACAGGATCAAGCCCTTAATGTGAAATGGAAACACAAGTAATGTGAACAGCAAACTGAGTAGTTACAATGGGTTATGTTTTATATATCAATCAGTAGCTTCCTTTGTGGAGTGTCCTATTGTATATTATTGTATATTTTAAACTGGTGCCTTTCAACTTGCCATCTGGATCTATCTATGCATGCTTTACCACTGAAATGACCATAACTTATTGCAAATATAACTACAGGGTCTGTAATATTTCCACACTGGCTGACTTCCCAGCTGTTAATGCCATCTGTCTGAATTCAACTCAATGGGAACATAAGTCTGGCTAATAGACAAAATAGTGTCTTATATTGTATATTGTTTATTATATTATTAACCAGAAGCTCTGTCAATAGAAGAGATAGTTCTGAGGTGCAAAATTTAAGCAACATCTAAACTTCTCCCCGTTTCCAATCTGTGATTTTGATTTGGACTCATCTCAAATAAATTGCCATTTAATAATACTCCTGAATGCTAACTAAATATATCATTTTGATAGTAATAACAACCTTTTGTGATTGGTGGGGTGACATTCATTAATTGTATGTGCTCTGACAACAATCAGCTATTTGTAAAAATGCTAGCAAATCCTGAAAGTTTTTTTTTAACAGTATAGCACTAATGATTATACTCTCCAAAATTCATTCTAGTAGTCTTTCATTTGTTGTTCTCCTTTCAGAAATGTTTCATCCAGCTAAAGAGACGAGAGAGTCATGTAATTTGAGCAACCAGTCATAAACAACAAATCAATAGAAAGCAGACAACATGACCATTCCACAGACATATCCTAGTGGGAAGTTAGTCACCCAAACTTTCCTGAATACTCTCAAATAACAAATATATTTAAAGAATATCAAGATCACCTGGGAATTATTTAACCAACTTAAGGGGCAATACCCATACCAAATATTATTTATAATAAATAATTTTTAGCCCTGCCTCATACTGTGGACTTCAAGTAACAATGAATATTCAAATTTGTATTTTTTCAATTTTTTTCTAACACAATATCAAAATGACCCACATGAGAAAAGTGACAGATTAAAAATATTTATAAAACTATCCAAGAAATAAATAAACCACCTCATTTACTTTATCTACATGTCAGATAGGTATGTGATAAGTACAATCATAACAACCTACCAGGAGAGGAGGAGGCTTTCAATTAAAATATATATAGGCATCACTTCTGATTAATTTCTTTCTGCTTTGTGCTTCTATATTAATTTCTATTATTGAACACCCATCCCATGTCTCTTTTGGTGCCATTTGGGTTACTAATTACAAACAGGTTTTAGTTCAGAAGCATCTGTATGGAAGGTAGACAACATACTGCATTGTCCAGTTCTGTCCTTTTAATATGTAGCCACCATTCCTTACCATATATTGTATTACATTGACATTATTGCCTTGGAAAACAAAGCACAACTTCAGAAACATGAGGATAAAATACACCTCAGTGCTGCAAGCCTGGCACTAATTTCATCTCTCTGAATTCTTGACCCCCATCCCTAAAAAACATTTAATTCACTCTGTTGTATATTTCTTGAAACTTTGCTTTTTTAAAAAAATTATGAAGGGCACGTTGCCCACTATTCTTCAACAGAGAAGGATACTGACTGTTTGAGAGCTAGTTCACACTGTTGATGTAATTGTGTTGCTTTCCTTCATGCAGCTAAATTAATAGCTTAGTTTTGTGGAGAAGATTGTCTGAGATAAAATATTCTGACAGGGGTCAGCTCTATGCATGAATGTAATGAAAGATTGGCAGGAGATCACAGCAAATGACAATATATGTCCATAGATCAGTTCTGCAATGTTCTGTGCAATAGAGTGACTTGAAGCACCTCACTGATTGTTTTTCTTTGAGCTTTGCAGGGGCAAAGGATTAAATAAAAAGGTCACTGCCACTGGAGCTACCCACTTTGTGCATCTAATATGGTGAAAGAAAAATAAGTATTAATAAAAAACTGTTTTTCTTAAAAGAATGTGTTAGAATGCACACCTGTCAACTGTGCTTCATTTCAAGGGGAATCATAATTCATTTTGCTCCCAAAGTTACCTTTCTTGATCATTATTGAAAAGTATTTGCATCAGAAAATGTGGCTATAAAATAATTATAGATTGAATTCTACTTAAGGTTTCCTATCTGAATACTCTTTTTGCCCCACGTTTTAGGTCTTTGTCATATAGTTGAGCTTTAGCATGTTGACAGCCATGCTAGGGCCGTGTTTGCAGAGAAGACAATCAACCAGACAAAGCAAGCAAAAGTCTCATAATTACAGAACAGAACTTCCAGCTGTGGGCAATTGAAGATTTAACATATTAACAATGGGAATCCTTCAAATGCAAGAAAGAAAGGTAATTAGCATAAGCTCCAATCTCTGTGGAGATAATGGCTATAATCAACATTTCGGCCTATCAGACTCCATGAAATGGTCATCATCATAAAGAAAATACATGACTCTGGAGGGCAGGTTGAATGCAATTTCTGCTTACTTTGAGCACATAGCACAATAATGTTTTTTTTTAAAGAAACAATGAGGATGTTTTATCAGGTATCACTGTCTTATGTTGCCAGAAAAGAAGAGCATAATGCAGCCAGAAAAATAAATACTCCACCAATTGTGGGGAGCATAGTCTTGTTACAAGGAACTGGTCAGCCTTTGGGTTGACTGGCTAGCTTCCTTGCATCCAGGCCCTCCCAGGTTCTATAGCTCCTGTTGCTTATTGAAAGAACTGATTGATGCATGTCAATTTTCCCTCCAAAAAACCCCCCCAATATTCCCATTCAGACACCAGTTCCATAAATTTCATGGCCACAAGGGATAGTGATCATCCTGTCTGATCCTCTGCATAACACAAGCCACAGAACATCCCCAATATAATTTCTAGGCATATTTTTCAGAAAAACATCCAATCTTGATTTTAAAATTGCTAGTAATGGAGAATCCACCATGATCCTTGGCACATTGTTCCAGTGCATAATTACCTTCATTATTAAAGAAAAATTGTTTCATCTGCAGACTGAATTTGTCTAGTTCCAATTTCTAGCCATTTATATTCTAATTATACCATACTCTACTAGACTGAAGAGCCCACTAACAAATATTTATTGTCCATGTAGGTATTTAAATACTATAATCATCACCCCTTAAATCTCTATTTGATAAACTAAGTAAATTGAGCTTCTCAAGTCTATGATTGTATAAGGCATGTTTCCTAGTCTTTTAATCATTCTCATAGCTCTTCTCTGAACCCTGTATGACTTGCTACTAGGTAGGTTACTGAATTGCCTCTTTTTACCCAGGCAGCTCCTCAGATGTCTAATCCTTATATCAAGGAAAGAAACATTTGGACCTCAGGTTTCTAGTTTATATATATTTCTTAGCTAAACTAAATAACTAACCAAAAAAGATAAAATATAATATATATAAACAAATCAAATTAATCTCTCATATTGATTAACCCATATGAAATAAACAAGCAATTCCATATACAGTCTATATAATAAATTGGGAAGGCATCAGACTTATTTACCTATAGGCCCCCAAAATACTAATCTGGGTTGCCTTAATTAATTGAAGAACTTTTCCATAGGCACCACCATTCTCAAATAAATTCTAGCCATTTCTGCATATATGCATACAAACTTACACATACCAATAGTCATTAACTGAAGTTTAAAAATATGTGCACAAATGCTGAACTGGAGACATTCCTATGCAAATAAAATTTGGAAAATGTGGGGGGAGGAGGACAAAAATAAAAAATGAAAAAAAACCCAACCCAAAACCCTAACAAGGGTAATACTTATACAGGATGGCTGTTGTGATTCTTATCATTTCATTCAGCTTCAGGAAACCTGTACATGGTGGAAAATAGCAGGTGGTGATGGTCTTTTCAGATCTCAGATGTCTTAGTATCAACAGTATTACTGGCTAGCTAGAAGTTATGTTTGTAAATTTCAATTATTAGATGTTGTATGATATTGCGCTCCAACCATTGGTGGCCATCCAGGAAGATAGAAGCACATGCCTCTTAGTCAGACTTTCAGACACTGACAGGAGCTATGGGAGGCAAGCAAGCCAAACAAGCTAGCAATAGAACTGTACTGCTTTTTCCTTCTGTTCAATTTTCAAAGATAGTGAGCTGGCTGGAATTCCACCTTAGAAGCTTCACTTTTCTTCATGAATCAGAATGGGTCATTCAGACTCTTCTTCTCAGATCACTGGCATCACCTATGGGGTAGGGTTCAGTCACCTTTTTGTAAACAAAGAACTTCTCACTGCAGAAATTTCAGGTTCAGAAAGTATGGGTGACCCTGCCAGCAGGTAGAGGATCTTGGGGAGCAGCTGCCACACACACACATACTAGTGAGGTTCAAGTTAATAGGTGTTTTATTGGGGGTGAACAAGGGTAAATGGAATGGGGCAGTAAGATATGTAGAATTTGGGGTGGAGGATACCGGGAGAAGGGTCTCCCTATAAAACAGTATAGTGTCACAGTGGGATAGTATAGTTGTAAATGTTATGATAAACCAATGTAAATTAATGTGAACCAATGGAAACCAATGGGGTTTTTTACAAGTATAAACCAATACAATAAAGGTAATGACTGAAGTTATACAAAGAAACTGTACCAATGAGAGATGGAGCCACTGTACCAATGAGAGGCAGAGCAGCTGTACCAACGAGAGACAGTTAGTAAAAGTAAGGTCAGGGGAAATGACCAGGGAGTATGGGCAGGCAGTAGCAGAGGGATAAGGAGAAACACAGCAGCAGAGGCTGCAGTAAGCCTCGAAGCCCTGCAGGGGGAGACTTTAGGTAGTCTGCAGGCTAGGTGTGGAGGCACCCAAGACGGGCTGGAGCATGCTTGGAGCAGAGGTGAGCAGGGGAACAGACCAGGGAAGCAAAACTTAGAAGGTGGGGGCAGGGTTAACACGTGGAGGGAACACGTGGGGAAACCGGGCAAGGGAATGGAGGTCTAGGGTGGATCTGGGCAGCAAAACACAGGGGGTCAGGGGGTTTGAGGGGAAGACCGGACAGGGGTTTCGGGTGGCAGAAAAACAGCGGCAAAGGAATGGAAAGAGGGTTTGGGAAGTTCGGGGCAAGTGGCAGAGGGAAAAGGCAGCGAGGGAATGGACCTGGGAAAGTCGGGGAAAGCGACGGAGGGCAGCAAAGGAAGTGGAGAGCGGGTCCGGGAAAGTCAGGGAAAGCGGCGGAGGGAGCAAAGGGAAAGCGGCGGGCGGGGGGGCAAAGGGAGTGGAAAGCGGGTTCGGGAAAGTCGGGGAAAGCGACAGAGGGCAGCAAAGGAAGTGGAGAGCGGGTCCGGGAAAGTTGGGTAAAGCGGCGGAGGGAGGAAAGGGAGAGCAACGGAGAGGCGGACAACGGCAAGGGGGGTTCAGAGAAAAGCACGTGGAGATGGGGAAGGCAATGGCCAGGCGGCAAAGGGCTCGGGAAAGGCACGGAAAAAATCTTAACAGATCTATAATGGGGCACAATAGTAAAAACTTAATCTAACAAAGATAAAACTAAGGAGAGAAAACCGACAGCAAATCAGTAGCAACAAACTTTACAATGGTAAAACTTAACACAGCTAAGGAAAAAAAACCGGTCAGCAAATCAGCAGCAACAAACTTACACTAGTAAAACTTAACACAGCTAAGGCAACAAACTTACAATAGTAAAACTTAACACAGTGTGAGGTTGGAACGGCTGGGAGCAGGGAGCTCCGGGCAAGGTCCACAGAGGCAGACGGCTCAGCAGCAGCACGGCTTATGCTACCGTGGCGGAAAGGAACTGCGGAGCAGGAAGGGGTCTCCGGTACAGACCCCGAGGTAAATTTAGAGCTACCCCGCTGGGGAAAATGATTCCAATGACCTAGGGCAGAGAGAATCTGAGAGAGAGGGATCTTACCAATCCCAGGAGAGCAGCAAGGATGGAAGCAGAAGCAGCAACAGCATCGAAGAGTGCAGAGAGGACTCGGTTCAGCTCGTAGTTCATAGTTCAGGAGATCTCCAGGAGAAAATTTGTTGTTCGTGGGAGGGGAGTTAAAACGGGGATATGCTCAATCAAAAATTAGCCAGGAGCGGAGAAAGGGTCCCCCAAAGACCCCGGGTTGATCAGGTCAGGAGGCAGTGCAGGAACCTATTCTGGGACCTGGCCCCAAAAAGGCTGCTTTTATAGACAAATTCAAACAGTTCCCGCCGGTAATTCTGAGAGGTTCCTTGAATTACAGGGGTGGAGAGAGGGCAGGGAAAACTGCAGGCAAAACAAGGAACATGTCTGGGCAGAGTCTTGGGCTGCAGGTATGTGACTCATAGTCACAGGTGTTGGTGTGTGACTCATGCCCTTTGTGAAAAACAAGCCACTCTGGTCTTGCACTCCTGGGCATTGTCCACCCTATGCCGAGCCAGGGCTGGAACAATAGTTAAGGGGCCTCCTCCCTAGGCAGGGCCCTGGCACCAAAGAAGCTGTAAAAAAGCCATTCCCATGAGCAGCCTGGGAGGGGTGGCCACACAAACGGGAGACAAAAACTGGCACAGGGGAACATCTGTCAGGGACAATGGGGATCCAAAGAATAGCTCCAGTCAGTCAGTCATTAGGTCTGCACGAATTCCGAGACATATAAGATCATGGGCCAGTCCACAGGTATTATCTCAACCATCCTAAAAATATATGTATCCAAATTAAAAAATATATTAAAAATGCAAGGGTGACAAAAAGTTGGAATTGAAATTATAAGAAAGCACTGATGATATATTCACAAAGCCATGTACATGGAGGGTCAGTTATTTTACAGATGGATACATACAATTTTCTTTTACATTTTGATCTCCAAATGCCAACTTTAACTCAATTTTGAACTGCGTTCTTAAACCAAAAGTCTGAGTGAAATGTTAGACTTTGCTTCATTAGGATTCAATTTTTTTATTTGGAGCTATCTGCCTTACATAAGGCATGGTCAGTTCCACAGTATTGGCTGTCATCCATATACACCTAGCAATACAGGTGTTTCTGGTACTTAGCAGGCTTAGGAAGAAGTAAGGATAGTTGCAGAAGGAAGAAAGAGAAAGAAAGGAAGGAAGGAAGCAAAGAGAGAAGGAAGGAAACAATAACGAAAGAAACAAGAAAGACTCATAGACTTTAAGGTCAGAAGGGACCAGTACGATCATCTAGTCTGACCTCCTGCAAAATGCCAGGGAGTGGCAAGACGTAAGTTCACGGCTGCAGTGAGACGGCACCATCGGGGATCCCGTCACAGTCAGGCACCTCCATGACTCTGAACTGTGGGGACAAGCTGCGCTACCTGGACAAGTGGCGCTGCAGCATGCCTTTCCCCACCCACCAGCACCTGAACCGGCGGAGCATGCCCATGGACGACCGGGAGCTGCAGGCGTCCGTCTTGCCCAGCGAGTTCTCACCGCTGGTCCGTTGTACCTCATACAACCCCGATTGGGAGAGCTGGGCTTCCAACTCCTCCGGCTCGGTCATCTCCTCTGGCAGTGACTCCGATGGCAGTTTGTACAAGGTGATCCTGGGCGAGCACGGCGTGGGCAAGATCAGCCTAGCCCACATCTTCGGCGGCACCGAGGATTGCCCCGATGCGGAGGAGGGAATACATAAAAGAGAAGGAAGGAAAGAGAGAAGGAAGGTGGAGAAAAAAAGAAAAGGAAGGAACAAAGGAAGGATGGAAGGAAGAGAAAGAAAAGAAGGAAACAAAGAGAGAAGGAAACAAGAAGCAAAGAAAGAAACAAAAAAGAAAGAAAAGAAAGGAATAAGGCAGCACCGGAGCACAGCTGTCTGCTGTCAGGCCATCTGTACACTCTGGCCATGGAGCCCTTCCTCTGTCTCCTCGCTGGAGGTTGACAGGGTTGGTGCTTTGCGAGCTGGAGCTGAGGCTTGTCCTGTCAGCATACGCTGACAACATGCTCCTTGCGGTCCAGGACCTGGGTGACCTGGAGCAGTTGGAGGCCTGCCTGGCTATCTATTCGGCGGCCTTCTCTGCCTGGGTCCACTGGGTCAAGAGCTCTAGCTTGATGGTAGGGGCCGGGTGGCCGGTGGGCTCCCTACCACCCACGCTTCAAGCCATCCGGTGGAACATGGGGCGACTACTTGATCTTGGCATGTACCTTTCTGCCATGCATCTCTCCCCAGATGAGAACTGGCAAGGTTTGGAGGACAGGGTGTCTGAGTGGCTGCAGAAATGGACAGGACTGCTGCAATGCCTCTTCCTTCAGGGAAGGGCACTGGTTATCAACCAGCTCATCCTGTCCATTCTCTGGCACTGACTCAACACCCTGGTCCCGCCTCTGAGGTTCTTGGCCAACCTTCAGAGGACAATTCTGGAGTTTTTTTGGCCAGGACTGCACTGGATCTCTGCAGGGATCCCGAGTCTTCCCCTAGAGGAGGGAGGGCAGAGCCTGTGTTGCATCTATAGCCAGGTCTACGCCTTCCACCTCCAGGTCCTGCAGAGACTGCTCTATAGTGCAGGTAGTCTGGTGTGGAGCCACCTGGTGTGCACCTTCCTCTGCTACTTCTGAGGGCTCTGATATGACCAGCATCTCTTTTACATCCACCTGAGAGGTCTTCCACGAGATCTCTCTGAGTTGCCGATCCTCTACCAGGACCTCCTCCAGACCTGCAGGCTCATATCGGCTTCCAGGTCACTTGTGCCCACTGAGGGGGAAGACCTCCTCGTGGATCCCCTGCTACACAATCCACATCTTAGTGTGCAGGTGGCAGAGGCCCACTCCGTGAGGCGGAGGCTGGTCCTGGGAGACGTCACCAGGCTGAGACACCTCCTGGACTATGCCCGATAGGACTGCGTGGATCCCCATGTGCTGGCTCAGCGCATGGGGCTATCCACCCTTCAACACCCCCCCCCCCCCTGGCGCCTACTCCAGGAGGTGAAGGCAACCTTGCCCCCCCGCTGCTCTGAGCACACCTCTGGGCAGAGTTCCTCTGGGCAGCATCTGCTGGCTCCCTTGACACCTTCCAGGAGCAGTGGGCACTGTCTGGTGTCCTCTGCTCCTTGTCCCCTTCCAAATCCCTCATTTTAAGTCTGTGACCCACATACCTCTCCCCGTTTTTTTTCATTTGTTTTCCCACTAAATAATTTGAAGCTGGGTCTAGTGTTTTCTCCCCTTAGGCTGGGGGAGGGGTTTTAGCTTACACCTGCCCACTTCCCAATCCTTCAATAGGCCCACAATCCTATAGCCATCAGGCCTGGCTCTGTCACAGTACTTTGAAAACTGTTATCATGTCCCCTCTCAGTCTCCTTTTCTCCACACTAAACAAACCCAGTTCTTTCAATCTTTCCTCATAAGTCAAGAGTTACAGACCTTTAATCACTTTCTCCAATTTCTCCACATCTTTCCTGAAATGAGGTGCCCAGAACTGGACTCACTAGTCCGGTTGAGGCCTCATCAGCATGGAGTAGAGTAGAATTACTTTTCACGTCTTTCTTACAATACTCCTGTTAATACATCCCAGTATGGTATTTCTTTTTTTTGCAATAGTGTTATGCTGTTGACTGATATTTAGCTTGTGGTCCACTATGACACCCAGATCCCTTTCTGCAGTACTCCTTCTGAGGCAATCATTACTCATTTTGTATGTGTGCAATGGATTGTTCTTTCCTAAATAGACTACTTTGCATTTGCCTTTATTGAATTTCATCCTATTTACCTCAGACTATTTCACCAGTTTGTCCAAAGCACTTGCAAACCCTCCCAGCTTGGTATGATCCACAGACTTTGTAAGTGTACTCTCTATGCCATCATCTAAACCACTGATGAAATTATTGAACCAAACTGGACCCAGAACCAATCCCTGAGGTACCCTGTTCATTATGCCCTTCCAGCATGACTGTGAACTGTTGATAACCACTCTCTGGGAGTGTTTATGCAACCAGCTTTGCATCCATTTTATAGTAGCTCCATCCAGATTGTTCTTCCCAAATTTGTTAATGAGAAGGTGATGCAAGACTGTGTTAAAAGCCTTACTAAAGTCTAATAATTTACTTGTTACTAAATGTTATCTGAAAAAAAGTCAGAATTGGGTAATAAAATACTCACTTTTCCATTTCATATAGAATGGTGATTCTCAGCATGGCTTACTTTCTGTCTCAGTATCTGAATGAAGGAGCAATCTGGAGAATTGGTTGAGATTCAGTTTAGGTATGACTGAGATGATGGTGGCTGGCAGAGGAAAGCACTTTGAAGAACTGACAGGAATTCTGGCTTCATGCTCAACATTAGGTATTTGCTTTCCCAAAGATGTTGAGTAAGTTTAAGGTGCTATTAAATTCCTTTCTGTTACTGGAATTCATGGAGAGCAACAGCCTCTCTCCTCCTCCCACCGTCTTTTCCACATTCAGCTAGCAAAAAGACTGACTCACTCACTTCTCAAGATCTAGCCAAAGAGATCCATATATTTTTCATTTCCAGACTACACCACAGTACATCCTATTTAAAATGCACTCCAGCTGCGCAGAAGTATTGTCTCTGGTAGGATAGGGTAGGTTAGGATAAGATAGAATAAAAGACTCATCTCTTTACGGTAGCTTTTCCCTTCCTACAGTTTAGAGTGCTCTGGTAACACTATCTGGACACAATCAGTTTTCTAAAAAAGCAGTTTTAGACAAAGATTAGGAGAAGATGCTCATTCGCCACCATTCTGGAGAACTGTATTTCAGTATCCTATAAATAAAGGAAGCCCAAATGCTATGCTGACAATCATCGCAGAAACGAACACGAGGCAAAGAAGTACAAAGTAAATTAAAATAACTATTTAGTTACAATTAAGTTTCAAAATACAATCTAGTATTGCTAATTCCTTTTTGTGTGCCAAATGCCGCTTCCTGAACAGTGAGTGCTTGAAGAAAAGGTTCACTGCTGCAGGTATACATAAAATCAGTGTAGTCATTGTGACACGTCTGATTGATTGCAGTTGTTAAACATGTGCTTTTACCTCTATCTTCATCAAGTGTGCTGATCACATTAAAATTCAGATGATCTTTCCTACATATTGTACTAATGCTTTCCAGGTTTATCAGCATTTCCAGCAGGGCCAGAGAAATGTCACAGGGCATAGTGGAAAGAAAGGGGAACAGAGAATGACATGGAGTAGGCAAGAGGAGAAGAGGGAAGCAATAGAAAGAAAGGCATAGAAGTGTTACAGGATGGATAGGGATGAAAAGTAAGGGAAAGGAAAAGCTATTGAAGGAGAAAGGAAGAGGGCATAGATTATGTACAGGAGTCCTGCTTTTTTCTTCCTGGGCCCAGCAATTCTCCTGCCGGCTCTGACTGTCATCAATAAAACTGCTTCCTCATAATTACCATATGTATCTGGAAGCTAGCCACCCTGTTTGTTTAACCACAGTACATGCTTTGGAAATCTCATTTAAATGTCAAAACTGCCTGTTTGAATGGAGCTGAATTCTATTTAACCGTTTTCTTTTACCTAAGTATACTTGCCGCACAAAGTAGCTGCTGATCCTTTTAATATTTAACATCTTCCTTCCCAATTCTTGCTTTCTGTAATATGTCAAAATCTATTCTCTCTTCATAAGATACCATATTGATTTCTTGTTTTTCCAAGCTATGGAGTGGAATTTTTAAAAGCACAGAACTAGTCTAAACTTTGAATTTAAAATTTACCATTGTGGCATCATGGAACTTTGTACATCCAGCAGCTCAGTGACTCGTGTACCTCACGTGTCTCACCAAACATCAGTGCCCTTTCCCTCCATTTACCTCATCATGAACAGCATAGCATCATGTTCCATAGTGTGACTGGGGCCCCCTAGGATAACCTCCTGAATGTGCAAAAATCAGTGATATGATTACAGTGATATAAACCTATGAGTGTTATTGATGGCAAAATCTCTGGATTTTTCAGTCATTATATATATATATATATATATATATATATATATATATATATATATATATATATATATATATAATATGACAGTTCAGTTCAGAGGATCTCTGCCCCTATGAACTGTTCTTCTGGTCTCCATATAGATTTCTGATGCACTTTTAAGTGCAGGCTGACTCCCTCTATAGTGTTTCCATAAATGAGCAAACCAGTGTCGTATGGATTAGTACAGTTTGTACAGCCCACTATGAACAACCTGTTTTCCCCATGACAATTTAACTTTTCAGCCTTCTCAGCTGTCTAGCTATATTATTCTTCAGAACAAATGTCAAAGAGTATGGTTTTGAACAACTTTGGAATACTACACTGCTGTATTTCTGCAGTATTTTGCATACTGTACTATCCAAACAGTTTTCAATTTATTATGCAAAAACAAAGCTTACACTGACTTCATTAGAGCCAAGATTTCACACATGGTATCAGAATGGCAATACTGCATATATACAGATTTAACCAGTTCTTTTTTTCTTTTTAAAAAAAGAGGTGCCGATATACTGGCAGGAGTGGGGGAGATGTCAGGACCCTCCTTCACCACCGCTTCCCAGGGCGTCTCCAAACCCCCCCTCTCCCTGCTGACTCTCCAACCCCCCCTTCCCACCAGGCCCCTCCCTGCTCCTCTCATCCCCCCTGGCCTCCTTGTCGCCTGCCGGTTCCCCTACGCCTTCCCTGCTCCTCTTGGCGCCCCCCTGGTCCCTTCCCCACTCCTCTCAGCCCCCCTGCTCCCTCTCCACTCCCTCCCTGCTCCCCTTGCCTCCCACCCCTGACCCCTTACCTCTCCTCCAGCCCCGCTGCCAAGCTGGGGGCCAGGGTCAGCAGGGGAAAGGAGACCTGCTCCTTTTCCTGCCCTGCTGACCCCGGCCCCCTGCTCAGCATCGGGGCTAGTCAGGGAAAAATAGGCATGGTGTGCAGTACCAGTGCGTACCAGCTCAAAAAAAGCCCTGGATTTAACTTTCTGTTGATAGGCAGAAAGTGGCTCTAACAAGGCCAATGCTGTGGCAACCTTGTCATATAGGTTTGGAATGTCACTGCCACCTCTAATCTCAGACACTGTTGGAACTATAAATATTTTTAGTTTATCATTCAAGTCTTGAAGTGGCATTTTCTTAATCTTTTCTTATATATTTTTCCAGGTAGCAATGATACAAATATGCCTTTGATCAATTCAACAATAGTAGATTGGTGGTTGTCTGTTTATATTCAGTAATAACTTGTGTGGTCTTTTGATTTTACAGTCTTCAGGATAGGACTAGACAATTCATTGGTTTGTTCTGAATCATTTTTCTCAGCAATTTTCAACGCTCATGCTCTTAGTCTAGAGGGCTATGTCTACACTTACCAAAGTTAGTTGTAATTAGTTAATTAGCTAACTAGCAAATTTTAGTTCAGACTAAGCAAGTGCCGTGCATGGCACTTGCTTATTTCGAATTAGTCAATTGCATTAAGGTCAATGTGCCGGTGAGTTCGAACTAACGTGGCCACATTGGTTAATTCGAACTAACTAGTTCGAATTAACCGTTAGTTTGAAAAGTATACGTGAATTTATTTGTTCGAATTAAGGAAGCCCTTAATTCGAACTAATGAAAACCTAGTGTAGCCAAGGCTTAAATTAATTCAAATTAAGCTTCCTTAATTCAGACTAATTTGCCATTGTAGCCATAGAGTTGTTTTAGTTTAGATACCTTGGTTTGTTTCTATAAACTTGCTTAGTTTCTTTCTTCCTAGCTGGCATTTATTTATTTATTTTTCTATTGTGTTTTGCTTTTTGTGAGTCTCCCTAAAGTGTCCAATCCCATGGCATATTGCATTTGTATAACAACATACATCACATGGTTATTTTTATTTCATTAATATTTTATTTGCCTTAGTTTAACTCATGAATTAGGCACTGTACATTTTAACTCAGTTCCCTGGTTCTCCACAGTCTCACAGCTCACAAATATCTACAGCCTTCTGTAAACTTTGCTTGGGCTAGTAGCTTCCTTTGTATTTTAGTATGGATTTACTCCATACGTTCTGTATAGCTCTTCTAACAATTGTTTCAAGTGACAGTACTCAGTCACTTGTCTTAGCCCTGCTAACAATGGATATAAAAATCAGCATGTTTGGTTTCCTTTCCTGCAATGCATATCTTTCAGAGATGATTAGATTGGGAGTTAGTTATTTTTTAACCAGAGCACATGTTTCTTTCTTTCTTTCTTTCTTTCTTTCTTTCTTTCTTTCTTGATTGTGTTGAAATACTCAGGGCATTAGTGTCTTAGTGCATGAGCATTAAGACTGCAGATGTGGGTTATTAGGGCTTGGATCTGCAAGTTCCCTCAACGCCATAACATTGAAAATGCTCAGCAACTTGCACCAATATACACAGGTATATTTCTCCATTCCCTTGTAATCTGGAAATGTGGGGCTCATGTCTTAGCTTCTTCAAGTTGACACTGGTTTTCTTTATAACACATGGCACAGGGGGTGGTCACACTTGGTCCAGTTGAGGAGATAGAAGTGGAAAAGTAGCTCTAAAACACTTTTCCACTCTCCCAATCATCGTGTGATGAGAGTTGAAGTGGATCTGAGGCTGCTCTAAATTACCCTAGCTTCAGCGAGCACCTTCCGAAAGCTGAGTATCTATGGAGCAGTGTGTGATCCATCCCCCCACTCCTCTCACACCACCTTCTTACTCCTCCATACCATCTTTGCAGCCCCCAAGGATTCCCCTAGGTCAAGGTGAATCCTTAGCTCTCCTTTACAGCAGTTTTCTAATGGCTTTATGCTGCTTCCAGAACAGTGTCCTAGGATTTATTCAATAGCCTCCCTTCAGATTTTCATCAAAAAAGTAATGGTCTAGTACTTTCACATACTCTCCCCAAACTTTGTATAAGATTCTATTGTTTTCATAGATGAAAGTACCCAGCTAATTATTTCCTTCCTTCCTTCCTTCCTTCCTTCCTTCCTTCCTTCCTTCTTCTTCAGGTTGGTACAGTGGAAATGTAACCAAACTGTTTTCCTGGCTTATTTATTTGAATGAAATAAAAATCAATCACTTCCAGCCTGGAATTCACCCAAGTAAACTGATTTTATTCTGTCAGTCCACTGAATTTTCAAGGAAGCAAGACCTCTTAAAACATCACAATTCCTGTTTCTTCACAGGGTTCTATACATTTTTTTCTAAACTTTATTTCCTCATAGAAACAACATGATCATCACATATTTTTAACTTACCATGTTTTTATTATTGAATGGAGTGTGAGGTGAAGTTACAACAGAGCTGAATTTGGACCCCCAGTTTTTGTTAAATAGTACTGCTTTCCAAAAGGAAAAGCTTTATGGAAACATTCTACTCTTGTGTATCTTCTTTACACTGGTGTTAATGGAAGCAACATTTGGCCTATTTACAGTATATCAAATGTCCACCTTAGAATATAAGCAAATGCAATACTGCACAGTTTAGCAACAATCTTTTATGACAGAAACTAAGGGCTGAGATTGTTTGCAGAGACTGTATTTCCTGAAGATCAAATTGAAATCACATGCAATGCACTCACAAGAAAGTTTCCGCTTCTTGGGAGTAAATAAGTGTTTTGCAGTTCTATTGCCTTAGCTGTCAGATGTACAAACACTCATTCATTTTAAAAGAAAGTCTAAACAAACTGCTCTAAGGCACTTTACCACAGCATACTCTCTCAGGTTATAAATATATTTTCCATAGTTTATATTTTACTGTTCTGAATCTTTGAGTACAACTGAACTTTATTATAAATCTTAGACATGACATGCCAGCCAGTGTAAATTATGCATTCATTCTTTATTTAATGCAGTGACACACAGCCACTGTTACACATCCATATATAGGTATAGAGTTTGTGTGTGCGTGCCTGTGTGTGTTTATACACTTAATGACTTGTTAGCACAGGATCACAGATCACTAAAAACAGATTGATCAAAATTGCAAGACTATTCCTTAGCAGAAAAATAGTTAGAGAACAGTGGTGGGGTATTTGATTTATAACTGCTGAAATCCTGGTGGTGTATTGAATATTTCTTTGGCTGTTCATTTTGTTATTGAAAAAGTCTACCATTTCTGGAAAGCTTCCAAAAATATAGTCTATTATATCTTTAAAAGATGACAAAATAGGTTCCACCTGAAAGCTAGGAACTCTTTCATATGTCGACAACTATATTTTCTATTCGTTGTCTGAGGACTTCCTAGCATGAGTCTTACATGCATGATTATTAGTGAACTTTATTTTCATATGTCCTTCCAGTTTGAAAGAAGTTTTGTCATCTGCATAAAAATAATGTCAGAGAAAGGTAAAATGTAACTGTCATTTTCTTACCTCAATACTGTTATTTGTTAATCTCAACAATGTGTTGTGTACAGAAGTCTCGATAGTTCCACTTGTCAGGATTTATATAGTAAGAAGCTCTGTACCTTATTACAATGCATTGTCAATATACAACTTTGTATTTTTCAGTGCAGCATACAGGTGTAAATGGAAGATTAGGCTGCTAATGCTAAAAGTAAACATAAACAGAATTAAGGCAGAGTCTAAACAAGGTCAAATAAATTTTCAAACAAAATTAGGTGACTTGAAAGAGCTACTGAAGTAATTGAGTTCTGGATCTCTTCATTCTTATACATCAAGCCCCCAATTACAAATGAAATGGTTTTCTTTCTGATAAGTAACCAGTAGCATTCCTGGAAGAAGATAAAATATTGGTTTTATAATTCCCTTTTTAAAAATACCCCTTTATGTTCTGATGAGCCCTCTGGATCAACTTCAGATAATATAGGTCAAATAATTTCACTACCATACGTTACCACTCACTACCATTTTGCCCTAAAGTTAGTAATAGGAAAACAACTATTTTAGTGTATATTCCCTATACTTGCAAAACCCTTGGTTGTTTAAAGAGTACCTAGTACCAAAGTTAGTTATTTGTAATATCCTTGCAAACTGACTATATGAGGAGCCAGGCACAGACCAGGAACAGGCAAGAAGCTTGTCTTTCATTGATTATGAAGATATGTGAACTCATTATTGTAAGAAAATTACAGGAAAATAAATTATTTCTAGGAATAGCCACACAGCCCTTCCTCCACTACCAAAACACTTCAGCACTGCTACCTCTCAGTATGTGTGCATTAGATATTTAATGCTAAAATTAAACCCATCCAAAATATAAAATTTGTTTGTTTGTTTGTTTGTTTTAAAAAGTTAGAAAAGGCAACTGCAGTAGAACTTAAAAGGCAGATCTAACTTTCACAGGCTTCAAAAATAATGCTTCACTGATGCACATGTAACCCATATGCCTAAAAGGGCTATGTCTTTAAGAGACCTACTGAGGGTGGGTTACTGTTGCTGGGCAAATTAGCTACCCACAACCAGAAACTTCTGGAAGCAGGGAGTGGTAGCATTTTTGAGCATGCTCCACAGGGTGCCCTGCTGGTGTGTGACGTGTTGTGGTCAGTCAGATCACATGAAAGCAGCAGTCTGTGCAGATAGCAGGGTAGAGGTGCTTTGAGAAGTACCCATGTGCTCAGTTTTCAGGAGAGAAGCTGAGCCAGGAGTGAACAAGATGTTTTCTCCTTCTAATGGAGTCATCTGCAACAGATTTTGCAGACATGCATATGGGACTGAGGGCTGGTTGCAAAGGAGAAGGAAAAGCCTGCATGGAATGCTACAGAAGATTCCTGCAAAGAAAGAAGAAGGACAGCTCACTCAAAGAAAGACTGTAGCTGAGAGTTGGGTGAACTCCACGTGGACTTTGGGACTCTTGGGTACTTTCATGTGGGGGTTTCTGTGGGGATTGTTCTTGGTTAATTGTATTTTGTTTTCTTAGGATAAGGTTTATTTAGTTAGTAGTTAATAAAGTTCATCATTATGTTTGGTTTTAGTAGTATTTTAATGTGGGAGGGTAACTCTCAGCAATCTTTGCTGTGAGTCCCATACAGACAGGATCCTGGGTCTCCAGCTGCTTTCTCCATAGGGATTGGGATTGATTTCTGTGAGGCACTGGAGAAGGGCAATTGAATTAATTTTAGCCCACCCGAAGGTTACACACACTTAACAAATCATGTGATGTCAAATGACATCATATAAAATTAAATCAGACTGATTTGATTGAATAAATTGGATAAATAAGTTTTGGGTTTGCTTAGCCAGCTGAAGAACTGGATGAAAAAAGTCCATTGGAAAAATATATTAATATATAATATATATGATATAATACAGCAATTCCTAGCCTTTTCCTTTATATTGATCGCTACATCCTAATCAGAAGTTTTTACAGACCACCATGTAAGCAAGCCATTTTAAACGGTTTTAACATAATCAATTGGCTGATGGGATGCAAACTTGTATATTGGGGGTATTAAAAACACAGCTACTTTTAACAATTTATTCTGCTCACTCACAAACATATTGCACTCATTACAGTGTATTTACCTGCAGTAATTATCTTTTCTTCTCCCACATAGACCCCCCTGCAGTACCCTCACAGACCACCGGTGCTCCAAAGACCACAGGTTGGGAACCACTGATATAATATATTGTATATTAAATATATTTCTTAGTAAATAATTGTATCCCCTATATTATGATCAATTGATCGATTGATAGAAAGAAAACAATCACTAGTATATTTGAAGATGAAAAATTCGAAAAATGCCATTAGATAAACAGATTTATTTTGAAGTTGAGTGAAGGATTACTTGAGTTAGGATCTGAAGATTGTTTAACAAATTGAAAAATAATAACTGAAATGACAAAGCAAGAATACCATGATTTGTTCCATGTATGAAATACTCAGGATCTGTTTTAAGCTGTACACTTCCTGGTTTTTTGCGGGGGGGTCTTTTGGGGGGGAGGGAGGAAGAGAGTTAAATGTCTATTGAAGAATGCTACATGAAAATTATTTATATGGGTAATAAAATTTCAGTTAGCATTCTAGATGAAACAATTCTGAACTTTAGAGCATAAACGAATGAAATCAAGGGTCAATATATACCGCAGCTTCCCAGCGATGAAGACCCTCCTCTCCTCAACTTGTCAAGGCCCAAATGTGGGATGCCGGCTGTAAATCCCAAATGAGGAGCACAGAAAATATATCCATGCAGAAGATTTTAATTTCTGTGGATTTCCTTCCTTTTACATAAATGGCTTTTTCTATACCATCAGTCTCATGATTCTCTATTTCCCATGTAACTGTGAACAATAAAAGATTGGGAATAATACCTAATTTGTATGGAATGCAAATAATTTCAAGACTAAAATGAGTGATGCTCCTCACTTGAGAGTCATGAATGTTCAGAGCTATGAGACACTTAGGCTATGTCTACATTTACCAAAGTTAGTTCGAATTAGTTAATTCAAACTAACTAAATCAAACTAATTTTAGTTAGTTCAAATTAACTTAATTCGAACTAGCAAATTTTAGTTTGAACTAAGCAATGGCACTTGCTTAGTCCGAATTAGTCAATTGCATTGAGCTCAATGGGACAGTTCGAACTAAGCGCTTAGCTCAAACTAACATGGCCACATTGGGTTAATTCGAACTAACTAGTTCGAATTAACCGTTAGTCCGAAAAGTATAAGCGAATTTATTAGTTCGAATTAAGGAAGCCCTTAATTCGAACTAATGAAAGCCTAGTGTAGCCAAGGCTTAAGTTAGTTCGAATTAAGCTTCCTTAATTCGAACTAACTTGCCAGTGTAGACAAAGCCTTAGCGATTTGACATGATAAAAGCATCACTCTTGAATATCAGTCTGAGAAATGAAAGTATAACCTGTTCTTCCATTCCCCAGAAAAGTGTGCTTTTTTACGTAGGGATAAGTACCTGTGTTAGTTATCTCACTGTAAAATACTAGTGGAGACAAGACACCAGTAGTTTTTCCCCTGAGATAGCTAGTCAAGGTCATCAGTATATCCTGAGCTCACCTACCTGCATTTTGGTAAAACTTACATAGGCCTTATTTCTACTAGAATGTTACTGTAAGGTAGCTATCACACATAGTTATCTCTCTGTAAAACATGCTGGTGTTTTCTTTGGAAGTGAAGACATGAGCTATGTTGAAAGCCAAATGGGACTATTTGTGAGTGAAGTGAGCAGGAGTTAATTCTGTATAGGCACAGTTAGATTGAGAATCATCAACAATTAAATGGAGAAAAAATACATTTAAAGGACATTTAAAATATGGGGATGATATCCTTTCAAGAAAAAAAATGTGATCTTTGAAAAATGCTAGCAGAACAGGTTTTACATGTTCAATAGTAGTTTAGAAAATTTCATGCCAGCAGATGTATCTTGCTAAAGGACCATTTTCTTTATTACAATAACAGATGTATACCAAAAAGAAAGTGACATTGGCTAACATCAAGTCCATATGCTTTTTGTTTTAAGGTAAAAGGTAATTGTGTTAAAACTGTTCTGCCAACATTGGCATATTTAAAATGCCAAGCTGTTTCTTTTTAATCTAAAAGTTATAACCTGAAATGCTATCTGATTTAAAATTCAAATTCACCGGTCACTATAAACTTCTACAGAGGTGAACAGATGTTCATGTGAGTTTTACTTAGCTATTGAGCACTTTAAAAAAAAATCATGTCAGTGGAATGTCAAAATTAAACTTCCAAAGGAAATGCCAAAGGGGATCAACTGAAACTCCAGCATCTGATAAAAATGTAAGTTTTTTTTCTAGTTTTGCTGTGGCCCCTTGTCCTCTTTCTTTCAATTGGTAGTAAAATCACAGGCTATTGATTTCTTTAAGAATAGCTATTGATTTTTTAATCAAAATTCCTAGTTGTCACAGTTAAAAGTAGTGTGCATATATATATATATAT
>ML685772.1:9903801-9960001 GCA_007922175.1 Pelusios castaneus | reverse complement strand
TATCTGTTAGGATGTCCAGGCTTCATGATTTGTGACTAATGTCTTTGACTTCAAAAGGGCTAACTTTAAAAGTTAAGGGAATTAGTTGGGGAAGTGGACTGGACTGAAAAACTCATGGATCTAAAAGTGGAGGAGGCTTGGAATTTCTTCAAGTCAAAGTTGTAGGAGCTAACTGAACCCTGCATCCGAAGGGCAGGAAAAAAATTAATAGGCAAGTTAAATTGGAAAAGATGGGGATTAATATGAAAATTGAAAGGTGGATAAGGTATTAATTAAAGGGGAAACTACAATGGGGTATACTAAAAAGTGAACTGTCAGGCTGGTGGGAGGTTACTAGTGGAGTTCCTCAAAGATCCATTTTGGAACTGATCTTATTTAACCTTTTTATTACTGACCTTCGTACAAAAAGTGAGAATGTGCTAATGAAGTTTGCAGATGACACCAAATTGGGAGGTATTGCCAATGCAGAGAAAGATCAGGATATTATACAGGAAGATCTGGATGACCTTGTAAACTAGAGTAATAGAAATAGGATGAAATTTAATAGTGGAAAGTGCAAAGCCATGCATTTAGAATGAATAACAAGAATTTTTGCTATAAGTTGTGGACACATTAGTTGGAAGTGACAGAAGAGGAGAAGGACCTGGCTGTATTGGTTGATCACAGGATGACTATGAGCTGCCAATGTGATGTGGCCATAAAAAAAAGCATATATCAGGTGAAGTAAGATGCACCAGATGAGGTATTTCCAGTAGAGATAGGGAGGTATTAATACTATTATACAAGGTGCTGGTGTGACCTCATTGGAGTATTGTGTGCAGTTCTGATCCCCCATGTTTAAGAAAGATGAATTCAAACTGGAACAGGTGCAGAGAAGGGCTACTAGGATGATCTGTAAAATGGAAAACCTGCCTTATGAAAAAAGACTCAAAGGCTATGTCTACACTTACAAAAGTTAGTTCGAATTAGTTAATTAGTTCGTTAATTTTAATTCGAACTAGCATGGCCCCACTAGAATGCTAGTTTGAACTAAGCAAGTGCCATGCATGGCACTTGCTTATTTCAAATTAGTCAATTGCATTAAGGTCAATGTGCCGGTTAGTTCAAACTAAGCACTTAGTTCAAACTAACATGGCCACATTGGGTTAATTCGAACTAACTAGTTCGAATTAACCGTTAGTTCAAAAAGTATAATCGAATTTATTAGTTCAAATTAAGGAAGCCCTTAATTTGAACTAATGAAAGCCTAGTGTGGCCAAGGCTTAAGTTAGTTCAAATTAAGCTTCCTTAATTCAAACTAACTTGTCAGTGTAGATATAGCCAAAGAGCTTGGCTTGTTTAAACTATCCAAAAGAAGGTTGAGGGGAGATATGTTTGCTCTCTATAAATACATCAGAGGGATAAATACCAGGGAGGAAGAGGAATTATTTAAGGTCAGTGCCAGTATGGACACAAGAACAAATGGATATAACCTGACCGCAAGGAAATTTAGACTTGAAATTAGACATATATTTCTAATCATCAGAGAAGTGAAGTTCTGAAATAGCTTTCCGAGGGGAGCAGTGGAGGCAAAAATCCTAGCTGACTTCAGAAGTGAACTTGATAAATGTATTCAGGGGATGGTATAATAGGACAGCCTAATTTGGCAATTGACTGATATTTGATTACTAGTGTTAAATATGCCAGTGGCCTGTAATAGGATGGGTTCTGAGTTACTGCAGAGAATGCTTTTGGGATATGTGGATGGTGAGTCTTGACCTCATTTGCAGGGTTTAACTTATGACAATATTTGGGATCAGGAAGGAATTTTTCCCCAGGCCAGATTGGCAGAGGCCCTGGGGATTTTCACCTTCCTCTGGTATCATGAGACATGGGCCACTTGCTGGTAAATTCTCTGTATCTTGAAGTCTTTAAGCCATAATTTGAGGACTTCAGTAACTCATAGGTAAGGGATCTATTACAGAGTGGGTGGGTGAGCTTTTGTGGCCTGCATTGTACAGGAGGCCAGACTAGATGATCATATTGGTCCCTTCTGACGTTAAAGTCTATGAAGTTTTTTTAAAAAAGAAAAGAAAAGCATTTTGTCAGCATTTAAATTTTCAAGGACAGATGAGGCTGTTTCTTAGCTCATCAAGTGGTGAGGAAAAGGAAAAAATAGATGTTAAAGAGATGGTTGATCAAAAAAGTTAAGTGTGACTTTCTTAATTTAAAAAACAATTAGCAGTGAACACCTAGGGCCAAATTTTGATCTCAGCTACACTAGTTCAACTCCAGAGTAACACCACGGATATACTTAGATATGACGTGTACTATTCTAAGTGAGATCAGAATCAGGGCCTTTGTCCTTACTTCATTCACTTGTCTCTAGATACTGTAACAGGTGATTAACCATTAACAAGGTGAGTCAACTCCTCAACTGCTGATGGATAAAAGAGACAAGGAAAAAAAAGGGGGGGAGGGGGGAGCACTGAAAGGAAGGGCAAAGGAGTCCAGGATCTCAGGCTATGTACACACGAATGTTTTGGGCTCCCCACTACAGAAAGGATGTAGACAAATTAGAAAGAATCCAGCGGAGGGCAACAAAAATGATTAGGGGGCTGGGGCACATGACTTATGAGGAGAGACTGAAGGAACTAGGCTTATTTAGTCTACAGAAGAGAAGACTGAGGGGAGATTTGATAGCAACCTTCAACTACTTGAAGGGTTGCTCCAAAGACGAGGGAGCTAGGCTGTTCTCGAGAGTAACAGAGGACAGAACAAGGAGCAATGGTTTCAAATTACAGCTGGGGAGGTCAAGGTTGGATATTAGGAAAAACTTTCTCACTCGGAGGGTGGTGAAGCATTGGAATGGGCTATTTAGGGAGGTGGTAGAATCTCCATCTTTGGAGATTTTTAAGGCTCGGTGAGAAAAAACCCTGGCTGGGGTGATTTAGTGGGAGTGGTCCTGCTTTTTAGCAAGGAGTTGGACTAGATGACCTCATGAGGTCCCTTCCAACCCTATTATTCTATGATCACTTTATTGCGTGATAAGGGTCCTTAACGTGCAATAAAGCTGCTTGCATACACACGATCATTTTTCTTGTTGCGCGGCAACACCCTCTTGCCGCGCAACAGTTAAACCACTCAAATCGAGAGTGGTAAGCATTACTGCGGAAGGAGCTGTTCCGTAGTAATGCTCGTGTATACGCTTTTTGCGTGTTAGACAGCCGCCGGAAATGTCTCAGGGTGACAGTCGAGGGCACTCTGGGACATTGGAGCTGTCAAATATGTCAATTTCACTGCTCTAGGAGGGCAGTGAAATTGACTGTTATGGGAGCTGCCAGGTTCGGCGGCTCCCCTGGACTGAGCTAGGGGGCTGGCCGGAACCAGCTGCTGGTTCGGGCCAGCCCCCTAGCTCAGTCCAGGGGTTTGGGTGGCAGCAGGGGCTGCGGCGCTCCCGCCACCACCCGAAGCCCTGAAGCCCTCTAGCTCAGCCCCGAGGCTTTGGGTGGCGGCAGGGGCAAGCGCTGCAGCTCCTGACGCCACCCGACTCTCTACAGCCCCCTAGCTCAGCCCCCGGGCTTCAAGTGGCAGTGGGAGTCCCTGCCGCCACCCGAAGCCCCGGGGCTGAGCTAGGGGCTGGCTGGGGCAGTGCATGGTGGGACAGGTGCCCACCATGCACTGCTCTTGTATCGCAAAGAAGCGTTCACACGGGTGAACGCTCCTTTGCGATATAAGGAGAACGTGTGTACACACGAAAGCGCTATAAATATAGCTTATTGCGGGACAAGTTTGTCATGTGTACATAGCCTCAGACAGGTAAGATTTTGTTTCCCTGCCTGACTTGACCTGTGCTAATGGGTAAGGCTTTTTGCTGTGGAGAACAAAACTTGTAAAACACATTGAAAATTAAGCACATAGTGTTGAACTTGTCACTAGTGTGACTGTTTGAAGCAAGGAATCCAAGGTGAGGGAACGCTGTCCTATGGCAAGGTAAATATCAATAAGATAAGTGGAAGGATTTCTTTAAGGATAGACAAACTTTAGAACAAACAGATGTGACTGATGCATTAAAAATGGAAAGAATGCACAATAAGGTTTATACAGATTGTTTACTTTAGTAAAAAAACATCTTCAGAGAAAAAAGGCCCCAACTAAACAACCTGTTTTAGAAAATTGCTTTAAGTTTCTGCAATCAAGATTATGTCTAAAACATGTAATTTTGTGACTATGTTTTAAAAGTCAAATGACAGACCTCTCAAGTGATGGAGAACAGACTGTAAATATGAATTAACAGCAAAAAATTGAATGAGAGAATGCAGTTCATTAATATTAATACTAGCCAAGTGGTGCAACTGAGTATTTTTGAAAATTGTAAGATATATGTTTCACCATTTCTATATAACAAAATACATAATATTGTCCCACAAATGCAAAACAGTCAGCCCTTCTTTCATACCCAAAATACAGGGCTGCTGGATAGTAACTTGTCTATGTTTTTTGAAAACCAGTCTGAAAGAAAGAAAGAAAGAAAGAAAGAAAGAAAGAAAGAAAGAAAGAACAATATATTGGTAGTTCACTTGTTTAAAAAGATTCAAACCAAGAATAAGGATTGTGCTCTTTGTAGTGCAAAAGCAGCCTTAAATTTGTGGATCCTATTGGAGAAAACAATTAATAATATATCTCTGTGAAGGAAGACTTAACAAATGTTGAGTACAATGCTAGAAAAGTCACGCAAGCACACATACATACATGGAAAAAGGATAAAAGTAATAACCTATGCTTCACAGAAAAACAAGAAACCCGAAATACCAAAATCATTGAGAAGCTTTTATTTAGACACAGTAATTCTATACTAATAATATAGTCAAGAAGGATACACACAGAGGATAATAACTGAATTACACCCCTCCTCTCTGTCTTAACTTTCCTTTCATTTTATTCTCTTGAGACTTCCTCCCCCCATCAAACTCCAGCAAGTTAATATGTATGGTCATATCACGCACCTTCACCCTAACCTTTGTAAGGTTTAAATAATTTTTTTTGGGGGGGGAAAAGAAAACATGAATGCAGTGGTGTAGTGAGGGTGTCCCCTGGGCACACCAGGTCACCCCATGCCTTGCAGGCTCCCCCCCTCCCCCCACAGCTCAGGACCCCCCTGCAGCCTGGCATCTGAGGGCATCCTCCCCCCCCGCCAAAGCCCAGAGCCATCCTGCAGTCTGGCACTCCCCCTACAGCTCAGCGCCCCCTGCAGCCTGGCATCCGGGGCATGGCCCTCCTCCCCCCTACCCCGTCACTATGCTACTGTATTAATGATGTAACAAAACATGCTCAATACAGAATAGGCTGCTTAATGTTGTTAATGCTGTATTAAGATATCAACCTGTCTGTGTCAAGACAATGTAATTGTAATGTCTTGTTAACGACCCGAACAATCAAAATCTTTTCCTCACCTCCCCACTAAAAAAATTTATAGGCCCAACAATTTTGAGCTTCCTTTCACAACAGTCTGAGTTTTGTCAATAAGGGCCTGGTCCTGTTGACACTGTGGTCAATGGAAGTTGTGCATTTGACTTCAGTGAAAGGAGAGTTTGGACACCGCGAGGGTATGCTTACATTTCAATGAAACATCCATCAGCAGTTTGGGTCAGCTGACTCAGGGTGCAGGGCTTGGTCTGTAGAGCTATACAATTGAACGGTAGATGTTTGGGTTTTGCCTGGAGCTTGGGCTTGAGACCCCCTGATTTGTGAGGAGCGTCCCAGAGCTTGGGCTCCAGCCTGAACCTGGACAGCTACACTGCAATTTTATAGCTCTGTGAGTCCAAGTCAGCTGTCCTGGGCCAGCCACAGCTGTTTTATTGCAGTATAGACATATCCTAAGGGTCTGATTCAAAGTCCAATGGAAAGACAACAATTGATTTTAGTGGCTTTTGGATCAGCCTCAAAATCCTTTCCCAACTGTTTTTAATTTACTGATCTTTCTTATTCTAGACATGTCTTTCTGGGCAATAAGGTCATGAACCCTTCATGTTAGTTTTTATTGTGCTTTTAGTGCTTAGTTTTAATTACTAATGTTTAAATAAATAAGGACAAAAATCTCCCATTCGTACTTCATCAGATTAATGAGGTATAGTCAGCTGTCATTTTAATCTTTTGCCACATTGTAAGGCTACACTGTTCACTGATTTACAGCCTGTGCAACCACACTGACGTCAGTTTGTGCAGGGCTGTAGGTCCATGTAGAATTTAGTTCTTGATGCCTTACGTACAATTTTACTGATTTATTATGCAATAGTTTTGCATGCTCAAATTAATATATATTAACAGTGAAACATAATTTCAGTGGAAATGTTAGAAATATCCTCTGTGGATCATAATGATCACAGCTGGTATGTTACCAATTATTTCAATGACATTTCACTCTGACGTATGCCATATTTTCTATACTGTGATGATTGCTAATTAGAATCACAACACTCTGTAGAAGCACAGAAGTAAGGGATGGCAAAGAACCATTAGACCAGGGGTGCACAACCTTTTTTTGGCCAAGGGCCAAATTGCATTTTCTAAGGCCACTCGAGGGCCACCAATGCAACGTGCGGGGGAGGTGTCACATCACATGATCCCCCCCACGTGCTCCGCTCCCAGAGGGCCGCACAGAACATGCTCACGGGCTGCAGGTTGTGCACCTCTTCATTAGACTATCCTGCACTTCATGCCAGTGCTGGAGATTTACCCCCAGTTCATTTTCTATCATTTTCTCTAGCCTAATCCAGAAAGCCCCAAGCAACAGGGCTTCCACCACAGCCCCACCAGGGGATTGTTCTAAAACATCTAAGGCCCCAGTCCAACCCATAAATGTCCCTCTCTGCATATGGATCTTAAGAGGGAAAAATTAAGGATCTTCCTTGGTGCAAACATTCTTCAAATATGTATAGTCTGTTGTTTTGCCTCCCACTGCTCTTACTCATCACTTAATAAAACTAGATCTATAGCTCTTAATTTCTTCACATAAGACATTCTCTCCAGTCACTTGATCTATTTCTTTTCTCTTTTCTGAATTACCTCCAGTTTGTCAGTATGTTTCTGGCCATATAATATTCCGGTATTGTCAAGACATACACTATAGGGCATAATATCCTGGATCTTTTATTAATTATTATTATTATTATTATTTATTATATTTTGCAGTATGCAACTACTTCACTGTTGAGAAAATGCATTTTGGTACTTTTGGTGTGACAAGGAAGTACATGAAGAACATTAGGCCCAAACCTGCCATCATAACCCAGGCAAGAAATCCCACTGTGTTACAGGTTTGCTTATGTAAGCACTGCAAAGTCAGGTAGATTAAAATGTAATAGACAAGTTTAAAGAGCTAAGAACCTGTGACATGGTTGGGTAGAGCCAGTTGGTGACAGAGCAGCTCCTTAGCTGCTTGTTGTCCAGTGTGAAGCGGATATACCCCATCACAGATGGAAAAAGAGAGAACAGCCCTCACTTGGGAGAAGTGCTTTGATGTACTTAAATGAAAATTGGTTTTTATATCAGTGAATTATGCACCATTGAAAATTGCACTTGGCACATGTGCAGAAGTTTCCAAATGGAATTTTTTTGCTAAACCTGTAAATAAGTCTGCTAAGGAAAGTTGCCATGCAAATCCATACAGGGGTAATTTACTTTCACCTTGAACAAAGATTGGAAGGTGTGCTTGGTTCTTTGAGAGCTCTTGCTTCAGCCCCTATGCATTGTGTAAGGAGATGAGGTGGTGGAATCTCCATTTTTGGAAACATTTAAGGCCTGGTTAAACAAACCCTGGCTGGGATGATTTAGTGGGAACGGTCCTGCTTTTAGGACCTCATGAGATCCCTTCCAGCCCTAAGATTCTATCAGAGAAAGCTCTTGTAGAACATCTAAGCTCCACAGAATAAGCAGAGTTTGCACCTTTTCTGCAGACTTCCTGAGGCAAGAAAATTGAGTTTAACTTTTCCATTTCTTAACTTCTGAGTGCTTAACTGTGCTGTTGTAATATTTTCTGAATATATAAGCCCATAGTTTTCTATTTCACTAAAATAGTTATTACATTTTTACTGCTGCTATTTTTCAGTTAGATGAACTGGTACTGAAAATCAGTTCAAATTTATTTTCTTAATCGTATGATGCATTTTTAAAATTACTATGTAAACCTGAATTATATCGTTTCCAAGATGATATCTCCAGGATGAGACTCTGTGCTTCCTCTCCTAGATATGCAGCACAGAACTTACAGCCCAAGGGGAGAGGAAGCACTGAATTGTTTTTAAACCACCTTTCTATGCTCCCAATCCTGGGATAATTTAGGCATCCCTAATTAGACTACCTAATTTATGGCTGCCCTCTGAGCTACAATGATATCATACTGCTCTTGCCTCCAGACCTATCTCCAGCATGCCCTATATGGTATTGTGGATTATGAAGTGGTCCTCATGAATCAACCTTGCATCTGTTAATCCACAGTGCCTGCACTAAACTAATCTTTCCTCCCCTAGGCAGGGAGATTTTAGGGTTATTTATGCCGCTCTAGCCTCTTCCCCCAATTTAAAGGGACTAAGTGGAGTGAAGATTTTATCCCTACAATATTCTACTTATAGAATATCAACTGCAGCCCACTACAATATATTTAATGTGTTAGTAGTAGGATGAAACACAAATCTCCTATTATGAAAATCCCTAATCAATATGTCAGTAGGTGGATAAGGAAAAGGTCTCATTCTGCAATCATTACTCATGCACATCTTCCCATTGAAGCCTATTACATTATTTGTATGAGTAGTGTGTTGCCTGATGGGGCCCTGTCTCTTTTCTCACTAAAATATCTTTATGTAAAGTTACATTGTCATTGTTGTAATGAACAAAAAGCTCCATTTGCAAAATATTCACTGTCAGTTCTGGAGACAAATTAGCCACAACAGGTGGTGTAATTGCACATGTTCATTGACAGCTCTTTGACTCAGATTCTTTGTCTTACCTAAAAGACACAACCAACGTATTTAGAAGTGAAAAACGGTTTGTGTGACGGTACAGTTTTGCAAATTGGCTAGAACTTTAAAAAAAACAAAAAACATAAAAAACCACCTTAATTTAAATTGAACACATGGGAGTGATTATAAATCAGACATAAAAGCTGAAAAAGAACTTGTGAATATATGGAAAGGTAAATGGTGGCCATTTGGTATACAATAAAATGGACTTTTTAGCCAGATAATGGAAACATAAAGCACGCTTGGTATTTTTCCAGACTTTTCCAGTAAAGGAAATGTATAACCTATTTTCTTTTATAACCAGATTTTCAATTTTCTTAATACTTGGCATTAGAGCTTTTAGTGAGCAATAGTGAATTGTCTTACTGACTTCAACTGGGTCTGCCCATGTGACTAAGGCAAGCAGAAAAATATTTGACACACAAACTGCCTGGATCAAGCTGCTAGAGCTCATTGCCTTCCTGGAAGCAGAAATGGGGCATTGTTTTTTTAAAAGTTTGAAATCTTTGCTCCACCGATGTCAATTGGAGTTTTGCCATTGACTTCAGTGGAGCCAAGATTTTAACCCAACACCTTCAAACTGTGTTTTGACATGTATGTTTAGTTACAGTCTCGCCCATTAAATAATAATTCACAGTCATAGATTCTAAGGCCAGATGGAATCATCTGGCTTACCTCCTGCAGAACGTAGGCCCAGGACCAGATTTCCAGTTAGGCACAGTAGGCACATGCCTAATTGCGCCTACATTCTAGGGGTGCATAAAGAGCAGTGTATCACTGCGTGGGGCAATGCAGCCCATGCCCAAGAGTCCTGGCCAATTTGGGGCCCCACTCAGGTGCTAGAACTCTGGCCCCATCCACTGCTTGCTGCTATTCCTCCTCTCTCTCAGGACCCCACTGCCATGGATCTCCGGTACCCGCTGAGGCCTCACCTCTCTGGCCAGAAGTCAGAGCCCAGGAGCAAGCATATTCCCCCCACCCACAGCTGTCAGAGCCAACTGTGCCCCCTGCATCCTTGTTCCCATGTAAAGATGGCCCAGCTAGCCCTTCTTTCCCTGGTGTGGAAAATACAAAGGTCAGCTATAGGCATTGGGGCCACTCAAGATACTGTCCCTTGAGGCTTGTAAGGTATAAATCCAGTCCTGCACAGGCCTTATAACTTCCCCAAAATAACTCCTGTTTTGAATAGAGCAAATCTTTTACGAAACATCCAGTCCTCATTTTAAAATTGCCATTGATGGAAAATCCACCACACCTTTTCGCAAGTTATTGCAACGGTTAATTATTCTCACTATTAAACATGTACTCTTCATTTCTAGTATATATCCAATGACCTCAGATTCATCACAACATCTTTTATGGTTATTTATACAAAAACAGTAGGCCTCAATCCTGCAACAGTTTATGCATGTGCTTACATTTATGCTTGGGACTAGGCTCATTGAAACCAATGAGGCTAACAATAAACGTAAAATTAAGCATTTGTTTAGGTCTTTGATGGATGAGGATGATAAATACCTCTTGTGATCATTTAGAAGTTTCTTCAACGAATTTTCTTGTGTTATTGGCTTGAAAATTAATTTAATTAAGTCAAAAGCATTGCCTGGCTTCTGGGCAGTATCTCTTTGAGGTTTTTCCCATTAGCTATGCCAGTAGATGTCAGATATATGAGGTTTTATAGTGCTGTCAAGATACAAAACATATTTGCAAAGAACTGGAAAATATTCAAGCCCTGCTGCTACAAGAATTCAGTGGCACTACTCATATACATAAAGTTAATAAATGAAATTGGGGTACTACTGAAGGCAAGGGGAGCTTTGCCCTTGATTTCAGTTGAGCCAGGATTTCACCCAGTGTGCATGTTGGGGGTGTTGTGGGCCCCACTCCTTTCCAGATAATACACATTAACCAAACCTACATGCTAACAGCAAAGTGGCATAGGCCCTCCTCTCCCTGACTCTCCCTATCTTGGTCACCATTTTACTCTAAACCACTTTGCAGAGTTCTCTTTTGGCACATTTCCTCCCCACTTAAAAATAGTAGTTTTAAGTTAAAACAGGCTTTAAGTTAAGACAGGCTTTGTATTTCAATATAAAAATCAGTCTTTTTCAAAAGAAAATTTTGAAATTAGTTAGGATTTTGATCTAGATATTTTTTACATTTTTTACTAGATATAGTCCATCATCAAGCAAAATGGTTACTTCAATTTTTGAGTAAAAATAAGGAATACTGTCAGATATCCCTGGATCATTTTTGTGAAACAAAATAAAATGTGAAAATCTCAAAGGCCAAGCACTTCATGTTCCAATGCAAATATTTCACAAAGCCCAGATATTTTTATAGTTGTAAAATAAATGAATAAAATAAATTCTTCACCTTCAAAACAGAACGGGTAATCAGTAGTTGTCATTGGTAGAGTAACTATAGTTTGCCACAGAGCCAGTTATGCTGGCTATCTAGGCAACAGAACGCTGCATGTAGACACTGGTTCCCTATGCTGATAGTCAGAGACACACAAGAATGATGCATAGCTTTAAACTTAGTGCCTTGGAAAGACATCACTGTGCCTCTTTGAGGTGACAAATCTTTTCTTCTTGAACGAGAGCTTTGGTTATTCCATTCTTCATAAATTCTTTCATTTAGTTCTCCTTTCTGTACTTACCCCAAGTACCTTAATATTTTTAAGCAGTAAGATGAGAAAAGAAAGCACTCTGTCAGGAATGATTGCTTATTTATTATGCATGTACTATTAATTACGTAGTCACCACTCAAAACATGTAGCAGTTGTAACCCATTATACTCATAAGGGGTTTCTTTAGTAATTTTGTCAATATAAGATGAAATATAAATATGTTTACAATTTATAAATCATTGTGGGAACTTATTTTTATTACTATTAGCATTCGTGTCTTGGATGAGTCTCTTTCACACAATACCTGTGAGATGGAGAATAGGGACAGGGAATTACTGTGAAGTTTGCCCTGTGATGTAGACCACACATTGGTCCCCAAAATACTATAGATGCTGGGAAGTCAAGGCCATCCATGTAGAATTTCTGTGTCTTTACACCGGGTCTTTACTTCCAATATTACTTCTTCACCTCCCCATCCCGGCACTGAGCACCCAAATGCATTATCAATCTAACTAGCTTTTAAAATAGCCCATGTAATACAAAGCTGAGGCTACTATGGCAGTCACCCATTGCAGATGGAAACTATGGGAAATATAGTCCCAGACATTCCATCACCACTCACTAGGCCATCCACCCCCAGTTTGCCCAATGCTCCTCTCTCTTTATGGTCCAGTGGCAGTGGAAGAGTCTCTACAAGATTCTTCAAAGGAGTGGACAAACATGTCCTCTTTTCTTCAGGAAGGGGAAATCCATCCATAGAGAATTCCTTTCTGATGTAACCTGCAGGTACAACAAGCCCCATATATCTAATCGCAGCTATCATTTTTGTTATACAGACACAATTGTATTTCCAACAGGGACTAGATGATCTGGGCAACGTAAATTCTGACTTATACAAAAATTCAGTCATGGAAAATGAACCAATCTATGTAATGTCATGACCTTTTTATTAAACCTGCACACCCAAAGAACTCTAATCCCTAAGCACATAGAATAATTACTACAAAGAAAACAGAATGCAAATAAACGGATATCACAAATGAATAGAACAGACATTCGGCAACAAGATGCAATGGAAGAGTTAAGACCCAAGTATAAACTTTGACACAATATCTTTGAATTGAATTACATTTCTAACAAAATGGTGAAAAATAACTAGACTGGCTGTTGAAGCATTAACCCTTGAAGAAACTGCCTGCCAACTCATGTAAGTCAATTCATCATTCTGTTAGCAGAAGTGTAACTGTGACAACTTTACATGGAGCCTGCATGAACGGCACATTGAAACAAGAATGGCCTTAAGCGTCTGTGTTTTTATACTGAGGTACTAGACTGATCTCAATCATTCAAGAATTAAAAACTGAAAAGTGTAATATATTATTCTCCCAGTCTTATAGTGCTTTTCATATACTGCATCTCAAAGTACTTTGTGGATATTTTTAGCCTATTATGACTTGATTGCATGGAAACATATGCAGAAACCAATACATATTCAGCAAATGCCCACTTACAAGGAGTATCATTTGTTTTAGTGCAATCAGCATTAATCTATAGTGGTATTAACTCAGAGGAAACATAAGTAAAGGCACTTTGGTTAGTTATCCCTTACTTTTTTCTAACAATAACAGAGGATTTCAAATTCCAAAGGGGTAGCCGTGTTAGTCTATTGTAGAAAGACAACAGAGTCCTATGGCACTTTTAAAGACTAACAGATTTATTTATCGCATGAGCTTTCGTGGGAGAAAATCCCACTTCGTCAGACGCTTTGAAGATAGGAAAGTTACAGAGTGGGAAGAGGATTTCAAGTATCTGTTTCAAAAGCTACCAGAAGATAAAATATATCATTTTAATATTTTACCCAAGAGATATACATCATTTTCAGATGAGATTCAAGAAGGATAGAAAAATCCTGTCTAATGATGGAAAGTTTAATTTGAAGTATTTTCACTGTCCATTAGCCAGCTTTTAACTTTTTTGCTGTTACTATACATACACAAAAAATCCTCAGAGATCAATTATTACTCTAGGTTTTCTTATCAACTAATACTTTTTACAGTCCTTTTAAAGTAAATTTTTTATTTTTAGCTTTTTTTTTCTGTACAATATAGTAAACACACCACCTATCCAGAACATTTGGAATAAATTGAGGGGTGAACTGTGCAAGTTTGTGATGCCTCCGGTTCCCTGTGGAACTCATTTTATGAAGATTCCAGAATCTAAGCTGTTTAAAAAGAATTCTCTAACATTTTTGCTGGGAGGAAAAATCTGAGTTAGATGTAACCTGATGCACCAATGTTTGCCTGATTGTTCGAACAATCTGTGAAAATAGCTCTGAGAATTATAAATACCCCATGTTTAACTCTGAAACCTAACAGATACATTTAAATGCCATCATGGTTAACTTATTTCACTGCTGATCAAAATATAGACAACAGACAACAACAAATATAGACAATTTTTCTTATACCAGAAACATCCTGTTAGTGGAATTTTGGGTTGGCATCATTAGTGGGTAGAACTTGGGTTTTTGTCTGTATTTTCCAGTTTGGACCTTGAGTAGGGTTCTCACTGAAAACTCTTGTCCCATAGAAAGAGAAAAACAATCAACAGTAAAATATTATTTCAGAAGTAGTAAACTAAGGGAATTATTGTGCATTGCACATCATTTTCTCAATGCGAGGCACTGATTTTCCACAAACTAAATCCTTATTTTCTGTGTTTTATTATAGCCTTTAAAATTTATCTTGGGCCTGAAGCTTCATTTACATTCTGCTGAGGATTCTCTGTCTAAGGATGTATGATCTTGACTATCTGAGGCAGCATAAATTCTAAATTAATTGAAAACCCACTGAAGGCAATAGAAAGACTCTCATTGACTTCAGTGGACTGAACTGATTGTTTATAGTGCAAGCGAAAGGTGTGTTTGTAGCACACGTAGGCATAACCATTCCAGCTTTGATCTAGTTAGCATAGCTATCAATAGCAGTGTAGACATAGTGGCAAGGGATTCAGCACGGGCTAGAAAGCCTGAGATCCTGGGTTTGTATGCAGGTTGCAAGCCAATGCTGGAGCCCTTGTTCAACAGTCTAACAGGCTGTTACTTCCGCTAGCTACACCAAAGCTAGCATGAATATGTGTGTTCTACAACCACACCTTCAGTGGTAGTGTAGACATTCAGACAGGAAAATGAGGTTCCAGCCCCAGCTGTGCCACAGCCTTCCAGTGTGACCTGGGCCAGGTCATTGCCTAATATCACTGTGCTTTGGTTTCCCCATTGGTACAGCAGGGATATTAATAATTAGCGTGAAAAACTTTTTGATCTTCCAATGAAAACACCATAAGTCCAAAGTAAGCTAAGTAGAAGAACTGATACAGGCCTAAAAATAGTCACAACCACCAGAGGTGCTCCAGTTTGTCACCTGCCATATTCAATTTGAAATTGTAGCTCAAAACATTCTTGGACAACACTGGATGAGTTTAAAATTATTTTAGCACCCTGGGTTGTTTCCTCTGCTGAAAGTCACTGGTATGTATGCTCCTAAATTCCCTAGGTAAAGAGGCTCCAGAGATCCAGGTTAAGATTCTGACTTGATATTCTCTTTGTGCAGCTCAGTAGGAAGGGGGTAGTCTGTGCTGCAGCTCCTGAAACTTCAGGGGCCTCGTGCGCCTGGCTCCCTCCTAAGGCACATAATAGTCTACGCTGGGCTGTAACACTTGGGTCTAATTTTGGTTGTTGGGTTTAGTGTGTTGGTTACTGGGTGGTGTTAATGGCCTGTGTTAGACAGCCAGTCAGACTAGATGATCTGGTGGTCCTTCTGACTTTAAACTCTATGGCTCTAAATCTCCTCAGAATTTCAGCCTGTGAATTTGAGCCCCATCTCGGATGAGAGACTTTCAAAAGTACCTTAGGGGAACAAGGCTCATACACTTGTGTTCCTAAATCTTTTAGGCACTTTTGAGTGTGTCCTCTTTACCTGACCCAGGTCAAATTATCATTCCCCTTAAAATACAGAATCACATCCTACTTTGGGCAAAAAATATTTGATACCTTTTATTTCATTTTCACTTACAATGAACTATTCGGGGCAAATTTCTCTACCACTATTCAGGCTTTTCTGACATCACAGTTCATGCATCAAAAATAGCACTGACAGACCCACCTCTCTTTCTTCCTCCACTGCGCAGTCTATGGGCTACTTGACAGTCTGGAGCCTCGCAAAAATCTTTGTAATACTAAGCATGCCTCTGACCTGCACCCTCTCATCTCCAGCTCCCCATACAAGGGGAATAATGGAAGGGAGATTCCCTCCTGCAATCCTCCTGCTAACAATTTCCAAAAGAAGTTTTACCTGAGTAAAAAAACATGGTCTTTTCAGTAGTTTTTATGGAAAAAAGGCACACAGGAAAACTGCTAACTAGAAAGTATCTCCTGTTCAGAGTGTAGGAAAACTACCAGAGCACAGAGAAGGTAATAGTTTTGATCTTGGTGAATCTGCCATGGCCGGTCAAATTTTTCATCAAGGTCTCAATACTGAACCATTAATGTCAAAGGATGTTTTGTTATTGATTTTAATGGGAATAGGTCTGGGACTCAACTCCCACTCTCCTTCCCTATAGAAAAGGTCTGTAGACTTTCACACATAAAAACAACACATTTCTATAAAAAACTGATAGGCTGCATGTTAATCACTCACAATGGCTACAGAAAACAACTGAGAGTTATATTCTTTTGATAGAATTCTAAGGGATGACTATAAAATGTATTAATTTCTAAGGATGGTTCAAAAACCTGTATGGAAATTATTTTTTTTTTTCCCTATTAAATTACAAGCTCTTCCAGTGAGAGTTTTCCCTGACATGAGTAGTAGATATCAGTGGGACAGATTACATGAATAAATACAACCAGGCTCAGATCCTGCACTTAGTCGTCAAAGTTTTGAATTAATATTTTGAAGACAAACATCAGAAGCAAAGACGAGAAGTGGCAATTCACTTCCTAATACTGAAACTATTACATTCACATGCCATTTTATTTGCTGGATCTTACAAGACTTCCTTAACTCTCATTGATGTCAGTGAGACTTGAGCACATGCTTCAAGTTAAGTATGGGCTTTCCTGAATAGAAACATGTTCCAGAATTAGACCATAATGAAAAGGACTTAATTTTGATCAATGTCCCAGTACTACTCATGTATCATAGTTCTGTTTTCTTCCCAGCAAGAGTGAAGGAAATTTTCTATTTCTAGGTTTGGAGCTATACCTTTGGGTAGTGATAGAAGCCTAATGCTTCCCCGTAGTTAATGAACACTGCCAACTCACATGCTTCAGTATCAGTCCCAAAGAATGTAGCAATAAGAGCAGTAGCTATGCTGAAACCTTAGAAGTGGTGCTTTCAAAAGACAATATGGATATGTAAATCACTCAGATGGGAACTGTTTTTAACTCCTCAAGGCAAATTTTTAACCTGTGAGTAGCAGCTATAGGGAAGAAAAAATAATTCATTAACAAAAATGAGAAACACTTCTAGAGCTAATGTTATAGGAACAGCACTGCCACCTTGCTGGAAGAACAAAATAACATGATTTGTGTTTCCAAACATTGTTTTGGTACTGAAAAAGATTAGCCAAGGTAAAATATGATAATAATCTGGTAATTAACTGAATTTCTTTTATCACAGTGGAAATGGCATGACGTGAACATCAATAACCTATAATTTCTCTTACACAAGTTCTGCATATATCATCACTTTATTTGTAATTACCCTTGCAATCACCCAAACTATTTTTTATCAGTTACTCAGAGGATTCAAAGGGATACTAAAGTAGCCAGGGTCGTCACATTATCTTGATCCATTGAGTTAAGGGCAACACCCCTGCCCCCCAAAAACTAAACCTAGTGTGACAAATACATTGAAAAGTTAATTCGAGTTATCTCCTATTTGATAACTCTTAGGCAACAGTAATTATGTAAATGTGCAGAATAAAAAAAATCAATTTAATTTCTTTTGTCTTTATAGTTTTAATTATAAGAAAACAATTTAATTAAAAATAGCAGAGGGCTGAAGTTTTGAAGAAACTAAACTACAGACATGGGACTCAGTTCTCCCCTTGAGCAGTGGATTTTTTGTATACATGGTGATATATTGTATAGTCATTTGTTTTACCACACTTTGGTTCATTATGAAATATGTTCAAGAGACCAATCAGGTTGATTTCTGTAAGCCAACAGTTTAGTACAGAAAAATGGTTCTATATGTCACTTGTCTCTAGGAAGCAGTCTTGTTACATTCATCTTACATAGTAGGTATGCTTCCAAAGTTACACTCCAAAGCTAGCTTTGTATATCCTACCTGTTTACAAGTTCATCATCTGAAACTATATTTAACCAATCAGCTTTCCACCTTAATTGTTTTGGTATTATGGTGTACCCCTTATCTCTTTATTTTGAACATATGCATTGCAAGCACCAACAGTCATGAAAGTACCAACTAGGTTTGTGCTAGGGCAGAATAATTATGTCTTGTACCCTTCCTATGGGACATTCCAATACTGGACTCCAAGGAGACCAAACTTTCTCCAGCCCTGTCACCTTCAATGGGCCCCCATTTAAACTCTTTTTCAGTGTACAACTTCAGAGATACTGCGCTTTGAAAATGACCTCTGCAGCACTGGTGTCAGCCAACATACCCAGCAGCATCCCCATGCTAAGGGATTGTATTTACAGGAAATCATAGCAACAAGTAAAGCTTGTCTGCTCATTAGTGGGCATACATTATCTCACAATAATGCAAGAGAAAATGTATGTTGCTATAAAAATAGCGTAGTATGGTCACCACAAAAAAGTAGAAGAATGATGACATATGATCAACATTGCTTCACAAAGTAAACACTCTGGTCATTGACATCTGCTGTTATCCAGCATAAATTAGAACAGTTATTAGCATGTTCTAATTTATGCCAGGGACCAACTCATCACTTGAACAGCCCCAGAATCAGAGGACCCAGCACACATGGAACTGCAAGCGCTTCTTTCTTCTCTGTGAATCTCTTTGCATTTGTTTAAATTATTGCAGCAGGACTCGTATTTTTCTCTCTTCCATCAGTGTAAATCAGAAATAAATCCAGCAAAGAAAATGGATTTACGCCAGAGTAGAATCAGCATATTTGCATATCCATTGTAACACACTTTATCTGCTGTATGTAGATAAGTAGTTGAGATCACAGCACAAACATGCCTGAAGATAATTCTTTGAATTTCTATTTCCTCGGCAGTTTGGGCATCAGAAATAATTATAGTAACAACTATGAAAATAATGTAACCAAAAGTTCTGGCATCTCCACCCACATAGTATGTATGACCCAGAACTTGTTGAGACATTTTCTTGACATATGCTAAACTGTTGGTTGTTTAATCACTCCAAGATAATGAGAGAACATAAGAGTCACTCATGGAGGAGATAAATTCACATCTCTGCTTGACAAATGACTTTTCAGCACTCAGCAGCACTCGTTGAACTTCATGCACAGAGTTTACCTGAACTCTTTTATCTTTGCAAATCCTATGCATTTCTCCCCAGACACGTTTGTCCCTCAAGAGATGGGAGTTTTGCCCCTCTTTTTTCTACAGAAATAAAAATGCACATCTCAAAAAAAGTCTCTACTTGTTGGAAACAGTGATAATGAATCCTAAAACTGCAATACTCCCTTGAGGACACTGAGTGATGACCACCTTGCTACAGTGTGTCATACAATAGCTTTCATATTTATCACATCTAATGACATTATATTTGCATTTCTAAACACAGTGGAATGTGGACGTCAGAGTCCAGTGTTTGCCCTTTTTTTGCTCACTTAAGGATTTAAATTCTATTTTTGTTCAAAAGTTTAATTGTTTGTGTGAGAAATCCTTGCATACAGGAGTAAAGATTTGTGTGGAACTCTTAGCTGACAGAGGGCTTCCATGAACTTTTTGCCTGCATTGATTCATAGAATGAGTTTCACTTTGAATTTTAGGAGAGAGGTCAAATGGAAAAAAAGAGAACAAGATCAAAGCATTAGACCATGCGACTATGAGTTAGGAACTCTGGGTTTTATTCCAGGCACCACCATTGCCTTGCTCTATGTCACAACAATTGTGTGCCTCAGTTTTCTGAGGTTCCTGTAAAATATGAAAAATAATTTATAAGAATAATATTAATCTGCCTTATGTGGGTTTTATCAGGGTTAATGGACCAATTTCTGTAAAATGCTGGAATTTCAAAGTAATGCATTAAAATACGATTCAAACAGCCAAAAATGTTATCTCTTGCCAGGTTTGGCGTCTGAACTGTGCAAAATGACCTAGTTTTATTTTGACTGTAAACCATAGAGAGTGGCAAGTCAACTAAAAACTCAGCACAGATATGCTTGAAGTTTGCTCCACTCTTACAAACTCCCTAAATCAGGCAAAGATTTAAGTAAGATAAAAATGAAACTAGCATCATTTAACCAGGTTTAAGATTCCACAGTGAAAACTCAGAAAGCTGACCAAATGAAATGGAAAGCTGCCTTTCTTATGAATTGCTTTGTTGTTTCACCCTTGGGAAAGATGTTCTCGGTTGTAAGTATCTTGAATGAAGGAAGTTGAGTACTTCTAAAGATAGTTTTAGAATTCCAGAGGTGAAGGCAAAAGTTGTTGACAAGGTTGATTCCATCACTGATTTTATTGTTTTGAAGATTTAAAATGTATTCATCCACAATTCTGCATAAGTATGCACATTTCACTAATAAAACCTGTATAACCTACCGTAACAACCACGATGCTTAAGGGTACCAGTATAGTAACAAAAGCAGCTGTGTTGAAATCCTGGTTCTAATGGCCAAAATTCCATTGACTTCTAACAGACCAGGGTGTCATCCTTGGCTTCTCTATAGCCCTTTTCTTTCTAGACTTCAAAGTGTTTTACTAAGGAGGCTAAGCACCACTAACACTATTTTATAATGAGGAAACTGAGGCAGAGAAAGGTTTAGTAACGTTTCCCAGGTCACACAGCAAGTCAGTAGCAACACTTGAAATCAAACTGAGTCTGAGTCTTTTTTTTTTTTTTAAACCTGATACAATGGGTGAAGTATCTGGCATGATGCATTGAAAGGAAGGGATTAATTGCATGGCATTCACAGCCAGAATACCTGTGGCTGCCAGTGCAGCTGCAGATGCACTTAAACATTTAATCAGGGAATCCTTTGGAAATGTGGGCACATCTTATTGGCCCCAGGTACATGAGGTCCCAGGGTAATATAGCGCAGTGGTTCCCAACCTTTTCAGTAATATGGCACACTTCAGTGAGACAAAATGCCATGGCACACCCACTTTTTTCAGCTGAATTGACTGCTCATAAACATCACATGTACTTATATTTACTATGGTTATGGTCTTACTAGGGGGGTTTTCAATATAGTCCATACAACAAGCGAAAGAAGGAGCAAATGCATTCATGTTTCAAATCCAGAAATGCAGAAAAAAAATACAGGCCATCTCAATTTTGCCCTTTGGTCACCTGTGTTTAGAATGTTCATGTTTTAGAATCAAAAGACCAATACCTTGCTTTTAATTTGATGATTTATTTTCATGAGTTTTATGAGTTGTAATTTGGATTGGATAGAGTATTGTTTAAGATGCAACAATGTTTGTTTTACATTGATTTTCATTATGTCTTTAAAAGAATTTCATGGCACACTTGGGACAGTTCTCATGGCACACCAGTGTGCCATGGGACACTTGTTGAAAACCACTGATATAGCACCATCACCCGCAGTAGCAAGAGGAAGAAGAAGCGGAAAGGGTGTGGGAGGGGAGGAGAGGAGAAGGAACAGCATGGGTTGTGTCTAGCCTGCTTTGACCATGAAAGTTTGGGGATCAGAGAAGACCCTGGGTGAAATCCCAGTTCCATTGAAGTCAGTGGGAGCTTTGCCATTGAATTTAGTGGAATCAGGATTTAATCTGTAATTATTACAGCAGTAGAACTTGTAGTTGCAATTGCTGTGCTTAAGGATTTAGACTTGTTGCAGATATACAAAAGTTAAGGAAATATATATTTTAAGAAAGTGAGTATCTTTTGTGTTTCCCATAAAGAAAGAACAAATCATGGATTTTTAGTTAAGATTACTCTGAGTTTGTGCCCTGCACAAACTCTGAATCAATTAATGTGGACCTGAGAGACCAATTAACATGCCAGGCTGCTACTAAAGGATGGGACAGGCTTAATTGACAGTGAAGCTCAGCTGAGGAGGGACTGGGAAGGGACTATAAGCTGAGGAAATTGAGAACAGAAGAGGGCTATAACAAGGAGAGAAATTCTGTAGTTGCGCTCTGTGACTGGAGAGATTGTGGTGAGAAAGCCCCATGGGGAGAGAGTTAGTATTCTATCCTCAGCAGGGAAATCTGATAAGAAGCTGGGGGAGATTTAGAGCATCTGCTAGTGGAGCAGGCCCTGCAGGGAGCCCTGATGAAAGGGCAGGATTTGGACTTTCAGGGAGATAATTATAGGTGGTATTAAAATGAGGAACAAAGCTGGAAAAACAGAGCAGCAGAGGTGAATAAAATTTGAGGAGAGCAGAGATCAGTTTAGACTGGTACTTTTAGTTTGGGGGGGTGTAGGCTAATGGACACTGTCCCAAATGCCACCGGCCAGTCCACCAGCCAAATGGATTAGTCGCCCCAGCCCCTCAGCGGGGCGAGGGAGGGGGACACAGGCCCACCCGACTCCCCTGTGTCCCAGGCCAGGGCCCTATCCAGTGGTGGGGTGGCTGCTACTGGAGCTAGTGGGGCTCCAACTGAAACACGCTGACCTACGCTCGCCCTGCCACCGGCTGTATGGTGGCTAGCCACCCCTGGGCCACTTCCTCCCTTCCTGAAGCCGGGTACCTGGATCTGAAGGGTTTCATCCCAGTTGTCTGGGCAAATAGCTCGGGTGATCCCGGACAGGCCCTCTGTATCCATTGGGGGCGGGTCTGGCAGCTCTTCCAGTTCCTCGGCAGAGGGCAGCTCCTCCAGATCATAGGGCCCAGTGGCTTTTGGCTGTTCCTCTTGGGGTTTGGGGTCCTCAGCTGATGGGAGTTCCTCAAGGTCGCAGGTGATCAGTGGTTCCTCAGGGTCCCCCGGAGAGATTGGTTCTGGGCCTGCCTCACGGTGGAGCCAGCAATGCCCTTTTCTAGCTCCAGTCTTGGGGATCCCCTACCAGTCGCTGGGGCCTAGTAGATTTGGTGGGCCATACAGCCTTCCAGCCCAGCTTGGCCTAGTCCATGGCCTCAGAGGTAGCATGTCCTGACTCTGCAGCCACTCAGGCCCTACTGAGCTGCCTGGCTGGGCTTTTATATCTCCCCTTCCTGACTGGGCCCCGCCCCTCTGCTTCCGGACTGGAGTCCTGCAGTTCTAGTGTCTGGCTGGGGAGGCATTCCAGGCTGTCTTCAGGCCTAGGCTCAGAGGAAGGCCAGGGGGATTCTATGGGAGGCCCCAAGGGAAAAGTCTGTGACCTTGGAAGGTGATCTGACCACAGAGCTGAGTTGAGGGGAGAGATGGACCATTAGAGCGGTGGTTTTCAAACTTTTTTCCTCAGGACCCAGTTGAAAAAAATAATTTATGTCTGCGACCCAACAACTAGATCTTTGTGCAATGCGTTCCAGTCTTTTGGCAGAGTCAGCAGGGAGTGTCGTGACCCAGTACCTGAGGGTCTGCGACTGTGGTACCAGATAGGAAGAGAGCTGTTATGCTACTTCTGGTCACAAGGAGGTGCTCCAGCAGTGAGTCTATTCTTTCATAATTCTTTTTTTAAGTTTAATGAAAACAGGGAGGAATAAACAAAGGTAAAACCTGTATCAGAAAGTGGAATGTGCTCTAGGAGCTGCCACTCTGAAATCTCACATGGCCTTGGGTTTTAGTAGACAAGAAGTTATGAGATTATTTTTTTTATAGAATTCTTTACCCTGTCTACATCTGTTCCCAAACAAAATATTCAACAGATTCTACCAGACAGCAGCTACTCAGCCTTCAGAATCTGTGGCCTGCTAGAAGAGCAACCACTCACATACTTCATTATCACACATGGTCTGTTTGGGCCTGACCCTATGCTACTCACAAACATGATGATTTGATGACCTTCCATTTAGGAGGGCCCTAAGGAAAAGGAACTTGCAGCAAAAGCTGAAACCAGTAGTTTTTCACCAGGTAAAGAGATCCCCAAGTATACGTAGCATGGCTGACCGGAAGGACTTATGGCTGGAGCTGTGCTGCCAAAATTGGCTCTCGGGTTATTGTAGTCAGATAAATTAGAATTAGACTTTAGCTACTTCCAGAATTGGGGGGGTGGAACATAAAGGTGGCATGGGACTATGGCAATTTGATCTGTACAGAGGGTCTATGCCAGCTATTAATGTTTTTTTTCCCAACCATTTTATTTGCTGATATAAAATGAAGCTACTTTGTACAGATTTTGCCCAGCTTACTCTAACAATAAAATTGTATACTGCTGTATGTTAAAAAAAGAAAAACAAAAACAAACCAGAAGGAAAAAAAACCCTTTATGGAGGAAAAATATAACAAAAAAGCCTTGAACGCCTAGGCTAAATCTCCCTTTGGGGATATCTCATCCTAGGGCTGGCCAGAATCCAGTTTGGTCCCCAGCACTACTTAGGGCTGCTCTGTTCTGTCCAGCTCCAGTGCACCCAAAAAACTAATTCAGCAGATCTCTGGCTATACTTCTTTCCCCCCCCCCCCCCCCCCCGCCATCCACCAAGGGCTATGGGTGGGGGAGGGAAAGGGAGGTGACAAAAAGCCATTATGCTGGTTCTATGCCATCTTAGAATTGAATTTCTTTTATGACAGGAGACTGCGTAGGGAGCCTTTTATCCCAGCTTACGAGCTAGTTTGCACTGCAACGATCTGACCCACTTAGGGTCTTTCTAGGTCACTTTAGATCCATACATCATGTATACAATTGTACGTTTTCATTTTTTATCACATTCTTCTTTGCAGTTGGTGCTTACATACTAGGGAGGCAGGCATGAATGCTAGAAAAATATTTTCAGTGCACAATCAAAGGCATCATCAAACATTCACGTTTGTCTCAGAGGTGTCTGGCTGAACATGTACACGAACATCAGTTTCAAATATGAACAAAGGCTTCTCCAGCTGCTACCACATCTGCTGCCAGATGAGCTGCTTCCATTGCCATTGAAATATTTAGGCACCGGTTCCAGGGTGCAACTTCTGGGCTGTCACCTGTCAGAGATCAAGACTAGTTTCAATACATGAGAGAGTAACCTTCTGATGCAAAATGTCAATACCTAAAACACTGGACTTAAACCTTGAAGAGAGCAGAATATTGTGAAATCAAAACCAGACTTGGAACGTGCAGAGTGTAGGTGAAGTTGTCAGGAAGATCAGACATAGATATAACAATATTTCTCTGAAATCACAATGGAAATAAAGTGGAAGCTTATTAGCTGGAGTAAAGCAGCATCACTCCATTTATTGCATCATATGCCTAACTATGCTAACTGAGGATCTGGTCCAGTAAACACCAGTGTGTTTTGTTGTTGGGTATCTGACCTGTATGAACTATCCATTTCAATTATACTTTCTCTAATACCTTCTTCGATGCATAAGTCTTGAGGAAGCTCTCAGTGCTGTGATAAACTACAGCTTTTAATAAAACTACATCACTTGAATATTGTCATAGTGTCCAAATTCACTGATTAAAAATGGATTCTGAATGATCCCGCAATACTTTTATCTTTCAAGAGGAATTTGTTTAGAGATCCAGAAGAGATACCTTGCCTATTTATAACCTTTGTTACATATTCTGCAACTGAAAAGTACTTGTTGCCTTTGGTGATTATAAAGACTCAAATAATTCAAATAGTAGAGACTCCTAATGCAAACATTCCTCTTCAATGTTTTTCTTTTCAGGGCGATTCTTTTGTCACACGCCTGCCTCTTAGCATCATTCATATTGTGCATTCTGCACTCTAGCCAAACAAATGTAATCTCTCAACAACCATAAAAGTTGTCAGGTGTTTTGAGATGAACAAATTAGTCCTCACCTGCCAAATTGTCAGCCAACTATTGGGCAATCATTCATTTGATATATTGTGTATTAAAGCAATATCCGTCAGCAGTGAAAATTGATAGGTATTAAAATGCCTTATTCCATGGGTAGCCCCAAAATATATGCTCTGCTGGCAGTAAGTGTATTCCACATGATTTACTCTTAAAAGGAAGACTGTCTACTCCTTTCAGCAACAGGTTTTAAATAAAATTATTTAACTATTAAGACTATATAAAAGCAACCTGTATTTTTATTGTTCTAATGGTACAGTAGTTCATCAGTGGAACTCCACATTGTGCTAGGTGCTGTACATACTAATACGATTAATCATCTTCGGGACTAGGACTATCCAAATATATGAAGAAAGATGATGGATGGATACAACTGGGAGAGGTCAAGGGACTGACATTACACAATTCTTCCTGCTACCTGTTTCCTAAACAATCCCCTCTTCCCTAAATACTTCATTTTCTGGTCAGTCTCAAGGATCACTCCCAGTTTAGCTTTGCTTCCCCCTCTTGTGACCACAGAGCATAATGACCATCCTTACTATTGAAGCAGAGGGTTGAATGCAGTTCCCCCTGGAGCCTGTGAATCAGATGGTAAAGTTACTTCAGAGTGATATGAGGCGTTGTCTCAACATGACATGGCTTGCCTATGCTAGTCCACTACTTTACATGTATAAGTAAAATTTTGGGACATCATTATTAGACTGTAAACTCTTTGGTGCTGGTACCACGTCTTCCTATTTGTACAGCACCTATCTTGAGTGGTGTTTTGGGGTGCCACCACAGAACAAAAGTAAATAATAATAATGCAAATTCATTGGATCCTTGTTCTCCTGCAAACGAAGGCTTCATGTGTGGCTGTGAATTAGTGTGCACGCCATCAGCACAGGCAATATAAAAACAGAATGTGTAAGCATTCTGTATATTCTGTTTAGAAACCTGATGGGTTCTCTCTTATGAACTGGTGTAGTTGAACTACAAAGTACATATTGCAGGCCTACCATAATCTTGTAGCTATATTTCAAAAGCCTCAATGATAGCATGTGCTGTGTTTCTATGCATTTGACTCAGAAATTGAATTTACATGGTTTCCCCCACCCCTTCTATTTGGTTGGGCTCAGTCATTCTCGGGGATTAATTTTTATGACTGGGTTATATATACTTTGAAAATTAGCAGTCTTTCTCTTCTTTCTTGAGCTTATTTTACTTGAGGTATTATTTAAAATATTTTAAAGATAGAGATTCTAAATTGTCTTCAATGCTTGAACAAATGATCTTGGTTGATGTTGAATAGCCAGTGTAAACATTAAAAATTTGCTATTTCACTTTGCTCATTTGCTGTTCTCTCATGCATCTTGGCAAATGTATCAGTCTGGTTTTCTGTAATAGCAGTTTCAGAAGTGCTCCTACATCCTGTGCCAAATTATTTAATGGTTGATATCTTTATAAGACAGAAACACATCATCATAATCCTATTTTTAAGTAGAACAGATTTTTGCAATGTTACAAACAATGCAAAGGCACACATACAGTTCTTGATTTTATTATTATGTGAACATGTCTAAAACAGATTCCACTTCTTACATAAAATAGTCATGTGCCTGTGTCATCTTTTACCTATATTTATTACCTCTATCTTGCTTTGCTGTTGGCTGCTTTTACAGAACTTTCCCAAGACTCAAATCCAGACAGTTCAGTGAAGGATTTCTACAAAGATGAAGCTGGCACTAACCCAAAGACTAAGTATTTCACCTTTATAGCACATTATTCTTTCACTTGCCAATCCTGGAAGTGCCCCTAATTGCATGAAATAAATAACCAGTCCCTTAAAACACCTTGTGTGTTGGGGGTATGGGGCGAATCTTTCTCCAGGATTTCTATGTGGAAATGACCCTTCTATGCATGGATCTCCCTTCCCCCCCTCTGTCTTCCTTTATGCTGTGAACAGAAGTCAGGCAGCTCTCCTAAAGGCTTGGAGATGCACATGGGAAAAGGAAATAAGGCATAAGGCAATATCTACATTCTTTCTGTTCCCTTTAGAAACCACTTTGAGAGAACATGAACTGTTGAGAGGGTGGAGGGGCCTCCACACCATTGAGGGTGTTAAATTTTCACTTACTGATCCAAAGGACAACAGAGTCCTGTGGCACTTTTAAAGACTAACAGATTAGTCTTTAAAAGTGCCACAGGACTCTGTTGTCTTTCTACAATAGACTAACACGGCTACCCCTTTTAAATTTGATCCAAAGGAGTTGCATTGCCAGGGAACAAGAAGAGGTGCTGGGAAGCCCTGAGCTGGTGTGAAGGAACAGGGCTTCCTTGTGACAGTCCTATAATTCAACCAGATTCCCCCAATGTTATGTTGATTTTATTGCTCTTTAGGGCATAAAATACTGCTTATATTGCAACTGGAGAGGAGACAAACTCCACCTCATTCATGGCACAATCAAATGTCAATCTCCCTTCTACTCTCTCTATTAACAATAAATTAACTTTATTTTTTTAAGAATGTGATGTGAACGCCACAATATGAAGCAAAGAATTTTGATCTTAAAATGACTGTTGCCACCTGATCAGGAATGAATCACGAAAAGATTAGCGAGTGGTTCCCACCACTCTTTCCCCCAAGACTGTGACAAACCCCATATACTTAGATCCTCCAGTCATGCATCCATTCATGTACAAAAAATTCACTGGCTTATAACCAACAAAGCAGACCACATTACTTGGCAAACCCAGAGTTTAGGTGCCACTTGCTGTAAAAAGTCATGCTTTGTCCCAAGAAAAGTACAGTAGATATACTGATGGTTTAGTTTATTCTGAAGATTGTGAACATTGGAGGAGGATTGGGTGAGGTGAAAAGGCACAATACCCCCTGAATATTTCTGAAACCATCTACTATATCTTCAGGGCAATAGTCTATCTGTATAATGCTTGTCAGTTGCCTATCGCATATTTAGGTGCTTGATCAATAATTTGGTGAAATCTGATCCCAAACTAGAAAACATGCCCTCTGAAGTATTAATCTAAGATCCAAAGATAATTCACCTCTTGTAGGAGTGATCTACCATTAGTTGCCAAAGAGGGTTAAACTCAGTCAGAGTCAAAGAAATCACCCAACCTTTCCTCTGTTTGGAGAAGGAATTTTAGGGAAGGGAAATCCTATCATCATATTGCTGTATATGGGACCTGATCCTCAAAAGATACATTTTGTAATTATAGAACCAAATCCTCCTTGACCCCACTGCTTTCAACATGGTCTAATGTGAGAAAATATTTATAACCACTAGAACCACTGTTTGTTTTCATTTTCATTTTCAGACCCAGATGCTGCTCTAGATATGTGCACATTCTCATTCAGAGGCACAATTCTGCTCTCCCATTATCGGTTATGCTGCAGTTTGGATGTCAAGTAAATCATATAATTTGCAGTCACATGGAGATTAAAAAAAATCTGCTGTGGATAAAAGAACTTGGATGCAGATTTATTGCCTAGGGTACAACCCTGCCAGGTGCTGAGTGCCACCTCAATGGTGCTATGCTCCATTAACTCCCAGGAAAGTCAACAGGAATGGAAAGTGTTCAGCCCTTTATAGAGGGGTGCTCAGTATCTGCCAGGATTAGAGACTAAATGAATGGCTGGAAAAAGCAAGCGTCCAATGGTTCCCAAGCTGTCCCTAGGCATTTTACTGCAAGATTAATTTCAAGTTTTAATGAAAATAAATGGTAATGATCTAATGGGGTTTTTAATTAGAAAATATACACAGTCTTTCAGTTCATTCCACAAGAGGGCTGGGTGGTTAGAAAGCAAATAGAGACTCAGACGGATTATTTCTGAACACAGAGTTACATATTACTGATTGGAAAATGGACTATTACTATTTATTTTAGCCTCTGTGCCATGTTGAGTTAGATTTGCCGTATAATGTGTATGCACATTTTGAGGAAATGTTCGTGATCACTCCTATAACAAATATGAAGGGAAACAACTTTATAAATGTAGTTATATATAACAGTGATGCATGCAGTTGATAATCCTGACTTACCCCAAACAGACCAACAGATAAGGTCTGCTCATGATTCCTTGAACTTCATGACAAAACTCACCTTTTACTTCACCGATGCAGAGCTGGCTGCTAAATCACGCTTCTCTAAGCGTAGCGGTTTAGGTAGAAGTTATCTCAGCTATGCAATATTTTCGCTCATGCCACTCTCTTGCTTTCTCAGTGAGAATACTTAACGTTACAAACATTGCCATATGGTTTCTTAAAGATAAAAATATTATCCTTGATTACTTTTCTCATCCTACTTCCAGTGTATTCTAAGGATGCAAATAGACTAAGGATGCTTGCTCTATGAAGACTAGACTATATAGTATATGGCTATTTGATGATAATAAATTTGAGACAACTTTAAAATGTAAGATGATTTCTCAGATTTATTGTTTAAAAATTTAATCTCTTTCTGCTTGGTATTTCTTTCCTTACTGCATGTTCCACAATGAACAATTCAAGTTTTCTGGAGTGGGTGGGTGAGGTCTTAAGGCCTGCATTTTGCAGGAAGTCAGACTAGATGATTGTACTGGTCCCTTCTGACCTTAGAGTCTATGAATCTATGAATTTTACAAAATGGTGGATTCTCTGATAGACTATTTTCCCTACCTTGAAGGGTAAAATAGAAGGCTTGCTTTCACAAGACAGAGAAACTGAGTATATTTAATGTAGATTGTATCAGGACTGTTGTAGAGTATTTGGAATTGTAGCAGAGAAGTGCACATGGTGAACCTAAACAAAGACAAAAGCAACAGGAAGCCACCATGAAAAACAAATGATGGGTTTATAGAAGATCTTAAGTGACACTTAGAAAAAGAGACAAAAAATGGCTTTGGTCTCTAATTCCTAAATGAATGGTTTGTTTCCTTTTTAAAAGTCAGTCCATTCAGATCATAGTGTGTGTGAGGCAACAGAAATTTTGATTTTCATGTTTGCAATGTCCTATATTTTCAAAATTGTATATATAATAGTGATAATGTATTTCTCACAAATGTGAATCTGGGATAATACATACAGAGACAATATTAATGCAATGTGAGGGATACAACTTTAAACATACATGTCAAGAAATGAAGAAAATTAAGACTGACAACACAGCTTCTCTTCTGATGTTGTGTATTATTGCATAGGGAATCTCTAATCTTCTTAAACAGGAAGTATTAAAGAGAACAGGTACAGATTTCACCAGCTTTGCCTCCTCTGTTTACCAGAGACCATGGCCCATCTGGAACTCTATACAGCATCTAGTGGCTGACTAATATACTACCATTAAACACTATTACACCATAAAATCGATGGTGGTGGGACCTGATTTGGGGATAATAGGGACATATGCTGCAAAGGCTTGCCTGCATGATTTCCTTTGTAGAATGGAGGCCTAGAAAAATAAAAAGGAATCTGTGCTTTCATGAAAGCACAATGTTCCGAGTCTTTTTCCTTGCCAAGATACTCAGAAATGTAAACAGGTTAAATACCATGCCTATAGCCTAGGATTGGAAAAAAAAGCTGCTGGAATCCATTTTTATATCAGGTGGCATGACAGGTTCCTATAGAACACACACACTTTTTAAAGAGGGGTCAGTTAAAGCTGGAGTGCAGCCCAAAGAATCTTCCCAAGAACCTTTCCAAATGCTTAGGGTGGCCATATGCTGTATGAACAGGAATAAGTTACATTTTTGTGGGGGAGTATAGGAATGGTGGGCAGAAATAGGTTACATTTTTTGGTGGGGAATGTTGGAAATATTTTGCAGGCCCAGGCAGGCTCTGAACATTACCTCACCAACACAGCGAATATAGTAACTCCTGTTACTATTTAGACTGTTTGCTTAAATTGATATCCAAATATTTACTGTGGACCAACTTCTGCTCACTGCTAATTAGTGGTGGCATTCTGAACCCCCTTCCAGAGGACCTATATTCAATTTTTGGTTTCTTACAGGGATAGCATAAAGTTATGGAGGGATATTGAGTTTCTAGGAGAACATTCATATAATTATATTTTGGTTCAAACTATTATCTAAAACCAGATCTCCCAAGACCAAGTTATTTGTCTTTAATGCCACTTATTTTACTTTGTACCCCCAAAATATTTCTTAGGTTCATTATTAAAAATATTCCCCATTAAGGAACCTAAGATCAATAGATCCTGGTACCTCAGTTTCCTATGTGCTTCTTTATGGGTTTTATAAGATCTTTGGGAGAAGGACCATAGTTTCATATGTCTCTGATAAATGACTACATTCATTTAACTGGTATAAATAAGGAATAATCCCATGGAAATCAATAATTATTCCAGTGGAAAAACCAAAGGAAGTAGGATCAGGCCCAATAAATATTCATTTCATTTGTCATCTCTGCAGATCAGTTTTATGAGCCATACTTCTAGAGATCCTTCCCATTGGATGTGGAGCCCTCTGCTCCCACCCCTGGAAAGCCCTCTCTTTCCTGCTCATCTATAACTTGCTATTCCTTTCTCTCATTCTTTCCTCACTGTCACAACTGGTTTGGGTTTTTTGGGGAGTTGGGAGTTTTTTGTTTGTTTGGTTTGGTTTGGTTTTTTGGTCTTTCACAAAGCCAAATCTATCCTCACTGATCTCCTTCCCTATAGCAGAGCTACTCATTCCACCTTATTATGACTCCGGTAACCCTATAATGTGTATGTACATGGGGAGGAAGGAGAAGGGATTGAAGGTTATTTTTTATTCTCGGGGAACTAACCCATGCTTTCATTGGAGTTGTTAGTACAATTTAGCTCTCATGTTAAAGCTCTTCTGACATTGTCAGTGAGCTGTGGTCATAAAACAAATAATTTTTCAAAAGTTTCAATCCCACAAGTAAATTTCAAACTAACATTCAGAGGTCTGAAATGTAAGTAATGTGATTGCTCTGTGAATCTGTCCAAAGATTTGTAACTTTCTTTGAACTGAGAGCCAAACTTCTAGCTTCTGCCATATGCCTTCCATGATCCATATGAATGTAGACACACAGATGTCACAGTTAATGTAATTTATCTCCACTCTTTACATTAAACTGGCTATTTTTAGATCATAGTGGAATGAATAAACAATTATGTTTTTCATTTTTTGATGTAGAAATGTATGAAACCCGTCAGCTTCATCAGATATGTCAGTACACATTGTAAACACTGCCTTTCCTCACTAGTTGGCATGGTTGATCCACACATCTCTGTAAAAATAACAAAGCATGGTAGAGGTTAGAGTATGTTAGTGGTTAAAGCCCAAACCTGGATTGCAAGGATATGTGCATTCAATTTGTGCTTTCATGTTGTGAGCTCTCCCTTTGGGAGTGAAAATGACTACTGTGCAGAGCAACACAAAGGCTCTGCACAGGACTCAAGTGAAGTGTTATAATAAGACTGATGTAGGTTCTTTCCAGAGGGTGAGTTTTACTCTGCTTTCCCCGCATGATCTGCCCACCCCAAAAAAGGGGAGGGGGGACAAGCAAACCTATCTCAAAGTGGTAATGTGAAAATAAATTCATTAGTTCATCAAGTACTTTGAAATCCTGTGGCTGAAGATACTGTAGAAGTGCAAATTATTTATTATATATGGTTCCCCAGTACAAGATTTATGTAAGTGGCCTTGTCTAGTTTAGGAAAAAATGCATGTTGTTAGCTAACATACTTGAAAAGTCTTCGGTAGACAAAGCACACTGCCTTTAACACATGCTAATTCCAAATCCCACCCCCAGCTTTAAAATGGATGGGATACCTTAAGAGCCTAGTGTCTATTTTTTGAGTCTTCATTTTCATATACTACTAGGGTCTTAGGGGTAGAAGACATAATACTTCATGTTTGTAAAGTGCTGTCATTGTACAGCTCTCTAAATACGTATTGTATTACAATACATTAATAGGTTAGTAGAATTGTTCAGGAAAAAAAATTCCCATGAAAAATGTTGGCAACAGATTATCATAAGGAGGAGGGGAGGAAATTCATTGAAAACCCAAATTTTTCAGAAACTGCCTTTCACTGCAAAAATGTCAGTTTTGTTTTTAAAGAAAAACAGACGTTTTGTGTTTGCAAAAAATTGACAAAACTTTTGATCAGCCCTAGTAGTTTTCTTAGATCTGGTTTACACCTAAAACTTATGTCAATCTCACTTATCACTCAGGACTGTGAAAAATGTGTCCTGAGCGCAGGTGACTAGGGCAATGGGAGGATTCTTGTAGTAGCCAAGTTACTGCCTCTCAAAGAAGTGGATTACCTTGCTGGAAAAACCTCTTCCATCAATTGTAGGAAATGACTACGCTACAGCAGTATGTACCTTGTAGAGTAGACGTTACCCTTCATAACTGGAGTTGGTCAGAAACAAAGTATCCTATGTCACTGAGTTTAGTCAATAGAATATTTATGATTACATTAGATGTTTCTATAGTGTTGAGCACTCTTGGTAGTTTAGCAATAAAGTACTGACACCACCTATCCCAGACTAGAAACTGCCCAATGACCCTGAGTTAATAGGTTTAATTTGTGAATTTAAATAAGTACTCCCAGCCTCTTCCCCAAGGCATGGGCATTTGTCTCCTGCTGTGATCTGTTGGGTGAATACTGACAAGCGTGTCTCTCAACTTCCAAACCTGCCATTGTGTAACACAAGACATTGCAACGTGTGACAAATTACCAAAATGTGGAACGTGCCTATTAAAAAGCATTCTAATCCACCAATTATGGTGCAATGCAAGTATGAAACCTGTTTCTAAATGTTTTCTCCAAGGATTAATGAAAGAAAGCAGTTTTGTAATCTGGACCAGGATAATTTTGTGGGATGGGGCGCTCGTGACTGATGAGGTTTTATCATTTAATATAAATAAATGTATACTGTCACTTAGCACTCTGTGCATCACAATACTCTTCTCCCATGCTTTGGCCACTGGGGAACACAGGCGAAGGAGGGTCCATGCCCACTCTGCTGCTGGTACATAGGGACAGGGGTGCAAGGTGATAAGAAGATGGGCCCTAATAAGGCTTCCCTCAATCTCAGTCTTTCTCTCACACAGTACCATTAATGGCACATACCTCATCCCTTAATGAATAATAGCTGCCCACACACACAAACAACCTTTAATGAAATTGGGCTGCCTCCATTCACAATCTGTTTCTCATCCCCTTTATGTGCATGCACACAATAAATACTGGTTGCCTCTACCCTTATCTAAGGCCTGTTTCCATCTGCTGCAGGACAGACTGGGGCCCCATATTTGCAGGTGCTACTCTTTCTACTGCAGCTTAAGGATCCTGACCCTCACTGGGAAGATGATTCAGCAGTTGCAGTAACTCTTGGCCTTCTGCCCTCATGCAAGCAGAGAGAGACCTGGCAGGAAAGGAAGGGAAGTATTCAGGAACCAACAGCAAATTTAAGGTAGGGGAAAGGTGAGGAGGAAGAGAGCATTTCTGCTAGGCTGACATATTTACAAGGGAGATTAATAAGAGATGAGAACCATGTCTGTCATTTCCCTGCATTCCCCCTCCTGAACATTGGTGTGCCGCTCCCTCACCTTACCTGAAATATGATGTCAGCCCTCAGGCCTCTTCCCACTCCTGTGTAAGAGGGAGAGCATAGACAGATGCACAGAAAAGCTGTGGCAGTAAAGCCAGCTCCCCCCAGGTAGCAGTTTCCTGTCCATTCAGAGCAAGAAGGAGTAGGTTGTGCAAGGAGGCTGGACTGTCTCTAAAGCAGCATGTTCCTCCTAGTGCTGTACAGGTTAGAGCTCTGCTGATAAGTCACAAGCACAGCACCACTCACTGGACCAATCCCTCACCTTTCAGACACACTGTATTGCATTGATTAAACATGTGGAAATCCTTTGCTCCACTCCCCCCTGCAAGTCCAGTAGTCTTGAGAACCTTCCACCCCAAGATTTATGGACAGGTACTGAGGATATCTTCTCAAGAAGTGAAGGAGAAGGGGGAAAGAGAGCTGTTATACACAAACAGATAGCCAGAAGAAAGAAGATGGGAGAACCTTGCTGGGCGATGAGGAAGCACTCAGAACTGCAGGAGAAATAAGGGAAATTTCCCCCTTCCTGCTCCAATTACACACAGCAGCTAAGAGTACAGAGTTCTCTTGTCTCCCATCAACAGTGGTAGATGAGAGAGGGTGTGGAACCTAGGCAATTCTGGGAATGTTGAAATGGCAAGGACATCTGTTGAATGAATACCATTGCATATGTCCTTTCTTTCCATTAGCTGAAGACCCTATCTGCAAACCATAGCCTGAAAGAACTTTCATGGAAGTAGAAAGGGAAAGTGCAGGGTAGCAGCAGGATGGAAGACTTTAGAGAAGGCACCAAGAGCTCTTTATGAGCAAGATTTGAATTCTAGCTGTAGTTGTACTATTTCTATCAATAGTTTTCTTAATAAAGGGCCAGTTTAGTTTTGGAGGCAGGGAGATCTGTCATCTTATTACCTAGCATGCAACACCTGAGACATGATGGCAGTCATTTCACTGAGACTCATAGCAAGGGAAGAGAGTGTGAGTAACAGGCAAAGAGATTGTGCGGAGTCACTGAGACCACCAGGAATGCTGGGTTTCCAGATAGAAGACATTGCACAAACAGCATTGGAAGCAAGAACAGTCTGAACAGAGATAACCAAAGGAGATAAAGATGAAAAAGTGAAGATATAGCTGTTTTATTATTTTCTTGGGTAAAAAAGGATGAGACATGAGAGAGTAAGACTCTATTGCCAGGAATAATGCCCTCGCCATTGCAACAGCTGAAAAAGGTGTTTGAAGGCTGTTACCCACAAGACAGAATGACACTTGTGTAGAGAGAGACTGGATTTTGTACTGAAAACAAAGAATAAGGGAGAAGGGAATAAATATTTAAATTATAGAGCTGAGGACTCTGGCAACCACATGCAGCTTTCAAAGTGTTAAGGATTCCCAAATTAAAAACAGGATTTGTGGGATATATGATTCTTGCTTACAAGAGAGATTGAGAAAAACCCCTCCAAAAAGTAAGGGGTGGTGAACTGTCCAGGAAAAGCAGCAAAATGAAAACAGGCACCAATGCAGAACGGATACACAAGGTCAACCTAAAGGACCCCAGGCAGTAGGACTGAGACAAACTTACTAAAAAAACGTAGGCATCATGGTCCAGTGTGTATACTGTGAAAAGCAACAGAAAGGGTACAGCAAGAAACAAAACCAATTTGGAAAATGGAATCAATCTGGAAACAGACCCAATTTGTCCCAGGACTTCAGCTACCTCAAGAACTGAAAAACAGCAGTACCTGCAGTGAGTAAGGATTTAGAGACTTCCAATAAAGAAGAGGATAGCAGCAGTGTGATTTTTAGCATATCAAAGATGCTCAATGTATATATACTGCAAAAGAAGGCTCCGTGCCATTAAACTGCCATATTCACAACTATGATATTAATTCAATTCCAGCTGGATTCAGCAAGACTGATAAACAGCAATATTAAACTGGGGAAATGTGGCTAGGGGCCTGGGATATCCAAAAAAATCACTTTGAGGCCAGTGGGCAAATCCAGGCTGTTAATAAGAAAACCATGAAATGAAACATTATTGCTTGGAGTTCATAGTAGCTGACACACATGAATACCACCCACTACTGGGCAGCAGGCAATGTTCCCATGAATGTACATGTGTACTTAAACTTTAAATACCTTTAAAATGTACTTAAATGCAAGTACTAAGTCCAAAATATAGAACTGAAGTACATTTTTACATTTGTACTTATATTCTTCAAATAATTTGCATTTAAGTACATTTTAAAGGCACTTCAAGCATAAGTGAGTTTATGTGCAAAACCTTTTACAAAATAGTTATTTTTCGGAAAAAAAATTACATCATGGAACACGGGGAATTATACACTGGTCAGTCCAAGTTCAATACCTGGAAAGATACTGGAACAAATTACTAAAAAAATGAATTTTTAAGTACCTGGAAGATAAGAGTTATAAGGAATAGTCAGCATGCATTTCTCAAGAACAAATCATGCCAAACTAACTTAATGTCCTTCTCTGATAGGATTACTAATCTAGTGGATAGGGATAGCAATAGATGGGATTATACCTTGATTTTAGTAAGGCTTTTGTCATGGCTTGGCATTCTCATAAGTAAACCAGGGAAATGTGGTCTATAAAGTGGATGTACCACTGATCAAAAGACCATACTCAAAGAGTAATTATCAAGGGTTTGCTGTCAGACTGAGTGGAGTAACTAATGGGGTCAGTTCTGGGTCTGGTATGCTTCAATATTTTCATTAACAGCTTGGATAATGGAGTAAAGAGTATTCTTATAAAATTTGCAAATGACACCAAACTGGGAGGTGTTGCAAGCACTTTGGAGACCAGGTTTAAAATTCCAAATGACCCTGACAAATTGAAGAATTGGTCTAAATTCAACCAGCTGAAATTCAACATAAACAAGTGCAAAGTACTTCAATTAGGATGGAAAAATTAAATGCTCATCTACAAAAGGGGGAATAATTGCCTAGGTGATAGCTCAGCTGAAAGGATCGGGGGAGGAGGGTATTATGAACCACAAACTGAATATGAGTCAGAAAGTTAATCAGCTGCAAACAAGTCTAATATGTTTCTGGGATGTATTAAGGGGTGTGTTGTGTGTAAGATGCATATGGTAACTGTCCCACTAGACTTGGCACTGGTGAGGACCAGTGATGATGCAGACCAGTGATGATGACCAGTGATGATGCGGAAAAGGCTGAAGTACTCAATGCTTTCTTTACTTCACTCTTCACAGGGAGGGCCAGCTCCCAGGCTACTACACGGGGTATCATGGAATGGAGAGAAGAGCAGCCCTCGGTGATGGAAAGTCAGGTTAGGGAACACTTAAAGAAATTGGATGTGCACAAGTCCATGGGGCCAGATGAACTGCATCCGAGGGTGCTGAGGGAGTTGGGGGAAGTGATTGCAGAGCCGCTGGCCATTATCTTTGAGAACTCGTGGCGAACGGGGGTGGTCCCGGAGGATTGGAAAAAGGCAAATATAGTACCTATCTTTAAGAAAGGGAAAAAGGAGGATCCGGGGAACTACAGACCGGTCAGCCTCACCTCAATCCCTGGGAAAATCATGGAGCAGGTCCTCAAGGAATCCATCCTGAAACACTTGGAGGAAAAGAGAGTGATCAGGAACAGTCAACATGGATTCACCAAGGGCAAATCATGCCTGACCAACCTGATTTCCTTCTATGATGAGATGACTGGATTTGTGGATGCGGGAAGAGCCGTTGACATGGTATACCTTGACTTTAGCAAGGCTTTTGATACGGTTTCCCACAGCATTCTCATCGGCAAGTTAAGGAAGTATGGGTTGGACGAGTGGACCGTAAGGTGGATCGAAAACTGGTTAGATCAACGGGCTCAGTGGGTAGGAAACAATGGCTCGATGTCTGGTTGGCAACCGGTAACGAGTGGAGTGCCCCAGGGGTCGGTCCTGGGGCCGGTTCTATTCAACATCTTCATTAATGATCTTGATGATGGAATAGACTGCGTGCTTAGTAAGTTTGAGGATGACACCAAGTTGGGGGGAATGGTAGATACTCTGGAGGGCAGGGACAGGATCCAGAGAGACTTGGACAAATTGGAACACTGGGCCGAAAGAAACCTCATGAGGTTCAACAAAGACAAGTGCAAAGTCCTGCACTTAGGACGGAAAAATCCCATGCACTCCTACAGGCTGGGGACTGATCGGCTAAGTAGCAGCGCTGTAGAAAAGGACCTGGGGGTTATGGTGGACAGGAAGATGAATATGAGCCAACAGTGTGCCCTTGTTGCCAAAAAGGCCAATGGCATATTAGGCTGCATCAGTAGGAGTATTGCCAGCAGATTGAGGGATGTGATAATTCCCCTCTATTCGACACTGGTGAGGCCGCATCTGGAATACTGCGTCCAGTTTTGGGCTCCCCACTACAGAAAGGATATGGACAAATTAGAAAGAGTCCAGCGGAGGGCAACAAAAATGATTAGGGGGCTGGGGCACATGACTTTTATGAGGAAAGACTGAAGGAACTAGGCTTATTTAGTCTACAGAAGAGAAGACTGAGGGGAGATTTGATAGCAACCTTCAACTACTTGAAGGGGTGCTCCAAAGAGGAGGGAGCTGGGCTGTTCTCGAGGGTAACAGAGGACAGAACAAGGAGCAGTGGTTTCATCTTGCAGCTGGGGAGGTCGAGGTTGGATATTAGGAAAAACTTTCTCACTAGGAGGGTGGTGAAGCATTGGAATGGGTTATCTAGGGAGGTGGTAGAATCTCCATCTTTGGAGATTTTTAAGGCTCGGTTGGACAAAACCCTGGCTGGGGTGATTTAGGGGGAGTGGTCCTGCTTTTTAGCAGGGGGTTGGACTAGATGACCTCGTGAGGTCCCTCCCAACCCTATTATTCTATGATTCTATGATTCTATGATCCAGCTGGAGTGCTATGTCCAGTTCTGGGTACCACAACTTAGTAAAAATGTGGACAAATTGAAGCGACTAGAGAGGAGAGCAACAAAAATGATAAAAGGTTTAGAAAACCTGACATATGAGGAAAGATTGAAAAAACTGGGCATGTTTAGTTGTAAAAAAACCCCACTGAGGGTGATAACAGCCTTTCAATATGTTAAGGGCTGGTATAAAGAGGATGGGGGTCAATTGTCTTGGTGGCCAATAAAGCTAGAATAAGAAGTAATGAGGTAAATCTGCAGCAAGGGACATTCCAGATAGATATTAAAGCAAAATTTTCTAACTATAGGTGTAGTTAAACTCTGGAATAGGCTACCCCAGGAGGTCATGGAGTCCCCAAGCATTTGAAAATCATTTGGACAAATACCTGTAAGGGATGGTCTAGGTTTACTTGGTCCTGCCACAGTACAGGGGACTGGATTTGCAAGTTTCTATGATTCTGACTGCCAGAGTTTTTTTCTTCCCCAGAGTTGGCCCTGCTGTTGCACCAATAATGGAAGGTGGTGGCTCCGCCTGCTTCACTTCTTAGTCACTGCAACTGGCAGCAGGGAGGCACCCAGTCCAGCCCATAGGTCTCACTATTTTGTATTCAGGGAATGAGTTCAGCAGTGTCACCCTCTGCAAGGTGGGATAAGAAACACCTGTCAGCCACTGAGCACATTCCAGTGCTGAAGGGATTGTTGGGAAATCAGGGCTAAGAAATTGCATAATCTGCTGTTGTCTTTCATTGTTGCTCTTTTTCTTTCTCTTCCACGATGTGCTTATATGATTTAGCTAGTTCCAGAGGGGTAGCCATGTTAGTCTAGTTCAGCAAAACAAACAAGGAGGCATGTGGCACTTTTAAAGACTAATAGATATGTTATGATTTAGCTAGTTGTCCATATATTCACCAGACAATTGCAGGGACTACAGGGGTGGAAAGTATTTGTGCTTGTACTTTTACTTAAATAGATAAGTATTATTTCCACAGCATACTTATATTTTTAGGTACTTCTGCAATGGTGGTTTTGGAACTTAAGTCCTTTTTATCAGCCACCAAAACTATGAATTAGATCACAATATCACCACAGAATATCCCCGAAGAGAAAGAGAAGGGAAGATCATCACTGTGGCCATTACCAGCATTATAACAGAATATATGGACATATTCCAAGGAGATGGGCACCTCCAGGGAAAACTGAACCTAGAAACATATCCCCACAGACAGCCTGTGAGATTAGTGAAAAGCAGAGCTCCAATAGCCCTGGGGGAGCTGTTGAAGAAGGAATTGGCAAGCCTGCAATGAAGAGGCATCATTATACCTGTGGAAACTAGCACAGAATAGCTCAGCAGCACAGTCACAGTGAGCAAACATTCAGGTGAACTTAGAATATGCATTGATCCAAAACCACTGAACAGCCCATTGACAAGAAATCACTACCTATCACTAATGACTGTGGACATACTATCTGATTTACTCAGGGAAAAAGTGTTCATTGTTTTATGTCAAGCATTTGTTCTAGTATATTGAGCTAGATGAGCCAGCTAGCCACCTGACAGTCTTTCCCATACCTTCTGGCAAGTAGTACTGGATACATATGCCTATGGGCATTAGTCTGGCCACAGAAGTATTCCATTGTAAACTGAACCAGGCACTATATGGACTCCCAGACAACCATCAAAACTGTAGCTAATGACAGTCTGACTATACAAGAAGGCAATTTCTCAGAAGAGGAAATGCCAGGCCAGGATACCAAGCGGTGGCAATTTCTAAACAGGTGTTGGGTATGGAATATTAGGTTGAAGCCACAAGCTGAAGCTGAGCAGAACTACGTTTTCCTACATCAAACATCTGACTTCTGTGGGACTTTGGATGGACCCTGAGAAACTGAAAGCCATTAAGGAAGTGTCCAGACCAAATAATATTAAGTGGTTCAACCATTTATAGGGACATCCAACTAGCTTTCCAGATTCTGCAGCACCTAGTAGAAGTGCTTGAACCATTGAGATAATTAATGCACATACAGTACAGGAATGGTCAGATACCCAAAAGCAGGCATTTGAAAGAATAAAGAAGATCATAAGTGAGACACCAGACATAAAATACTCCAGCCGTGTAGAGCAGCTAGAGCTACAGTATGATGCCTCGGAGCAACACACATTCAAACCAGCAGCCAATAGCATTTCTTACTACGTCCTGACAATCACAAAAAGGAGATATGCTCAGAAAGGAAAACAAGCAACAACCTGTGCTCTCTGGAATGGAACAAATCCATCAGTTCACCTTTTGGATAGGAGGTGGATGTGTAGTCATATCACAAATCATTAGAAAACATCATGAAGGATCCTCTGCTGGGAGCACTTAGGTGACTACAACACATTCCTGAGAATCTATCACTCGGTGATGAAGGTATAGTACTGCCAAGGAAAGTCAATAGTGGTAACGGTTACACTGAATGGTGCATACATTCCAGAGTTCTACTGTGGGACAAAAGCTAGCCTATCAGCATGCTACAATACTTTCACTTTTGTGATGGGAGGTGCCGGGAAATCCACAGAGCACCAAATAGGACAGAGTGAAACAGAGAGCAAAACAGTTCATCCCACAAGCTGGCAGATCTCAAGAAGCAAGTGCCACACACACTTACCCCTTTTTACCAGATAAAGGATGAATTCTGTGTGCAATACAGGGTCTTGCTTAAAGGGAACTGAACAGTAAACCGAGCAGATATAAGAGGAAACATTATGAGCAGGGTATACACATCACACCTGGCTACAGAGGCATGCTTGAGATAAGCCAGAAAGTATGTCTGTTGGCCAGGCCCAGTTGTGAGCAAACATTGAACAGTGCACAATATAAAAAGAGTCTAGTGACAGGCAACTCTACAGCCTCACGAAATCCCTACCCAACTCTTGGAAAAGATCAAGTACAGAAGTGTTCATTTTTTGTTAACAGGGATTATGTGGTCTCAGTAGATCATTGTTCCAGTTTCTGGGAGCTGCCTACCTGCAGGAAACTCAGATAAGAACTATGATCAGGAAATTGAGTGCACATTTTGCAAGGCATGACTAATCTGACCTGCTGTGGGCAGTGCACTGCAGCAGAAATCAAATGATTCAGCACCAAATGGAAATTTGAGCACAAAATGGCTTCCTCTGGATACCCAAAGCAACGTGAGGGCAGAGCTAGCAGGAATGAGATTATACAAAAGATTGATGACAAAGATGAAACAAACCAGGTGGTATCCCAACCTGGAGATGTAGAACCACTGCAATATATCCTCCCAGGAACTTGATAGTAGTCCATCACAGAGACTGGTTGGTTTGAGAACCAAGACTCTGTTTCCCATGAGACATAGTAATCTGCTGGAGCCCATTGTTGGAATGACTGATAGCACGCAAAAGCAGATACGCCAACCTAAGCAGGTAGCCTGTTACAACAAAGGGAACTAAGGCCCTGAGGCCATTAGCCCCAGGTGATCAGGCCTAGGTCCAACCAGCAAATAGCCACACAAAGTAAAGGTAAAAATCTAAGCTATAGTGGGACACAGGTCATATGAGGTAGATACAGATTCAGGACAGCAGCAAGGATAAAACCAAGGACAGCTCTGGGGCAGTTTCAGACAGTTGGCAACTTGGCATATCCAGACAAATAAGGCCAAGGCCAGGACCAGAAGAACACAGAAAGAACCTCAGCCATCAGCTGACCTGGTTTATTAAAAACAAGGAACAAGCAATACAGCGGACCGAGCAGAGTGGATACAAGAGAATAAAGACAGCAATTAGGTGGAAGCTAGTCCCACATGGACAGCAATAATGCAAATAGGAAGTGGGAGTCTGGTTCAAAGACCAGTGTTATGTTGAAGAAATAGGAGGCCTAATCTCCCACAGTGGGATGCAAGTAAAGGTGGAGTGCACATGGTTGGGATGCTAGCTGTGGGTTCAGCACCTCTGTAAATAGTTCTCTTAATAAAAAGCCAGTTTAGTTTTACTAGTTTAGCATCCTTTCAGGTTATAGCTACCATGCAGTACATGAAACACAAATTGAGTTCACATTACTTCAGATAAATAATACTTTAGGTGAGGATATTGTAAGTCTTTAGGGCCTGACCCAACATCCCCTGAAACTGATATGAATCTTTCCATTTTCAGGGGCCATTGAGTAAGGCCTTCATATACATCATATTATATAAGGATAGAAGCCTGTTTGTGACATTTTCAGAGAAATGAAGTTTGTTTTAATATAGTATAACTATTCCTTAGGCAAATAGCAAAGCACAAGATCAAAACCCAGCGTCTCATATCTTGAATGATGCTGTTTGTTCGCTGTGTTTTGGTTTTCATATAAAGTAGGCCTCTGAAAATGTAAATTATCTACTTTAAGAATGTTTTGAACATATGTATATTTTATGAAATGATCTGGTTTAATGAGAACCCATATGTTCATATATTTGAATTTTTAATGGTATTTAATTATTTAAAGGAAATTTAAATACACTGATGGCCACAGGACCCTGAGGATCCTAAAGCCTCCAGTAAGCTTGGCTACAAACCAGTGCCATTGCTCTTTTCTTATTTAAAAGTAACTAATTATTGAAGTTAAAACTGAGCAATAAGTAAAGAAGAGGAAGCTTTTATAGAAATAAAAAATTAATAATGCTGATTTTTTTTCTTTCAAGATAATCTTCATTCTTAGCTGAGTCATTTTCAAGTAGATATTAAAGAAACAGTAGCTCAGTTTGTAGCATGTACCAGAAGCAAGTTCAGCAGGCTACTGAAGGCTGTAAGAACCTCAGGGTCCTGAGTTCAGCATTGTAAACTTGCCAGTGTTTTTTCTTCCTTTCCTTAGTGCTGTAAATCTGAAAATCTGTATCTTTCACCTTCATATTTTGCTTTAAGTTTGGGGGTTTGAATGATTCCAAAGGTATTCCTTCTATAATAAGGGTGACACATACAGGAATGCTGATAAGAGATTGCTCTTTATTTCTCTAACCCCAATCACATGACAAATTTATACCAGAGATACAAGAAGGTCAGTAACCACTGAGTTTAGGTGGATAATGTTACACAGACCTCCCAAGTCTATGACTTTTCCCAATAGGCTACTTATTGCTTTTTATCCCTTTCTCCTGGGAAATCCATCCAATCTATTGCTTTTTCTGGTTCCAGGATCAATGCGTGTGGGATTTTTGTATTAAAGAGGGATTAAGGAGCATTAAGAAAAAGCTCCAGCACTAAGATGTCTAAAAATCTTTAGTGTTTCTGACTTTTTCTCATCATTTTATCCAAATTCAAATTCTCCAGACACTCTTTTGAGACACAGTTCTAAGCAAATATTTTTTTTTTCTCTTTAGGAGTAATGATTTTGTTTTTAAAGTCCATATTTCTCAGATTTTCCATTCGTCTTTGAAATGTAGTATGAGAACATTTTAGGAGTATATTGGAATAAGAGTCAGAGTAAACAGTACTAAATATATTATTTTGGATCCTAGATTTTCCATTGTGCAATCTTAAGAAGTCATTACCACTTCTTCTAAATGTGCCCACTATACCTGTAGTGCCGGAATTTTAACAAGGATTACCAGAAATTTTCCAGCTGTGCACAACTTGTATATCTGTTATTTTAAACAAAACTCTTCTCATTACAAAAGAAGTCATAAGTGTCACTTGGCAAACATCAACTGCCACATGCTGAAAATGTTTTTACTTTGTTCTTGAAAAATTTATGGAATATATTGATAGTTTAGCACAGCATTTGGTTTGCAAACTTTGACAATAGATCTGTGGGTCTAAATATATTCTCCCACTTTATTTTTTTAAAAATACCTGTCAGTACTTATATGTTCTGCAGATATATTTTTATGAGCCTCAGGGATAAGGCATCTCTTATCGGGATGATTGAATAATATTCAGGTGGGATGGGGAGAATGCCATCAGAAGCAAGGAAGTCATCCCACACTTCTGTGCAGTTTGGAGGAAGAATTTTAACAAGTGTTTCTTGTGAACCACCTTTAGCACAGCCCTGCAGTACAAAATTGTTTAAAAGGGGCATGACATTACTGCATTTTTTAAAAATATATTTCTGTGGTAATATGAGAGGGAGAGTTTCAATGGCATAAATAGGTGTTAGACACTAAACTCCCATTGACTTTCCCTAAGTGACTTAAATTTTGGTTAGTGCTAACAGGGATTTTCCCTAAAAAGGGATAGATGTGGGACATTTCACCATGTGAGAGAACAGGAACAGTCCTAGAAATACGGCATGGAAATCTATTTATTTTATTATATCCTGTTTCAAAATTATGGAACAAAATATGTTCTGATTTCATTGAAACAAAATGATTTGATCAATCCCCAAAGAATTTTTTCCCAGAATTTCTTTTACAATACCTTTTTCACTTTTGTTCTGTTTTAAAGGCAGTGGGAGAGGGAGGAGGGAAGGGATTCAAACTTTGGAATTTACTGTGAAATGGAAAGTCTGGTTCCCGTCCCATTCTAAGTAGAATGTTGTCTATCCCTGCTCTGCCACAGAAAGTTTCTATGTGATGCTAGGCAATTCACATAAACCAAAACTTTTTACAGGTAGCTACTAATTGTGTGTTCCTTATTTTATGGAGGCCAGACTTGAAATATGTTGGGTCAGATTTTAAGAAGTGCTCAAAGCTGCAAGGAAAGACAACAGAAGCTGGGTTTTGAAATATAAAGTGCTATAGCACTCTGAAAAATCAAGTCTCTAGCATCTCAAAATGGGCGCGCAAAATTATTGAACACTTTTGACAACTTTGGCCTTAATTTCACTGTGCCTCAATTCCCCATGCACAAAATGAGGGAAGAAATACTACCTCATCTACCAGATGTTGTGAAGAAAAAGTTATTGACATTTATGAATCCCTCAGCTACTCTAGAGTTATAAGCACCATAAGGAAAGCTCCCGAGGAAAATAACAATTCTGTATTCAGTGTAGGGTTTGGATGATATGCTGTAAGTACTCAAGAGATGGAGTACACAGTGGTGAATACAAAAAGAAATACGGAATAGTTACACATTCAGTGATCACCATCCATCCTGTACTCTGAATGAGGCAGTGATCCTATGGGGAAAAAATAGGGATATTTAACCCCTAATTATGTGTCTTCATAGCCTGTTAAACTACTTCTGGATCAGTTAAGAAGGTCACTTGAAAGCATTCAGAGAGCCTTCCTCATCCCCAGGGTTAATTCCTTTTCTTCCACAGGACTTCTTCATAGCCTCAGGAATGAGGGGTCGTGCTCAGATTCACATCTTACATATGAAAGCATAATCTGCTTTCTCTAAATTGATAACCCTGAGGTCCAGTGGTCTACACACATTAAAAACCGGGAAACCTTAAACCAAGCAGAGAAACTTTAAGATTTTCCATTGTCTTTTGATGGCTGTGTTGATACCATCCAAGTGGGAGTGACGCGACTATCGCACACAGTTCAAAACTCTCAAATTTCAGGCTATTTGGGGTGGGTTGGAGTTGTTGTAGTTGATATTGTTCCCTTCTGCATTGCCAAACACATAGTCAGAGATTATGTCCAAAGATTATAGAGAAAAAAACCAGTCATCCCTGTCAGAACCAGAATTAAACTGGAGAAAAAATTGCATATAAAAATACTAAGTTATTGATACATGCGTATATGATTCTTACACTCCAAATGTAAATTTAAATAAGCAATTGCTGGAACAGCAATGAGTTGAGGTAGGCAAGATCCTAAGTCTATGCTTATACTTTCTCCTGACCTCAAAGGAGCTGTCTTTCTGAGTGCTGATAACAAAAAGCGTCAAGCTGTAATACTGTTTGGGTAGGTGGAAAAAGCAATTTACATCCTCTTGTGATGCATATTTTTGCACATGCTGGGGAGATGGTGAAGTAGCCCATCATGCTGTGATGGTGCAGTAGCCCGTCATGCTGTGATGAGTAAAAAGACTCATTTAATAAGGGCCAAAAATAAAATGCAGCTAATTACAGATCTAGTACAAACATCACACTGCAAACTTTAGAAAACACTAAAGACTTGAAAAGAAAAGAAAAGAAAAGAAAAGAAAAGAAAAGAAAAGAAAACTATATGTTTTATGTAGACATGAAATAGAAGTAAAATATTCCTGAAATGTATTTGATAGTAGTCAAGGATTAACTTCATTTCATTCATGCTGGGAATATGTAAGCATAGAATCTAAAAAACAGAAGAGGGATGTAAGACAAACTGAATCAAGAGGGAGAAAGTCTGCATTTTGTATTCAGTGAGACTGCACTAACCTATATTAAGATGTGTTTGTCCAATCATCATCTTTGATTTTCATGCTCTCTCATTTATAGTTTAGCCATCTGGTCTTTAACAGGGAATATATACAGGAAACAGCCCCAGATGATTTTACTATTGTATTCAAAACTACTTTAATCCCTGTACTAGAAGACATGTTAATATACCATTCTCCCCCCTAGAGGAAAGAAAGGTGTGTCTCAGTTGAAAGTATCAGAAGTTATTATGGGAGAAATGGTGTAATTATTTCTCAAGAAATGGTGTAATTATTTCTGTGCTAAAAATATTGCCCACAAACCCCACCCTTTCATGATGCTACAAGTAAGGGTCTATCAACATTTCCATCAGAATTGCTTATTTTCAAGGGTTATAATCATAAAAATGTGCTTGAGGCTCAGACTTGGCATGCAAACCTGCATATTAAAATATGATCCCTTTGATATGTACACATGAGTCCCACTAGAGATACAGAAGAAAAACAGGAAGGGCCAAGGGCCAGCAGTGTTCACATCCCTCTGTAAATGTAGGAAATTGACTGTGAAGGATAAAGTGACCTGATCCCTACCTTTTGCTCCAAAGGATAGTAGAGAAAAAATAAGGCCCCTGCCAACATGCCTCTGAGAGAAATTCCTTTACAACCCCAAATCAGGAAATCTGGTTAACTCTTCACATTTCTGAAAGGATCATTGTAGTTAAGCATCTCCCATTTATATCTCTGTCCAAGTCATACTCAACATCATTGAAAAGACAACAGACCCCCCCCCCCCGGTTTCAGTTTATGAATGAAATATTCTTTTATGAACTAAGGTGAAATCTCTTTGGCCTATCTTTGAACTGTTTGAAAGTTTTAATAGGGTTTATGGTTTCAGGATCTTTTTTGTGCTAAGAGAACTTGAAAACAGCTTGGTATTTTTGTTGGGATTTTGTTTTTTTGTTTTGTTTTAAACGGAATTTTGCTGGAGATTGGTTCCAAGGGAAACTAATTGTTTTTCCTACTTTGGAAAATAAATTGAAATTGATCAGGTTACTTCATTTGGAAAGAGCAGTTGTCGTGCATGCCCAGCAACTAACTTTCTTTCTTTCTTTCTTTCTTTCTTTCTTTCTTTCTTTCTTTCTTTCTTTCTTTCTATTAATTGAGAACAGAAAAAACTCCTCAGTACGCAGAGTTAAGACTAGTACATGACAGTCTGACAAAATAGCACCTCAGGGCGTCATAAGAGCTGTTACAGCTTATTGTGTCATTAATACTGGAATTAAAATGTCCCCAACAAGGCCTTAATAGGTTAGGCTCTAACTGTTCCAATGTAGCCATTATATTTTACTGTGTCAGAGTAGTCAACAGATTATATTTGGACCATGAGACCACAGGAAAGCTCCATGAGAGAAATTGTAAGTGAGTGGGGTTTAATACAGTGTCCTGAATAAATTTAAAGGCCCCCTCAGGTTCTGGATGGATGCCCTGTGTTTCTGCACCACTCGGAGCCCTTTTATTTGCCTCCATTTCTCCATGCAGCATAGAGCCTGTGGCCCCTCCCCCCCCTCTTCCTAAAGAGAGTAGAAACTGTGTGGGGAAATTGGGGTATTTGTAGAATTCTTGGCACCAGAAAATATACCATACTATTCTCCTGTATTCTGTTACAGATAGAGGGGATTAGAAGGGCTTTCAGAGGGGAGCAGAATTTAGCTCACTGTATCTGTAGTGTTTTATTTTTCTAATTAAATTTAGTGATCCTTTCGGTAAAATCTTAAGAATCATCTTGATGAATAACAAATGAAAAGGCCAGATTCTCCCATCCTTATTCACACTGAGGAACACTTGCCAAAAGTTTGGACCAACAAATGCTGTGTCACTTTTCATTTTAATGTCCTACTGCTGTTTTATTTTGGTCTGAGTCCATCGTGCATTGTTTTTAGGAGGAAGACATATCTGCATAGACGCTGTTATTGTCCTCAGGTGGCTTGGCTGCTTTTTATCCCAATTTAAATTAACACAGATTAAGTAGCTAAAAGGAACAATTGACATTTTGTTAATATGTAAAATGGCAAGTGGAAATGTTATAATTTCAACTTTATAAACATTTTAGAGAGCCATAAATCAAATGCAAGCTGGTGAAATGGTTGGCTCAGCACATAAGGGCAATGAGTTCATCTCAGCATCACTGATTGAATTGGTGGCTTGGGACTGATTAGTCTGGGCAATACGTTTGCAGATCTGAATGAAAGGAGTGATTTGTGATTTAGTGAAAGGGAGGGACATCAATAATGCAATTCCCTACACGCACACACGCACACACACACGAAGAGAGAGAGAAGAGAGAGAAGTTAAAACATAGGCATAGGACTTATCCCAGGTTTATTTCTCTCCAGCATATACTATGTCATGTCATGGAACTGGTGCTAACCTAAAAGGAAGAACTAACAGGAAGAAGGACTGCAGCAGACGTAAAGGCACACACCATCAAGTTAAAATGATGATTCTTGCGCAAACTTAGATAATATACTGGTCATTTTTATTTTTACACCCGACAATAAATGTTGCTGTTTTGGAATAAGGCAAAACACACTTACTAAATTATTAAATAAGAACAGCCTTGACAATGGGATTAAATGTGAAAAGGTAGTGATAAGGAAAGAGACACATTAATTAATGGTATGTCATCTTCAGGATATATTGCTTTTCTGCATCAGCATTATAAATAATTGAGTAACCTCATGAGGCAATCAGCCAGAGACTGTTTTGAACAGCAGCAATTTAAAAAAAAAAGAAGAAGAAATGAGAATAATCTGCTACAGTGAGTGGAATAGTTTGGAATTATGAGTCAAAGACCCATTGATTTTAAGAAAACATAGGGGTAAACCTTTCTGTTCCACTGTTTTGGAGGTGATATTATGATGAAGTCTTGTATGTTGCCCAGAAATTAAGGTAGGACTTCTTCTCCATGCCCCTCTCTTAGGTTTAAATGCCAAATTATAGTCTGCTATTTAATAAAATCACAGGGGAAGTGGTATCAGGTAAGTCAGACTGTTCACTGCCACTGGTAGTGTGCTAGCCAGTCCCTTCACATTAGCATATTGCAAGGAAAGATTTTTCTCCAGAAGTCAAAGGGTTAAACTGTGTTTATGCTTAAAATGTTAAAACTCAGGTTGATATCACTCCAAAAAAACAGGAAGGTTAATGTTTCAGAACTGGTAATGCTGAAGATGACACCAGACAGTCTGGGTTGTCAAAGCAAAAATAGGCAGATAGAACAAGATTAGAAAAGTTAAAATATGATGATATTTAATTGGGTTATAGGACAGCTGGCTTGCTATTCACTGATCAGCTATTGATAGAATAGGTAGTTTAAAAGATCTGGAAATAGAACTTGGTTGAAACCAGTAAGACAGTTTGCACTTAATGACATTCTCTTGCTGGGATGTTCATGTGATATCACTTTTCAGCAAGATGGCAGATATGGCAACCTGCATGCTTAAAGTGTGTTGGCGTCAGAATGGTTGCGAGCCTGGAAAATAAAATGTCCAAGTAGTAATCCAGACAGGGCCTTGTCCAGAAATTGTTCACAAGACCTGGCACTTCCAGAGTTTCCAGACCAAAACTCTTTCTCTAATAAAGATCCCTCCCACCCTAACCAAGGAAACAAAATGGAGTCACCCACTGAGAATTGAGCAATCCCTGAGCCCCACGCAGAGGGAGCTGGGGAGATCCCCAGCCAATCCTGTTGTAACTGCTGGCCCCATCACCTCACCAGCTGAGTCCATGCCTCACTCAGCCCTCTTCTTCGAGACCTGCCTGCCCAAGTGCCGTGTCCCTGAGCAACCCTGCAACCACTGAGGATACCCAAGACAGCAGCAGAAGCCACAGCCCTCCCTAGCTCTGCCCATACCTATGGTACTGTACACACTGTGTATAACGTCCATACAGCTATGTGTGCCACTGGAGCCATGTTATGGAAGGGCACATATTTTTAGCACCACTTGGAAGGAAACCTCTCTGATTGGCTGCTTTCCACACTTGGCAGCCTCATGGGAAAAAGTAACGAATAAGAACAGTTGTAGAAACTAGTTAGAATTTTCTCCCTCTGCATTCTGGAATAGACATCTTTCTCACAGGAGGGGACAGGGAACACAAAGAGCCTGGCAGCTCAGCCTTTCCCCTGTCATTACCTGTTAGCACTGGGACAACATCTCTGCTCCTCCCTCCCTGCAATACCTAGCATGGAAAGGGAGAGAGTTGCAGATGTAACCATGCCAGTCTATGAGAGGGGAGCAAAAAAAAACCAAAAACCCAGAATGAGCACAGTGAGACTAAAGAGGCAGAACTGATGTGGGGGCAGAACTGATTTAGGGTCTGAGTAGACAGCACTGAGGGCATTGGATGGCCATGAGTGCTTTAAATAGGGTGGTTGGAGTGCTGCTGTACCCCCTGGCTTGAAATTATTTTCATCATATAGGGATTATAGTTTGCTTCAATAGCTCTTAGCACCTCCCAATATAAAAATTGTTTCAGCATGGAAGGCAGGAGCTAATTGCTGGGCAGGGGAAGCAGCAGATGTCGGTGTAGCGATAGACACCCCCTTTTCGGACCATTTTAAACACTAGGTAACATATTCTGAATGGATGATGAGGGAACACAACAGCAGTTGGCATAATAAACCAAGAGATAAAACAATGTGTGTGCCAGCACCAGAATAAGGGAACTGAATCATGCGAGAGTGAAGCAGGTGGGAATAAAATATGACAATCTGTGCCATACTGAAAAGAAAACTAGGACACAGATGAAGAGAAGCTGAAATTGAGACTTCCCTCTCCTGAGCAGGTCACAGCTCTCTTCTTCTTCTGGAGCACAATAGAATGATCAGCCTCGAAAAATGGTCATGGAAAATCTGATAATCCTATTGATGCTAAACCTCTCCTGCTGTTACTGCTATTTCCACTCTCACTTGGGCAATGTCCAGCAAAATGACACATGCTGAAGGAAAGCTTAGCAGCAGCATTGATTGCCAATCTAAAAAACTAAAGAGACTTTTGAGTGATATAAACACTCCCTTTCTTTTTCCTCTCCAGCAGAACCAAATGAACTCATTTTTTAAAAAAAGACCAAAACCACTCTGAGGAAATTCAAGAGCTAAAGAACTCTCATGTATAACAAAGTGGTAGAATTAAGCACCATGGTTACATCTTTCATATACAAAAAATGAGTGTGTTTAAAATGGGGGTGATTTAGCAAGTGGGACAAATTACTAGTTAGGTACTTGATCCAGCAAAGCACTTAAGTGTGTACTTAACTTCAGGTATGTAAGTAGTCCTATTGACTTTAATATTGCTTGACTTCAGAATTTCTCACCTGCTTAAAGATAAGCATGTATTTAAATGCTTTCCTGATTGAGATGTGCCAAATTAGCATCATGCTCGTTTGTCCCATTTGTATTTATATTGGTAGAAGCCATGTGTGAATTTATAGGTGCAGTTTTGTTGTACATGGGCTTTGGACCTCCACTTTTTAAGATTTGACCATATGATTCAAGTTGAAGGCAGTTGTAGGGAAGGATAGCAAACAAAAATGAAAACAGAATACAGTGAGAGAAAGAGGCTAATGTACTGATTGTAGCTAATAGTTAGCCAATTAAAGGTCAGTTTTCCTCTCTCTCTTGCCCCTCTGTACCACCCAGTCATACTTTTGGGATCCCTAGCATAACTCAGATTATTGCTGGATATCTGGCACATAAACTGTTTTCATCTGTCAAATGTCATATGCCTATTACAGTGTTTTATTTAGGAGATCTGTTAGAGAGTTCTTCAATGGACTTTAAGAAACTCTTGTCTCTTGTGTTTCTAGGGAGTTTGTCTGTTACTGTATACTGTGGCAGAAGTTCTGAATGCTGAATGTTTTAAGACAATTGGTTCAACTCAAGGAAGTCATGCTGACTGTATTACTGTAAAATGTGAAATTGGTGCAACAGGTATATTTTACACTCCCCTTGTTTCAGGCTGGTGAGTGTAAATTAATTTTTTTGCACTATCCTGCCCATGGCAGTTAGCACACAATTTGTATCTCAGGATTTAGGGTGATGGCAGTAAAAATATATTCCTTCAATTTGTGCATTGTGCAAATATAACAAAATCATTTTATCTCTATCAGAAGACTCTGCCTTTCTGCTAATACCTAATATACAGCAAAAAGGGTAACCTAATATCTCACACACTACAGGTTTTAATCTGGTAAGAGCCTATTGCCAGGGAAGACAACCCAGAAGACTCCATATGATTTGTTAGCTAGATATGAGGCAGCATGGATTAGTAGTTTATGCACAGGGTGGGGAATAACAATCTTCTAAATTCTACTCATGTTTCTGCCAGTGATCAACTGAGTGGTCTGAACAAGGTTATTCACTTTACATCTGTCCTACTTTTCCTTATTTGCAAAATGATAATGAGTGACTTAAGAATTTAAGTATTTTTCCCAGACCCCCTCTCTATCAGTGAATGGCCAAAAAGCTAGAGTAAAAGTATGTTTCTCTGGGTACAACTGGAAGACCTGCACTGCATATTTAACAATAATATATGTGGTTTTGTCTCTTTAAGGGAAGAAAATACCCTGTGGACCATCAAATTTTGTTACTTAAAAAGAGTATTTTGTTATACACTTCATTTTTATCAACTGGGTGCCCTTACCATACTGACCTATCACTTCTGAAGGTAACAACCCTACTAATATTATCACAGGCTACACCGCTGGTTCTCAACCTTTTGTAGGTGATGAGACACTTGATGGCATATCATGACGCTACAAGATACACCAGCCTACCCCCCAGGCCAAATCCAGCCTTCTCCCCGGCTCGCTGCAACACAATTACCACTGGGTGACGACATAGTAATGTGTCCCGACACAATGTTTGAGAACCACTGGGCTACACAATATTCTTGATCCAGGTTACGCCACTCCTACTAGTATAGATGGGAGGTCTGTAAATAGGTGACACAGCTGCATGGTGGACACATTCATGCTTGGGGGAGTCCAGATGCAGTACTACCACACCCTTCCCTCATATTCTACCACCGGAGCTTAATTTCTTACCAGGTTTCCCCAGTAGATGTGCACAACCAGGTCATCCTCTAGCCAGTCTGATCTGACAATTTATTGATTGGCTCTGTCCACTTTGTGGGTTGGGTCTGCTAGTTCCTGGTGTCCCGGTACAGTGGGGGTTACAGACATCTGATGCCTCTTTGAATACTGTATTTTGGAGATCACAAACTAAATTCATCACCATTTGGGGACTTTTGGATTGAAAATCTGCATAGAAGGTTAAAGGAATCTTCTTTATCAGGCAACTTTTCTCCAGGAAAAAAATGTTTTAACAGTGTACCCCATTTAACAAAATGGAAGCAAGGGGATGTCTGACCATCGCAATATGTGCCCTGGGCCCCAGTGGGGGAGTCCCATAATCAGCACTGTATGATGACACTGAAAATAAAATGAGTTTGAAAGATATTTAATAAGATTCATTTTCTAAAGAGCAAGAAAAGCTTTGTATGGAAGTCTTGAATCAGCAACTTGTAAATTTCAAATTCCAAAGGGGTAGCCGTGTTAGTCTATTGTAGAAAGACAACAGAGTCTTGTGGCACTTTTAAAGACTAACAGATTTATTAATCGCATGAGCTTTCGTGGGAGAAAATCCCACTTCGTCAGACGCTTTCAAAGCATCTGACGAA
>ML685772.1:9874591-9903401 GCA_007922175.1 Pelusios castaneus | reverse complement strand
AGACTCTGTTGTCTTTGTAAATTTCACTCACCCATGCAGGGCACTAAATATTACTGTCTTAAGCAATGTCTAAGTTTCACTCTTCATTACAAAATGATGACCAAGGAAAAGAACAATGACAAGTACCTGGTTGAAACAGCAACTTGTAAATTTATCTCTGTATTGTAAAGAACTACATCATAGTTCATATACCTCTATGCTCCTTCTATTTTAAATCTCATGTTTGAATGCTTTAGGCCTCACCGTTGTCCCCCATGGTCATGAACCAATAAGGGAACAGGTATGATACTTTAACTTGCCTCAGGCATAGTCTTTCTTATTTCAGTCAGAATAAACTCATCAAGTTTATATTGTTTCAAGAGTTTGGTTTCAACCAGGGATGAAAAATAGTTAAAAATAGTAAAGTAAAATCACCAAAAAAAACCCTCCAAAAAACCCCCTCCCACACAAACCTCCCCCCACACACACACAAAAAACCCCACACAAATAATTTACAACACGGGGCGGGGAGGGGGGGGGGGGAGTTGGTGTGGAAGAGGAGAATTACATTAAGTGCAATTACAATCAACAAAAAATACTTTCTTTGACTATTGTTCCAAACCCATCTATATGTAATTGTCGCCTCCACCGCTTTGTAAAAAGAGACAGATTTTTTATGACTGCTAGATAGGGGTTTGGTTTTTTTTAACCTAAGCTTTTGTGAAAAGAAGAAGAAACACAAAAGTCTTAAGAGCAGCATAACATGATCACTTGCATATTTTTATAAGGCATAAAAAGGCTCAAACCTAATCAGTAACCTGCAATGGAAAGTGGAAGCTGTCTCCTATTGTTCATTCAAAACTCTTTCTGCTGTAATTAAGCATCTAATGCTCCAGATGGCTACATATTCCAAATTTGTAAATTTCAGCTCTGCTGGACACTATTTCAAAATGTGCAAAATACTACCCAGCAGCTTTTAGCAACTTTGGGAGTGAATGTCTCCAAATATTGGAAAGCTTTATAACATCTGCCAGATTGGACATGGCTGCAATATTCTTGCTGAAACTTCATGTGCTGTGTGATGCACATAATCTTTCCTCAGCAACAATTCTTAAGAGCCTGTTCCATGCATGGTAGCAACTCGACTAGTGACTCGATACTTATCTCTGTCAACCAACACCTATCCCTCTACAGGTCAAGTTCTAACTTTAGATTGTGAGGTTAGGCACAATCCTGATCAATGGCAGGAGCACATTGTGACAATTACTGTGACAATTTATTTGCATTGGCCAGCAAGTGGAAGAGGGTGGAGCTAAGATTTCACTCATTGCCTGACTGACAACCCATTGCCCTGCTTGCCCTGTCGAAGAAGTAAGCAGATACCTGGCACTCTTTTTTACCTCCTGCCTCTAAAGTGAAGCTAGGAGTTGGGGTCTCAGGACTGTGGGTGAGGTTCAGAAGTATTCCCTTATGCAGGTATGTAGTGTAGTCCAGGACACAATCAAGCCATTACTGTGCAAATCTCTGAACATTTATCAGCTAGTGTTTTGCCCATAAATTCATTTTACAAGTAGATTCTAACTTGTGACACTTTAGAAATAGACTCATAGACTTCAAGGTCAGAAGGGACCAGTACAATCATCTAGTCTGACCTCCTGCACAATGCAGGCCAATAAAGAAATAAAGGGTGCTGTATAAAAAAATGTATCCAATTCTGTGTGCGCCTTTTCCTTACAACTTGTATGTGTGGACATACTGCTTAACTGATAAGAATGATTCATTTTAAACAGAAATTTCTCTCTCCCCCACAAAACTGGTTTTCTCTTACTATTTATTGCTATAATTAGAGACCAAATGCCAAATGATGACATTAAAGTTATAGAAATATTCTTGCATGTTGGAGAAAGAATCCCAATGATTTCAAGCTTCCTTTTCTGCTGCCTTGTACTAGTCACCCATTTGTGATCTTTGTTATACTTACCATAGGTCATAATATAGCAAAAATGTAATTCTCAAAATGGTGAGATACTTATTATTTATGACTTGTTTAGGTAGGACAATATGGTCAGCATTGTACTCTACACAAACACCGAAACACCAGGGACTTAACTAAAACCAGAGGTCATGGAGAAGTAGAGGAGTTTTTTAATTATAAAATTACTGTGAAATAAGTTGGGTTTTAAGGTATTGAATTACGTGAAGGAAATGAAAGACATGAATGAAGCATGTACATGCATGTCCTGTAGAAATTTATTAAGCCAGGATAACCAAATAAATAAATTGATTGATTCTGCCATCTCCTGTAGAAATCAGGGACACTAAGAAGGATGTTTGGTCTGATTACTCTCCTTTTATTGTGGGAAGATAATGAGTGCTCCACTTTCTTCAGACCTCTTTGAAGGTTTGGACCGATAACACTTAGCTGGGACACAGTTATTTTAATTTGTTTGACTCTGATTTTATGAGATGGAATTGTTGTCAGTAGCTTATGTTAAGGATAAAAATGTATTTAATCCATAGAGTATTGAGTCTGGGGTAGATTCTGTGCTGAGTCCAGCCTGTGTTCAGCACCACTCATTACTGGTGCTGATTGAGTGCAGGTCCAGTACTTAGAGCAGGGAAAAGTAGCTTCACAACTGTTTAACTTTTATGCCAGCTTCAACTGGTTTTCATAAGCCATTCAGGCATGCACCCCACCGTGCTTCTTTCCCCTAACTCAGGGGTCTGCAACCTGTGGCTCTGGAGCCACATGCGGCTCTTTGGCTGCCCCCTTGCGGCTCTGGGCTCCCCCAACCACCGGGATACCCTGCAGGAGGCCCATGCCTCGCTCTGGGCTTCCCCCAGCCACCAGGGACCCCACAGGCAGCCCATGCCAAGCTCCAGGCTCCCCCCCCCCTGCATAAGGGGACCCTGCAGCAGAAATCCTGGCTCACCTCCCTGCACCTCCCACCAGGAGGCTACACCCATTGTGGCTCTCAAAACACTTTGTTATTGAAGGAATTTTCAAAAATGGCTCTTCTTATCTTTTGGGTTGCAGACCCCTGCCCTAACTATACAACTCTATGTCAAAGACTGGAAGAAGGAGCACCACAGGAGTTGTTATGGCAGCCCTATATCACCTGAGGATTCTCTTTTGCAGAATGAACCATCCGCTGGCGGGATCTGGTGGGTTTTTTGGCTCCCCAGTACTTATCTATTAGCATAAAGCAGCCACAGTACAGCCAAGAATCTGGACCTCCATCTGTGGCTTTTGATAATTTATTTAATTAAGCTCATGCGTACTGTATGACTGATCCAACCGTGAATCAGTGTGGCCTCTGGCCTCTATTTTACTAAATGTTTTCACACCCAGGACTATCATGTCCATTTTACTAAATGTTTCACATGCAGTTGTATATATTAAGCATAATTTAGCACATTATTTTTTTTTTCCCAAAAGAGTCTCTGCAAATAGACTTTAGTGCAAACTAAAAATAACAGTATTGTTAAAGGGTCATTTGATTTAAATTTAAAGCTGCAGTGAGATTTCCTTCAAACTCTGAATAGGCCTTTCAATGATCTTTTCTAAAAAATATCCGGGGCCTGGATGTCTATATGATCATTGGACTCTTGTCCAGCTTGTGGAAATCTGCACTTAAAAGAAAGTGATTCCTTCTGAAGTTGTGGTCCTTTATAGTGGGTCCAGGAAGCCAAAAAAAAAAAAAGCAAGGAATGGTCTATGTCATTGGAGAGTCACTCAGAGGCTAGGATGGTTGTAGAAACAGTAAGAGTAAAGATGGTGTAGATAGGACAGTAGGAGAACCTCATGGCTAGTAAAGGAGAAATAACAGTATATAGTAGATATTGGCTGCTGCCAGAGGAGAAGAGGACAGTCAAGAAGACAGATATTATTAATAGTGATGACTAATAATACCAGGCAATAATATAGAATTTGGCACTTTAAAATGGAGAAATTCTCACAGCAGCCCTGTGAAGTATAATTACAGAAAGGAAGACTGAGTCACAGATAGGTCAGTTTACTCAAGACCACACAGCAAATCAATGCCAGTGCAATGATTACAACTGGTGAGTTCCTGTCTGCCAGTCCCGTGTTCTCCTTGCTGCCTCTCAACATTTTATCAAGAATTCCACAGGCGACCACAGAACATTTCTGACCTTACAAAAAATAGTATAGCTGGTGAGTGGGAGAAACCTACAAATTCACATACAATACAGTATGTATCTCACACAAGCCCACAGATTGAAAATACTGTACACACGACATACATGTGCTTGTGATATCTTTTTGCTAAATTCTGTTTGTTTTATACCTTGTACTCTGTCCATTGATCAATCTATCCTGGAATTCCTTCATGATTTATCTTGATTTTAGTAAAGATATTTGATGCAGTCCTCCATGACATTCTCATACGCAAACTAGGAAAATGTGGGGGGGTTTTAGACTACTATAACGTGGATACACAATTGGTTGAAAAATCATACTCAGAGAGTTTGTATCAATATAACCGTCAAAATGGGAGATTTCCTACATGGGTCTGTTCTGGGTCTGAAATCATTATATATTTTCATTTGTGGTTTGGATACTGGAATGGAGAGTGTCCTTATAAAATTTGTAGATGCCACCATACTTAGGGACTAGGGGTTCAAGCACTTTGAAGGACGGGGTTAGAATTCTAAAGAACCTTGATAAATTGGAGAATTATTCTGAAATCAACATGATGGAATTCTATAAAGACAAGTGCAAACTACTATACTCAGGAAGGAAAAATCAAATGCACAAATACAAAGTGGGGAATAAACGACTAAGCAGCCGGAGTGACAGTTCCAGGCCCCACCCTTTGCTTGCCCCATGGGCTGACTGGCACGCAGTGCAGCTACCAGTGTAGCCCTCCAGGGCCATGGGCCCTGGAAGGCTGCACCGGAGGCCATACAGCAGGCCAGCTGGTCCCCAGCCCGCCCTGCCCCTGGGGCAGATCAGCCCCTGTGCCAGCCTGCCCTGCCTCCCCCCAGTGCTGGGGGGAAGGCATAGGCCCCCACAGGCCAAGTGGCTCTAGCCCTTAACCCCTCATGACCATTCTGGATGAAGGTAGGTATAGTGATCATTAGGTTTTGGGTTTTGTGTGGTGGTTATGTGGCCATTACTTATTTGTACTCTAGTGTCCAGGAAGTGAATCTCCCAATGGCTCCTCCTGGCCTCCTAAGACATCTTCAGCCCCAAGTAGTACACTGAGGTTGTTTTCCCTGCATTCCAGGAAGCACAGGGACTGTTACTGTGCACTCCTGACCAGAGGCGGCAGCAGCGTCGGGCTGGCAGGGAGCCGGCCCCAGGTAGAAAAGCCTGAGCCCCGAATCTATTCCGGGGCCCAGGAACTCAGAAAATTTTGGCAGAACACATGTTCCGCTCTGCCCTGCCCTGCAGGCAGGCTGCTGCTCAGCTGGGAGAAGCAGCTGCCAGCCGGGCTGGGGAGTTTTCAAATCTCCTGCCCTGAGCATGCTCCGAAAGAGCAAGTTCAGGGCAGGAGCGGCATCCTGGCCAGCCCAAAGCCGGACACCCCTGCTCCTGACAATCAAAGATATATGGGAGAATTGCTTTGTGCCCCTCTCCTCCAGAGCACCTGCAGACCAGTGTGACAGAGTCTGACAGTACATGACTACATAAGACTAAATAGAACTAAGAAGACATGCGAAACGCTGTCAGCCTATAAGTGCTCAGGAACATCTTAAGTAGAACTAGCTAGAAAATTGGTTTTTCCTTCCCACAAAACATTGAGATTATATAAAACTTTTGAAACAAAAAATCAAAACATTTCATCCTGAAAATGTTGAAAACTATACAAGTTCATGAAAAAAATAATTTTCCTCAAAATGGCACATAATATTAATTCAGACAGAAGCAAAGAAGAAAATCCATAGTGAGACTGAAACAAAGTTCATCCGTTGACTCCTTCTAACTGAGTCAGAGAAGGCAGGGATAGCTGTATTTCAGCCAAATATTTACCTCCTTTACTGTGAAAACTTCCTATTTTTAGTACACAGTCGCATGTATTAAAAGTGTCTTCAAGATATGTTATATGAAATTGTGTCAGCCACTGTACTTGATCAAGTTCAAAAGACTAAGGGAATATCTGAGGGTTGTGAAAATTTCTGTATCTCTTGTCACTTCCGAACATTTAATCTCATAAAACTTAAAGAAAAATGACAATATTTTTCAGATACTCCAAAATCACCTCACTTTGTTTTAAACACAACTATAAAACAACAGTTTTAAAATAATTATATTTTATTTAACATAAAAAACAAAATAAAGCCTATTAAAGGAACTGGAAGCTGATATTTTGGAAGGAATTGGCTGAAAATAGGGCAAAAGGAAATTCATTGTCCACTTCAATGAGTGCTGCAGAAAAAGTAAGAGACTTTGAAGGGGTTTTTTTCAGCTAACTTTCATCCTTCTGTCCCTGTAGGTTGTGTCCGGGTTTTTTATAGAACGATTCATGAAGTTGGCGCAGTAGTCTGAAGCTCAAACCACTGTAACTATGCAGTTCAAAAGGGTGTTAGCATTATGTGAAGTCAGTAAAATAAACTCTTTGAGTAAGGTTTAATTAGGTACATAAGGGACTGAAGGATTGGCCCCTATCTTTACTTAGCATGTCTGAACTCCTGTTGAAGTTCATCTTTCTGCAGGGGCAGGCTCCTAAGAAGCAACAAATACACAGAGTAAAGATAAAAACACCCCAAAATCTAATAGCTAAGCCAAGAGCTGCTACTTGGTTGTGATTTAGCCTAGCCTGTCCCCCACTAACTGCGATGGCGTTTAGAGGAATGATCCCTTTAGGAGGGAGTTGCCTGCGCTAGCTAAGATCCAGGACTGTTCAGAACAATAAAAGAATATGGCTCCATTCTGGACAGATAAGAATATAAAATTGTACATTCTGCTTCTGTGTCATATAAGTGGCCGATATTTGTATTATGAATCAATTAAAAGAGCCAAAAGGAATTCAGATTGAGCAAAATTACAGTATATTAGGCCTTAAAAAAAACAAAGATTTAAACAAACAGGATATTCTTTTCTTAATTTTAGTAGGGGGCAGACAAGCCTTCAAAATCAAACTTTTCCTAGAATAAATTGTTCGTACCTATATAGGGTACTGCCAAGACCAAAGAAATAGATAGAATTAACTGAAAAGCAGATCCCAAGAGTCGTATGAAACAGGTATTATTGTTATATATTATTAGTAGTCCCTAGGAGTCCTTGTCATGGACCAGGATCCCATTTTCTAACGAAGTGGGATTTTCTCCCACGAAAGCTCATGCGATAAATAAATCTGTTAGTCTTTAAAAGTGCCACAGGACTCTGTTGTCTTTCTACAATAGACTAACACGGCTACCCCTTTGGAATTAAAGCATTACAGTTCTTCAAGAAAAACAGACAACAGAACTTAACTAATGTGTATTGGGGGTTTTTGGTTGGTGGTTTGTTTTTGTTTTGGTGCAATTTTTACAAGATAATGAGCCCCTGTGAGTGGGCTGGAATCAGTGCCCCTGTGTCAAAGCAGGTGAGACCAATCTAGCCAATTAAAAAGGGCTGGAGGACACATGAGCCTATAAAGTACTGCAGAGGAGACTAATGAGAGGTTTAGTATGTGTTTAGGAGTAGGAAGCTATAGCAGAGCAGAGCTAGCTGTTGTAGTGAGTCCTTAGCCTAGGGCAAGGGGCTAGGTGCTTAGGAAAGCAGACTTGTGCTACTGTTCTAGGAAAGGAACAAAACAGATGAAAACTGAGAAGTTGTCAGAAACAGGATGCTAGAGATCTCTGGGAAAGGTGGCTCTGAAACCAGATAGCAAAGAGTGAGTTAAAAGACTGTTTTCTGTTTGTTTGCTTGTGAAAGAGAATAAACCTACCTGGAGGAGACTGATAGCCATACCTGGTCAATCGATGGCAAGGAGAAATCCCACATGGTTTTAACAACCAAGTTAAATTTTGGTGGGATTGGATCACAGATGGGTTCAACATATTGTATCCTATAAAAATGATATGTAAGCCCACTAACAGGGCTACCTCTTATTAGTCAGCCAAACCAGGGTGGGGGGGGAAAATCACAGAATATCTAAACCTTCAGTGAGCTGAAAATATAGACAGACATGAGAAAATGACTCATCCTTTCACAGGCTATTTCAAAACTGACTACTAGTTACAATATCTGAGGTATTATAACTGCCTAACTTGTAAGGGAAAGCTGCATATTTTAAATAAAAAAAAAAAGCTAAAATCTTACACCTTTTCAAGATCAATGTAAATTAGCAAAATAGAACACTTATATTGTTTTGTACTATTTAGGAAGAAGAGGCATTTTAAATTAGCTGATCTCTAATAGATCACTATGTATGGAAACGTGAAGATAATCTCACTTAATTTGTTTAATTTGTGAAGGACTTGCCTGTGCTAAGCCCTGGCATGTCTAGGCTTGGAAGTTTATAGCTCTGGCTTCTCTACGCTTGTTCCATGAGTTATGAATGTAAAAAACCTGCTTCAGCCCTAGCATCTTTCATTAAAAAATAAGTACTGCTAATCACCTAACTGATTAAAAACAAATAGGTACACTGTTTAATCTCAGTAATCAAAACCCAGTTAGTGCTAATTTGTTTCCTGCTCACATGTGGGCTTTTGAACTTCAGAGGAGTGAGACTGGATTCATAAAAGTCAGTGACTAGATTCCAGTTGATTTCAGTAATATTTGGATCAGGGCCTCAAGACCCTGCCCAACTCTCCTAGAAATCAGTAGCCAAACTCCTATCTGTCTTCTTATCTCAACTTTGTCACATTAACTTGACCATATGAACCATTTACTCTCTTACAAGGGGCTGAAATAATGTTCACATATTGTTATGATTGAATTATTTCTGGTTTGCACATGAGATGTTCTGGGTCAGTTTGTTTTTTTTTTGTTTGTTTGTTTTATTTAGACAAATGGTAAATGTACCAGAATGTGAACACTAAATCTTAACCTGGGGTTATCTCTCATATCAGTCCTGGTCCTCTGAACTTGGAGTAGGTTATACAGCATGAAAATATTCTTCCATAAAAAACACATGGATTCCATATGGAGTAGCAAAGTATATTGTCTATTATTTTTGGGCATGCATTTTTCTCCTCTGAGACCAAGTCTCAGACACTTGAAAACACCTGTTTGTTGGAGAATACTTAATAATGAAGCATGGATGCACCCTATGATGTCTGACCAACCATTGGTACACCATGTTCTGCTCTGCCAAAGCAACTTTTTATTTTTAGTGGACTTATTTAGTGTATTCTCCAGCCATGTACATCTGTAATGGTATCTTAACTCTGTGAAGTAGAATAATGCCCTTTCTTAAAGAGTGTGTGTGTGAAGATTTTAAAAATGAGTGCCTCATCATGTCTTGTTCTAAAGGGGTAGCTGTGTTAGTCTAGTTCAGCAAAACAAACAAGGAGTCAGTCCTGTGGAACTTTGTCCTGTGGTGTCTAATGAAGTGAGATTTTTTTTTTCACATGAAAGCTAATGCAATAAATAAATTAGTTAGTCTTTAAAAGTGTGATAGGACTCCTTGTTTGTTTTTCATCATCTCTTGTCCTCTGTGCCATTCATTCAGATATGAATTGAAGATAGCCTCAGGATAGAATCAGGTTAGTTTTTGTGGAAAATCTGCTGAAAAATCAGGCCCAAACAACACACAGCTGTTGATCCCTGAAGTTGTGTTAGACAACCCTTACCCAGAGATCCAACTCCCAAATCATGCTGCTATAGGCTTCCCTGTTACAGCTGTATAATCAGGGCCATCCCTAGGGGGGAGCGAACGGTGCAATCGCCCCGGGCCCCACGGGTATGTGGGCCCAGCACTGACCCGCTCTCAGACATAATGTTTTCCTCAGAACAGCAAGCCACTTAGAGCTTCTACTAGCTAGCTCTGACCCATTCTACTGACTACGCTCCAGCTTTAAGCAGCACCAATCTTTAAAGAATGATTTTCAGAAATGATATGTAGCTACAGTTCCCATAAAACTGGTATGGAGGGGGGGAGAGGAGGAGTGGTGCTCAGCATCACTCCAAATCTGCTCTTTAATGTCAAGGAGCTGCTACACATGAGAGGAGGGAGCATGATGGAGAATCACAGCTTCTCTTCCCTGCAGGCCTGCTGCCATTACCCCAGCCTACATTACACATTAGTTCCCCATATGAATGTAAGGTGATGGAGAGCAATAAATCCATGAACAGTCAGCTATGATTAATTTTTACTTTTCAAGCTGTCATTGCTAAAATGTACAACTAGATTTTTTTCAACAAAATCTAGAAATCTATTTGCTTTATTTTTTGTTAAATTGCATTCTTTTATGCTCATATTCCAAAGGAAATGTATTGCCAGCTTCTAATTTTTTTTATTTTAATGTATGTTCAAAAGTTCTTTCAGAACTGTAAATGCAAATGAACAATTTTTCAGTAGTTAAGTTCAGTAGTTTCAGTAGGATTAATCTAGAATGGTCTAGGTGGGAACAAACTCATACTTGATATAATAAAAGTACTATTTTAACAGTTCTGAACCTGTACCCTTGGAAGTAGGACTTGGGCATGTTAAGCTAAACCATTATCTAGCCAAGTGGCTTATCTATGGGAGCTTTCAGGTATACGCTAGCTACACCTACACTTCCGCATTATAATAATAGTATAAGAAGTTAAAAAAAAATTACAAAATCAAATATAAGAACTACACAGTTCAAATAAAGCCTGTTCCCTAATTCTGTGGGTTTCAAACTATTTTTCTCAGGACTCAGTTGAAAAAAATCATTTATACCTGCAACCCAACAGTTACATCTGTCAGCAATGCATTCCAGTCCTTCAGCAGTGGCATCAGGGGGCACCATGACCCAGTACCTGAGGGTCTGAGACCCAGTTCTGGGTCCCGACCTGTGGTTTGAAAACCACTGTCTAATTCCTAGAAAGATCCAATGCATAGAACATTTCATGAAAGTTAAACTTACAGTGATAGTCTGTTAGAAGATTTTTAATAAGGGCTAAATCTTTGATCAATTGTTATTGTCTTCAGTTGGACTACTCGCATCACTGAGAGCAAGATTTGGCCCTTACCAGCTTTCATTTTGGCATAATGAAGAATTATTTGACGCAATAATAGCTGTGAAAAGTCTTAAAAACCCTGCTGCCCAAATTGTAATAGCTTTTGTCTCTCCATCTACTGGCTGCACAATATTGTGTTAGTGGCTGTTGGACTTACAGAGGTGGTATCCTACATGACAATATTAAAAATTATAGGAAAATAGAATGTCAAATAGAAATGCTACATTCAGATGAAGAATATTCCTTACTTTGTTCCTCTGTGTGTAGAAGTTTAATAGAAATTGGAGTTAATCCTCTGTTTTACTTCATTAGAACAACTGAGATACAAATGAAGAATAATTTCCCAAGATTTTAGATATAAATCTCTCCAGAAAGGTGGAACCAATTAATGATTGTGGGCTGGAGAGTAGCTGGGTCTGTGCAAAATTATTGAAAGCGTAAAGTTTAAGGACTTTATATTTAAGGCTTATATAGTGACTGTTCTACCAGTAGGGATAAAATGGAGGTCTCATTTGCCTGAGGTTTTTCTGCAAGAAGTTACCTAAAGATATCAAGATAAACTTATTCTTATGAAAAGTTTCATGGACTGGAGTGTAACTGTGGGTGGGCCTACCAGCTTTTAAAGCAGGCCCACCCAATAAGTTGCTTTGGTTGCATACATTCTGCTTAAGCATGGAGCATCAGGCAGCTTTTGACGGGCCACGTGACTGGAAGCAGGAAGTGGCCCAGGCTCTGCCAGAAAATCACTTCTGGCTGTCCCTGACAGATGTTCCCCTGTGCCAGTTTCTGTCTCCCCTGTTTGTGTGGCCACCCCTCCCAGGCTGCTCATGGGAATGGCCCTTTTCTTTCAGCTTCTTTTGTGCCATGGCCCTGCCTAAGGAGGAGGCACCTTAACTATTGTTCCAGCCCTGGCTCGGCGTAGGGTGGACAATGCCCAGGAGTGCAAGACCAATATGGCTCGTTTTTCACAAAGGGCATGAGTCACACACCAATACCTGTGACTATGAGTCACATACCTGCAGCCCAGGACTCTGCCCAGACTTGTCCTACAGCTTTCCCTGCCCTCTCTCCGCCCCTGTAATTCAGGGAGCCTATCAGAGTTACTGGCGGGAAGCTGCCTAAGTTTGCCTTTAAAACCAGACATTTTGGGGCCAGCCCCTAGAATAGGTTCCTGCACTGCCTCCTGGCCTGATCACCCTGGGGTCTTTGGGGGACCTTTCTCCGCTCCCGGCTATTTAATTGAGCGTACCCCCATTTTAAACCCCCCTCCCACGAACAACGAATCGCCTGAACCACGAACTACAAGAACTGAGTCCTCTCTGCACTCATCTATGCTGCTGCTGCCTCAGTTTCTGTCCTTGCTGCTCTCCTGGGGATTGGTAAGATTCCCCCCTCTCAAACTCTCTCTAAATTTACCTTGGGGTCTGTAACAGAGACCCCCTCCTGCTCTGCGGTTCCTTTCTACCGTGGCAGCATAAGCCGTGCCGCTGCTGAGCTGTTTGCCTCTGGGGACCGTGCCTGGAGCTTTCTGCCCCCAGCTGTTCCAGCCTCAAACTGCTTAGTTTTGTTAGTGTGTTATCTTAATTGTGTTAAGTTCTCTTGTACTGGTTACCTTAGCTGTGTTAAAATTTCATTGTAAGTTGTTACTAAGTTTAAGTTTAAGTTTTATTATACTGGTTGCCCTAGCTGTGTTAAGTTTCATTGTAAGTGTTATTAAATTTCACTGTTGCAAGTCAGCTGCTGCTGCTGCTTAGCAAGTTTGCTGCTGGTATACTGTTGCTAATTAGTGTGCTAAGTTTTAACATTGTAGGTTTTACCTTTAATATGCTGTTAGTTTTTTTTCTTCCTTAGTTTTATCATTGTTACATTGTTTTATTATTGCACCCTGTAATAGCTTTGTTAAGATTCCCTCTGCAGCCCCTCACTGCCTTTCTTCTTTGATTCCTCTGTGTTTAGCTTGCAGGCTCCTGAAGACTGCTCTGAGCCTCACCCTGCAGGGCTTCAGTGCCTCTTGCTGAATCCCTTGCAGCTGTACTCTTCCCTCTTCCTCTGCCACTGATTACTCACCCCACCTCCACCTCTGCTCCTTAACCCAGCCTCTAGGTACACTCTTACAGACTGCCCTGGTCTGTTCCCCTGCTCCCCTCTGCTCCAAGCACGCTCCAGCCCGTCTTCAGTGCCTCCACACCTGGCCTGCACACTGACTACTCCAGGTCTCCCCCTGCAGGTCTTCAAGGCTTACTGCAGCCTCTGCTACTGCAGCCTCTGCTGCTGTGTTTTCTTTCCTTAACTCCCTGCTACTGCCTGCCCATACTCCCTGGCCATTTCCCCTAACCTTACTTTCCAGGACTCCCCCTGCAGGTCTTCAAGGCTTACTGCAGCCTCTGCTACTGCAGCCTCTGCTGCTGTGTTTTCTTTCCTTAACTCTCTGCGACTGCCTGCCCATACTCCCTGGCCATTTCCCTTAACCTCACTCTCTCATTGATACAGTTGCCTTGTATGTTTATACTTGTAAAAAACCCCATTGGTTTATATTAAGTTACATTGATTTATATTAAGTTACATTGATTTATATTAATTTACACTGGTTTACATTGATTCCACCACTGTGACACTATACTGTTCAATAGAGCGGCCCATCTCCCAGTACCCCCTATACACCTCACTGCCCCATTCCATTTACCCTTGTTCACCCCCAATAAAAACACTTATTAATTCAAACCTCGCTAGCGTGTGTGTGTGCGTGGCAGCTGCTCCCCAAGATCCTCTACCTGCTGGCAGGGTCACTGGCTATGCCCCTGGCCATGGGCAATCTTAATATCCAGAAACAGAGAACTGAGTCTGCCCCTTAAAGCCTCATCTAAAAAACTTCTCCCTCCCACCCCAAAGAAAACTAAGGCACAACACAATCTGCATTGGGGATAAATGAACATGAGTCAGTGGTGCTGTGGTGTCTAGGGTTTTCTATAATCTGACATTCAATTACAAAACCATGCTCTCCAATTAACAGTACAAGCAATTTTCTAGCAAGCTTGGTCTTGTACAGAAAGAAGTAATAAAAGCTCTTTCTGAATTGATCAATTGATCAATCATTACTATGAACAGGCAGGCTTACTCTAGGGCCCATTATTAGCTGGCAACTACCTGCCTGAAGCCTTGATTGTGCTGTCGAGAGTGGTTCACAATGATAAGTGACAACCTCACAGCAAATACACCAAACCAATAACACTAATCTTCTTGGGAAAGGTTGGTAACATTTGGTGAATGCATTAAAACTTCTTGTCTTGGTCTTCTAAAACTGGGGAGGAAGAGCCTACTGCTGGAAAAAGCTTTTTCCAACTTTATTAACAGAGCATCTCTTAAGCAAACCATTTTGGCTGTTTTTTTAAGTTGCCTAAAGATAGGGATAATGTAACTGTAACTCCAGCTTGCTTGAAGTTGTCCTGTTCTTTTGTTGACGAGACCAACTAGAGATTGATGAGTCTGCTACAGCCTTAGCTGACAAACATGTCTCTTAGTTCAGGCAGTAGAGGCTCAAGAGGTCCCAGGCTTGATTCTACCTGCTGATATCCCTGCGTGGGTTGGCATTACAAGTGGTGGCCTGTATAGGGATCAAATCCAGGACCTCTTGAGCTGAATGCATGATCCTCTATTGTCTGAACCAAAAGACACATGTCCATTAGCCCAGGCTGTAGCAGGCACATCAATCTCTAGCTAGCTTAGCCACCAGTAAAGCAGGACACACTGAGCCAACAGGAGTGTTACATAGCTTTCTGTAAAAATAAAACAGTCTATACATTGAAACGCTAGAAAGTGGAGAGGGCTGGAAACTGGTATCCAGGGCTATGTCTACACCAGCAAGTTAGTTCGAATTAAGGAGACTTAATTCAAACTAACTAAAGCCATGGCTACACTAGGCTTTAGTTAGTTTGAATTAAGGGCTTCCTTAATTCAAACTAATAAGTTTGAATAGGGCTTTAGAAGTAAGGCTTTAATTCGAACTAACTAGTTCGAATTAGCCAATGTGGCCATGTTAATTCGAACTAATTTCTTAGTTCGAACTAACCGGCCATTGAAATGAACGCGGATCGCTAATTTGAACTAAGCAAATGCCATGAATGGCACTTGCTTAGTTCGAATGAACTTTTTCTAGTTCGAATTAAGTTAATTCGAACTAACTAAAATTAGTTCGAATTAGTTAGTTCGAACTAATTCGAACTAATTTTAGCAAGTGTGGACATAACCCAGGATTTTATATAAGTGTAAAATCAGAAGGTGAAATACCCCTGTGATGCAGAAAGCCACGGCAAAGCTCATCACATCACAGAATCCAACACCAGGGCTATGTAATGAAATATATGAGGAGTAGCTAGGCAACAGTGCTGATGCTCCTCATGCACATACAGCAGAAAGGAGTAGGAAGTACAAGGGCATGATAGAGGTAAATTATTTTTTGGTAGGGAGGGAGCCACTAATACCCAGTACCCCGTGCAGCTAGCACAAACGTGTTATAGCTGCTATTCCAGGTCAGGGGTTCTCACTGTCCTGCCCTAAATGTTCATTTCACTACTCTAAGGCCTTGTACACACGATCACTTTATCGCGCATTAACAATCTTTACCGCGCGATACCAACAACAGCGTACACACGTCCAATAGGGCTGTTGCGTGTTAACTGCCTTGTTGTAGCGCAATACAAAAACCACCTCAACGAGGGTGGTAGCAGTTAACGCGGAACAGTTGTTGCGCCTTTCCACTCGTGTGTATGCTTACCGCGCAATGATTGGCCTCCGGAAGTGTCCCAGCATTCCAAAGTCGTCCTCTCTGGTCTTCCGCTCTCCCGCTCTGTGGCCGTGACGAAACAGTCCCCGCCCTGATCAGATTCCCGGGATTTTCGAATTTCTCGTCTGTTTCACTTCCTGTTCTCTTCCTCGTGGAGTGCAGCTCCGATCATCAGTAGCAATGGCGGCCCTTTGGAGCATGGCAGAGGTGCTGGACCTGATCAGCATCTGGGGAGAGTCCGCTGTGCAGGCGCAGCTACATGGCAGCAGGCGAAATTATGATACATTTGGCATAATTTCTCGGGCCATGTCAGAGAGAGGTTATGATAGAGACATTGTGCAGTGCAGATCAAAGGTGAAGGAGCTAAGAAAAACCTATCACCGAGCGAAGGAGGCAAACCGCCGTTCTGGATCAGCGTCTGCTACGTGCAGGTACTATAAGGAGATAGAAGCCATCCTCAGTGGGGACCCCACAACCACTGCAAAGAGTCCCGTGGACACATCGGCCGCCCCTCATCCAGTCAATGCCAGACCTGAGCAGGATGAGGACATGATCGATGAGGAGGAGGAGATGGAGGATGACCTAGAGGAAAGCGCAACAGCGTGTAGCCAGGAGCTCTTTTGCACCCCCGCTGAGACGTCCACCCAAGACATGAATTGCAGTGTGTCCTCTGAGGCGGCAGAGGGGGGTTCCAGTAAGTTTCTCTTTCATGCAGCTATGGCTCCTGCTAAAATATCATTGTCCGGGTTGGGGGTGCTTCCTGTCTCAGTCCCCGCTGTGCACGCTCTTTACTCTGCATTCATTAGAAGTGCATCAACACAAGCAGTGATTGTCAAAAAATCACCTGTGTTTAGGTCAGTAAAGGTTTCCTCCATGTACCTCCAGAGCCTACTACTCAGGTTAGATGGGAGAGCGTTTGTCTCTACACTCCCAAAGACGGATACTCTGCCTCGCCACCTGCAAAGCACAGCCCTGGGAACCATGGCAGCACACAGTGCAGCAGCATACGGTCCTGGCTTGCAACCGGTGGCATGTAGGATATGTATTCTAGCTGGCAGGGTCACTCTGAGGAGAGAGATATCGGGTTCCATCTGTGTGCCCTGTGCAGAATGTTAGCCCCCAGTAAGCTTTCTATTAGGACATACCTTGTCCGCTTCAGCGAAGCATAGGATGTTGACTGCCCTGTACCTTCCAGTGCAATGTGCTACTGGAAGGTTGCATTGGTTATCTAGGCTCTGTGTTAACAACAGCTTTATTATTATTATTATTATTTTTAGATTCGACCTTCACAAGGCCGGTGTCTACCCCAGCTGACCGCATGAAAAACATTCGGCAGCGTGCTCGAAGAAACAGGGAGGATATGTTTCAGGACCTGCTGAAAACAGCACAGGGATCCGCGAGGGAAAATTGAGCCTGGAGAGAGGAATCCCAACAGAGGAGGCAGAAACACAGGGAAGAACTGATAAGCGTGATGAAGGCGCAAACAGAACTGCTCAAGAGCATGATTGCTTTCCAGACCCAGGCAATTAATGTACGGGCTCCACTCCATACAGTTCAGCTGTGTCTGCCTCCCACACCCCGTAGTCCTTCAAAGAATTTCTTTGAAGGCCACCCGTCCCCCTGGTACACTGCAACATCCAGTCCCCCCCAGAGCTACTTTTTAGAGACCCACAGCTACACCCACCTGTAAACCCCCCCCCCTTTTAGGTTTTAATAAAAACAATGACAAATAATTTGAAGAGTGGCTTTATTTGTACACATTGAAAATCTCATAAGGTGCACCTGATGTGTCCTGGAAATTAACTAGGGGAGGGCATCATTGAAATGGTCCCTAGGTGCCTCCCTTAAGCGAGCTGCTTCTCCTTGGGCCCCCCTAATACTCCTAGTGGCTGGCTGTTCGTATGCTTCCTCGAGGTGCTGTCCCCTACTTTCACAAATGTTATGAAGGACACAGCATGACGCAATCGCAGCAGGGATGTTATCCTCCGCCAAGTCCAGCCTCCCATAGAAACATCCCCAGCGCCCTTTTAAACAGCCGAAGGTACACTCCACAGTCATTCTGCAGCTGCTGAATCGGTAATTGAACCGCTCCTTGCTGCGATCTAGGTTACCGGTGTATGGCTTCATGAGCCATGGCATCAGTGGGTATGCTGGGTCTCCGTGGATGACTGTGGGCAACTCCACATCCCCCACTGTAATTTTTTGATCAGGGAAGAAGGTACCCCCTTGCAGCTTCCAGTACAGACCAGTGTTCCTGAAAATGCGGGCATCATGCACCTTTCCCGACCACCCAGCATTGATGTCCGTAAAACACCCCTTGGGATCCACGAGTGCTTGCAGCACCATGGAGAAGTAACCCTTCCTGTTGATGTACTTGGCCACGAGATGGTCTGGAGCCAAAATAGGGATGTGTGTGCCGTCTATGGCTCCCCTGCAGTTAGGGAATCCCATGGCAGCAAAGCCATCCACAATCTCACGAACATTGCCCAACATTACCGTCCTCCGTAGCAGAACGTGATTGATGGCTCGTCAGACCTGTGAGAGGGCTAATCCGACAGTGGACCTCCCAACTCCAAACTGGTTTGCAACCGACCGGTAGCAATCAGGAGTCGCCATCTTCCAGACAGCAATTGCAACACGCTTCTCCACGGTTAGGGCTGACCTCATGTTGGTGTCTTGACATCGCAGGGCAGGGGCCAACTCTGAACACAGTTCCAGAAAGGTTGCTTTCCGCATTTGAAAGTTCTGTACCCATGCTCATCATCCCACAGCTGCATAACAATGCGATCCCACCACTCGGTGCTCGTCTCTTGCGACCAGAAACAGCGTTGCACCATGTGCAGATGATCGGTGAAGGAGCTGAGCAATGCAGTGCTGTTGCTCTGCATGGCATCGATCAGCCCCTGCCCTTCAGCGTCCTCATCTGACTCAGAGCTCATTGCATACTGAGCAACCAGCCGAGATGTATTTAGAATGCTGAAGGAGACAGTGGAGATCAGAGCAGGTTCCATGCTGTCGCTGTTGTGATTGCTCGCAAGTGGTGCGGTGCGTCACTGCACTGTTGAAAATAGGCGTGAGTTGCTATTGGTAACGAGGAAGACGCAAGGGGAACACAGTGCACCATGGGAAACTGAGAGTTTACCCATGGTGCTTTGCATTCCTTTCCTTCATCCCATGATTCCAAGCGCCGATTCAGGGAAAATTGAACTATGGGATAGGTGCCCAGAATTCATTGCGCTACACCGCGATATTGCAAAGAATTCTGTTGCGTTGCAAGGAGCGACGTGTGTATGTGCTATCCCGCAATAAAGGTCACGTGTTTTTTATAGTGCGATTGCCATGTTGCGCTTTGATCTTGTGTACATAGCCTAAGTCTTCTCAGTTCATTCTCACACAGTCTGATTATTCTGACCTCATGCAGGTGTTATGAATTTCCATAAGGTAATTACTATGATGCCACTACTCTGGACTGGAATGATGATGGTTGCTCACATACAAAAGGTTCCAAACCTTTTCAGTAACATGGCACACTTCAATGAGACAGACAATTCCACTGCGCACCCACTTTTTTCAGCTGATTTGATTCCTCATAAATCTCACATTTACTTACATTTACAATGATTATGGTCTTACTAGAGAGGTTTACAACATAGTGCATACAACAAGCTAAAGAAAGATCAAATGCATTAATGTTTCAAATCCACTAGAAGAAAATACAGGTCATCTCAATTTTGCCCTTTGGCCACCTGCATTTAGAATGTTCACATTTTAGAATCAAAAGACCGATACTTTGCTTTTAATTTGATGATTAACTCTCACAAGTTTTATGAGCTGTAATTTTGGTTGTATAGAATATTGTTTAAGATGAAACAATGTTTGTTTACATTGATTTTTTTACCTTTGTACAAAATTTCATGGCACACTTGGATAGTTCAAATGGCATACCAGTGTGCCACAGTACGCCAGCTGAAAACCACTGAGCTATGATACTAGACCAGTGAGAGAGTAGCATGGTGTCTGAGCACCCCAAAACATAAATCACTACTTTGACATCACTACTTCCTGGAAGAGTTCCTGTTACCTTCCTGTCTCTCCTATAACATGTTCATATAAGACATCAGTAAATACATAGATAAGCGGACAGGCACTACCTTGACACCAGTCATTCATGCAGCAGTAATTAAAGATGTAGGGAATTTATATTTTATAACATCTGAGCAGCTGGCCACCTGGATTTAGGGGTCAAGAGGTCAAACTTGTTATTGAAGCAGTGGCGCTGTAAACAGCTTTGGCTGGAAAGCACCAATATACAGCTAACAAAAGGAAAGTGGAATGGAAACCATTCATGGTTAAGTGGTAACCATCTACTGTGATAGTCCTGCTAGAAAGCCATTAACTTTATCCTGGTAAACAGGTGATGTAAGTAAGGTACCAGTGAGGGCAAAAGAGTTTGGAACATTTCATTAGTCGGAACTATTATTTGGTATCCAAATAAGCTGTATACGTCAACATAGGCGGGCTGATTAAATGCTGTATATTAAGGATAATCTAATCATGTAACCTACATATTAAGTACAGTGAAACCATGTAGGGATTTAGGCATGATGTAACCTGTTGTATTATGCATGCACCTGTTGCATTGTGTATATTATATTTAACATTTTAGAAAGTATATATGTCTTGTAAATTCTGTATTCGGGACTTACTTGTACTGGTGTCCAGAGAGGTGGGTCATGGATACTTCCCGCGAGGTTGGATGTACAGGGGAACAAGCATTGTGATTAAAGGCACCATTTACCCTCCCTGCTCCTGGATGGCCCTGATCCTTTCTTCTGCTTTTCCTTCTAACAAAAATAATGAGTAGAGGATGTAAAACATCAGGTCAATAGAGGATTAGACTTTTATTCATTAAAGACACATGTGAAATTAAGATTAAAGTTTCAGAACCTGATTTTGTAGTCCTTAATGCCTTTGAGTAGTACCTCCTCTCATAAGTAGTTCAACTGAGCTCAGTGGGGTTACTCATGAGTGTAAGGACTTCTCAGTCTCTGGGTGAAAGAGACTGGCCCTTAAGCAATAAGACTTCTATGCTCCATTTCCTACTAGTCTCTGTCATGAAGCCTATCTGTCATTGTAATATTCATAGTGAATTGAAGAGTGAGTGGGTGGAGAAAATAGCCTACAGCTAAGTGACGATACACAAATCTGTCAAGAAAGTAAGACACGCAGAACAAGTTCCCTGTGTCATGCAAAAAATCCTCCATCTCCAGAGAAACTCACATAGTGGGGTAGGTTTACCACAGTGGTAGAAAGTTGTAATGCACATGAGGAAAGTGGAGAGTGGATGGCAAGGAGCGCCACTTGACCACCTCAGTAACAGCAAAGCAATCCAGCTCTAACATCTGTTCATACTAGATTGTCAAAATGATAGTAACTAGTGTGATTTTAAATAAATCCAAAATTCTTAAATGATTGATTCTGAATTGCTGTTACAGCCTGACCTGATCCCATGTCATACATTTTCCTGCATTTAATTTTCTCCCATTCTGTAAGTTCCCCATCTTCCAAGCATCCGACGAAGTGGGATTTTCTCCCACAAAAGCCCATGCGATAAATAAATTTGTTAGTCTTTAAAAGTGCCACAGGACTCCTTGGCTGAGCTAGACTAACACAGCTACCCTTTTGGAATTTAAATGATTGAGGGTTCTTTAAAAAAAGAAAAATAAAACCTGCTCATTTGTTGATAGCTTTAGGTTAATTGTATGTTTGTGTGGTGGTCACTCACTTCAACAGCAGAAAAACTAAATTTCTTGCTATCTGAGAAGAACAAATTGCACTGTAAATACTTAAAAACAAAGAAAGTCCTGTGGAAATTTTAAAGACTAACAGATTTTCCAAAGGGGTAGCCGTATTAGTCTATTGCAGAAAAACAGAGTCCTGTGGCACTTTTAAGCTATGTCTACACTTACTAAAGTTAGTTCAAATTAGTTAATTTGAACTAGCTAATTGGAACTAATTTTAGTTAGTTCGAATTAACTTAATTCGAACTAGAAAAATGTAGTTCGAACTAAGCAAGTGCCATTCATGGCACTTGCTTAGTTCGACTTAACGAATTGCATGGAGTTCAATGGGCTGGTTAGTTCGAACTAACATGGCCACATTGGTTAATTCGAACTAACTAGTTCAAATTAACCCTTAGTTCGAATAGCATATTCAAATTTATTAGTTCGAATTAAGGAATCCCTTAATTCGAACTAATGAAAGCCTAGTGTAGCCATGGCTTAAGTTAGTTCGAATTAAGCTTCCTTAATTCAAACTAACTTGCCAGTGTAGACATAGCCTTAGAGACTAACTTTAAAAGTGCGACAGGACTCTGTTTGTTTTTCTGCAATAGACTAACACGGCTACACCTTTGGAACTTGTAAATATTTAGCAATAGATGGAAATCACTATTTGATAAAACTGTTTACACTAACATTCTAGCTAAGAATAGCCAATAGTTAAGTGAGGCTATATTTCAAAAGAGTATAATCTGTGGAAATGAACATAGTGTCCCATGAATACTAAACAAATTCATTATGATCAGTAGTATATCCAATGCATCTATAATGATGGAATCCTTAAATTAAATTGTCTCCTTCAATTTTTCAGTGTAATCAAGTTCCCAAACGCATTTCTTCCTTTCTACTTATTTAAGGCAACAAATCCTTCTGTTCCTCAAGAAACATAGCATTTTCGGGCTGTGCAGCCCCAGAGTCAGAGGGGAGGGAGTAGACGAAGAAAGTGGGGGTTCTTTTTGTTTGTTTGGTTGGTTGGTTGGTTTTTTGCAGCACAGAGCACTTTTTATTCTTGAATTTTAAAAACACACTCACATTCACAAAGAGACTTAAAAAATACAACACAAGTTATCCCCACTAAGGAAATTTCAGGGGACAAATTTTCTATGCTGTATTTTACAACTATGTTATGATCATATGTAGGGATGAAAAACCCCAATATTTGAATGAGAAGTGCTGGGGGAGAGAGGACAGTGAGGTTCTTATAATACTTTGTATAAAGCTGCAACCCCTGAAGATGGCAACCTCAAAATCCTCCCTACCAAAAGTCAGTCCTGTAAGTTTTCTCTTGATAGCCCATGAACTCTTACTATCTTCATGATGATTTCAAAGGATTGTTTCCTCCTGGGTAAACCGGTACTTCCTGGGGTATCCACACAGCACTCTTTCTTTGGATAAAACAAACAAGGAGTCCTGTGGTACTTTTAAAGACTAACAAATTTATTTATTGCAAAAGCTTTCGTGAGTATAATCCCACCTTTTTCAGATGTATGAAATGGAAACTGCAGTATGTTAGAAATATATACACATGCAGAGCTGGAGGTCACAAGGTCAATTCAAACAGTTCCAGAGGGGTACCTTGTTAGTCTATTTCAGCAAACCAAACTTCAAAACCAGACTCCAGCATAAAACTTCTGAGCTGCAGTTCAGATGTAAACTTGACACCCATTAGATTAGGTCTGAATAGGGACTTGGAATGGCCAAACTCATTACTAAAAATAATTACCCCTCTGACAAGTTCCAGTGTTAGTCTAGTTCAGCAAAACAAGCCGTGTTAGTCTAGTTCAGCAAAACAAGCAAGGGGTGCATCTACACTTACAAATTAAGTCGACTTAATCTTGCTTAAATTGACTTAATTTACTCTGCATCTACACTACACTTTCCTTAAGTCGACTTAAGGAAAAATTAAGTTTTAAGTCGACTTGCTGCTTAAGTTGACTTTAGAAAGTCGACTTAAGCCAGTGCAGATGTGGGGTAGCCCTAAGTCAACTTAGGGGGCTCCAGGGCTTCCCCACTGCCCTCCCTGCCAGGTTGGCTGGCATAGCCACAGCCTGGCGTGCCCTGCCCACCCTGCCCCTATGCCCTGCCAGGGTCCCTGTCTCCCTTTGCCCCATTGTACCTAGGTACAATGGGGCAAAGACTGAGCCCCCTGGCACTTGGCAAGGGATGCCCCCCCCCCGCCACCGTGGACCTGTCCCAGGTCCACCTAGCCCCTACAAGTCAACCTAGGCATCTAGTGTGGACTCTCTAGGTCGATTTTGTAGGGTCCCCTCTAACTTGACTTAAAATTTAAGTGTGGACATGCTAAGTCAACTTAACAAAGTCGACTTAGCTAAGTCAACCTAAATTAACAAGTGTAGACATAGCCAAGGAGTCTTGCGGCACTTTTTAAAGATTAAAAATTGTATATATTGCATGAGCTTTCATGGGCGAATCCCACTTTGTCAAATTCTAGAAATGGAAAACTTACAGTACAGAAGGGAAAAATAAATGCAGTGAAGGGTAAGTCATGAGATCAATTAAGATTATGTCAGCAAATAAACAATTTGTTTGGATTCAGACAGAGTGGAACAACAGATAAGAAGGTGGGGAGTTTGAATGGGGTCGGGAATCACGTTTTGTAATGAGAAAACCAGCCCATATCTCTATTCAAACTCAAGTTAATGTTGTCAAATCTGCATATGAATTCCATCTCTGCAGCTTCTGTTTGAAGCTTTGATTTGATTTGATTTGATTTGATTTGATTTGATCTGTTGGAGCACTGCAATTGACATGTTTTTCATGGAGTGTGCAGGGAGATAGAAGTGTTCCCTTATTGGTTATTGAATGTTGCCATTCCTCGTATCTGATTTGTGTCCATTTATTCTTTTGCACAGAGACAGTACAGTTTGTCCAATGTATAGGGCAGAAGGGCATTGTTGGCACATGATAACATATATCACGTTGGTGGATGAGCAGGTGAATGAGCCCTTGATGGAGTATCTGGTTTGATTAGGTCCTGTGTTGGTGTCATTTGTGTAGATGTGTGGGCAGAGTTAGCAACAGGAATTGTTGCAGGGATATGGTACAGGGCCTACTTCCATTCCTCTGAAAGCACCTGTCAAAGTGGGATTTTTCTCCCATGGAAGCTCATGTGATAAATTAATTTGTTAGTCTGTAAAATGCCACCAGACTCCTTGTTTGTTTTGCTTTTATCTGATGCAGGAAATGCATATGTTAAAAAAAAAATTCCACAACACCTCAAGCGTTAGTACTCTGTGTCTCTTTTAAACAAGCCAGCCAGCAAGCTGTTCCATCTGTAGTATGGATGTTGAAAAAGAGCTTTCATGGTCAGTAAAAAGCAGCATTTATCAAGTTTATTGCTTGAGCAAGCCCATATGATTTCAGCACTTACCTGAATGAACAAATTCTTAGAATTTTTTTGTTCCTTTGTCATAAATTCATTTAAAAAAGGGCACTTTCATTCTTTTTACCCATGTGCATAGATACAGCTAAAAATACAGTCTGTGCTTAAAGCATAGCTGAATTTGAACTAAATGAAAGTTCACAATAAATAATGGAAACCTAAAAACTTGAATTTTTTTTTCACCCTCATACTTCTTCATTAATTGAAATTGTTCACCAAATTTCTGTGGAAAATGTGGTCTATAATTCATTTACAAACACTTTGCTAAAGAATTTGATATTCACAATGTGAGCTGTGTGATTGGTCACTTGAACTACATTGTCTGCTCCTTGATTCGATGACCTTGACTCTTATTCTGATTTCCTGTGTGAATTCTCTACAAAAAAAAAATCATTTTGAATGTGCTGCCCACACATAGTTTCCAATAGTCATAAAAAGGCGTGAACAAAGTGAATTCCTTTAAAGATGGAAAGAAATATTCTCAGGATATTTTCCCAGTATTTGCCTGGTGCTAATAAAAACATGAATATCTTATTCTTATGTCTATTTTTCTATCTAATATAGAGACATAAGAACATTGGACATGCCATTCTGAGTCAGACCAGTGGCCCTTTTACTCCATTATCCTGTCTCTGACAGAAGCAAATATCCTATCGTTCAGAAGAAGATAAGAACCCAGTAGTAGGCAGGTGTGCGGTAATCTGCCTTCCACATCAGCCCTTATCCTGATCTGTAATAGTTAGAGATTGCTTTAGGCCCTGAAGCATGAGATGTAATATCCTTTGTAATCAAGGTAGAGTTGGGTGAGTTGCACTACAGTTCAGTTCACATCCACCAATGTGATTTATGCCATCATGTGCCGGAAATGCCCCTCTGCCTTATATATTGGACAGACAGGACAGTCTCTGCGCCAAAGAATCAATGGACACAAATCTGACATCAGAAACTGCAATACTGAAAAACCTGTAGGGGAACACTTCAACCTCCCTGCTCACTCCCTTAACGACTTGTTAATAGCTGTGTTGAAACAGATGAATAACAAATCACAGCTTCAAAGAGAGTCTGCAGAACTCGAACTTATATGCAAATTTGACTCAGTTGCCTTGGGGTTAAACAGGGACTATGGATTTTTCTCGCATTACATCAAGTGAATTGACCTCCCCCCTCCTCTATGTGCTGTTCCCCAGTGTTTTGAATCCTAACACCTACTTTGATTTGCTGTTACAGCCTGACCTGATGCTATGTCATACACTCCCCTGCATTTAATTTCCTCCCACTCTGTAACTTTCCTATCTTCAAAGCGTCTGACGAAGTGGGATTTTCTCCCACGAAAGCTCATGCGATTAATAAATCTGTTAGTCTTTAAAAGTGCCACAAGACTCTTTTGTCTTTCTACAATAGACTAACACGGCTACCCCTTTGGAATTTGACTACAGTTCAGATCATTCTGTCTGCCTACAAAGAAACCATTACAAAATACTGGAAAGCTGTCCATATTTCATGCTACTACCGGATGTCAAGTTAATTGCTTAACAAAAGGTTTTTAATGTGCCTGCGATATCACTGTAACCAACACCTGCTCACTCCTAAGTTCACTGAATACCCTTCAAATGCTTGGGCTGTACATCTTTGATTTGTTTTAGTCTGTTACATCTCCATGACAGAACTAATAGGATAAAAAGCGCAGCATGCGTTGTGTGACCTTTTTCCTTCACTGTGAAATGACAGCAGTAAACACATTTACAGGAAGTGGGCATTGCGACAGGAAAACATAAATATGTTTGTTGCAAATGCATGCAGCTTGGTATAAATAATCCCCTCTTTCAATTGCCCTGTGAATTTCTGTTTCAGCAACACTTAGGACCCTGTTCATCAACATTTCACTTATGTGGGCAGATCTTCATTTTTACATGATTCTTCAGTTTGGACAGATGGATGTGTTGGCAACATTATACTCATCCTCTGAAGTCCCAAAATATGTGGCAACAACAGGCAGGCTTTTCCTGACCTATACTTAGGCGTGGATTTATAATGCTGGCAGGAGGAATCTCCTTTTGATCATATAAGGTAGCAAAGCAAGTCTTACCAGATTTTATAGTTTCTATTATTAATTATGAAAGGGCTGATCCAAAACCCATTTAAGTCAATGGGAGTCTGACCATTGGCTCTGGACCCAAATAATATGGTTCATCCCTTCTCACATAGTACTAGAGAAAACATGTATGTTTTATATTCCAGCGGAGGAGAACAGTCAAACCACTCTGTGTTGGTGTTTACAGCTGAAGGATTAACAATAATTCATACTTTGTGAATTGCTCTAATAATACCATGTTATGATGGTGCCATAGTCTGCTAGACCCTGTACAAACATAAAGGAAGGTGCAGCCCGTGCTCCAAAATACCTATATTAAATGAACGGTTTCCCACAAATCTTCTTTCAGATTTTTAAAATAAATCACCTCAGTCATGCTCAGGCTCCTTTAAAATACATCAACACTGCAATTAAAAACCTATGGCTCACTGGTGTTAGCTGACTTGGCCTTGAGCTAAGAGGCTGTTTAATTGTGGTGTTTATGTTGGGCTCAGGCTGGAGTCTGGCCTCTGGAACTCCTCAAGGGTCTAGCCCAAGCCAGAATGTCTACACTGCAATTAAACTGTCTCTTAATTTGAGCCTCACAAATCCAAGTCAACTGATCAGAGCTAGCCACAGGTATGGTGTTTAATTGCAGTGAGGATTTACTTTTAGTGTTTATTCTTTGCAAATATTCAAACAATGAAGTTTTACTGACATGGATATTTGTGAAAAGGAAATTTCAAAATCACATGTGTTAGAATTTACAGAAACTGAATTTCAAAATCACATGTGCACAAAGATTCAAATTTGAAGTTAAAATATGCTCAGAACAGAAGCAAATACCAAGTCATTTGTCTGGCCAACATATCTAAAACAGCCAATGTCAAATATCAGGACAGATTGTGACACAGCAACTCTTTAGGTATGAACAAAAAAGGAAACATTCCACTGAAAATAGCTCTGTTTATTCTGAAAAACTCCCTGGTTAGGAGGGCAGTACAATAGCTTCTTTTTCCTCCGTGGCTTCTGGGAAAGATCTGCCATTCAAGAACTGAAAAATTTCCATCTACTGGCTCAGTTGCAGGTTTCTAAGTCTGGAAGTTCCCCCTTTCTCAAATAAACAAAGACCGCGTAACCCTCTAAAAGAAGAAATCTTTGAAGTTTAGAGAGCAAAGGCATGACTACACTAGAGAGTTTATGGCCGCACAACTGCAGCAATGGGGTTGCACTACGGTAAGATAACTAAGGTAGCCAATCTTAATCAACAGAACAGTCTCCCACCAACTTAACTCTCCAGCTGTTTTGGTGCTGCAGAAGCTATGTCATTAGGAGAAGCTCTCGTATCACGGTCCACGCTGGTGCTTATGTTTGTATAATTTATACTGCTCGGGGGGAGAGGGGTGATTTATTCACTCCTTTAGCAACATATATTATGCCAACATATACTGTCATAGTTGCATAAATTATGTCACTGTCCACAAGTCCACTGAAGGATTTCACCTATTTTAAATATAAAATTTCCAAACTAATTCAAAATTACCCAGCTGCTTTGCACAGGGAATCCCAAAGACTTAAGTCACTGGGGCTATGTACACACGATCAGATTAAAGCGCAACAAGGCAATCGCGCT
>ML685772.1:9784074-9859591 GCA_007922175.1 Pelusios castaneus | reverse complement strand
GAAGTTTCCAGATCATCGCAGGCCCTGGTTCTTATGGGTGACTTCAATTATTCTGACATCTTCTGGGAAGGCAACACAGCAGTGCACAGGGAATCCAGGAAGTTTTTGGAGAATATTGAGGACAACTTCCTAGTAAAAAATGTTGGAGAAGCCAACTAGGGGCCTTGCACCTCTAGACCTTTTGCTCACAAACTGAGAAGAATTGATCGGCGAAGTAGAAGTAAATGGCAACCTGGGCAGCAGCGACCATGAGATGGTAGAGTTCAGGATCCTGATCAATGGAAGGAAGGAAAGAAGCAGAACACACACCCTGGACTTCAGAAAAGCAGATTTTGGCTCCCTTAGGGAGCTAATGGGCAGGATCCCTTGGGAGGCTGATCTGAAGGGGAAAGGTGTCCAAAACAGCTGGCTGTATTTTAAAGAAACCCTGTTAAAGGCACAGGAAGATAACATTCCAATGTGCAGAAAGAATGGCAAATGTGGACGGCACCCTGCGTGGCTTAGCAGAGAACTCTGCGGTGAGCTGAAACATAAAAGGGAAGCTTACAAGAAGTGGAAGCTTGGACAGATGACAAGGGAGGCATATAAAGATATTGCTGGGGACTGCAGGGATAAAATCAGAAAAGCCAAAAGACAATTGGAGTTGCAGCTAGCAAGAGATGTGAAGGATAACAGAAAGGGGTTCTATAAGTATGTCAGCAATAAGAAAAGGATCAGGGGTGTGGTGTAGGTCCCCTACTGAATGGAGCAGGCATCCTCGTGGTGGATGATATGGAAAAGGCTGAAGACTCAATGCTTTTTTAACTTCAGTCTTCACAGGGAGGGCCAGCTCCCAGGCTACTACACGGGGTAACGCGGAATGGAGAGAAGAGCGGCCCTCAGTGATGGAAAGTCAGGTTAGGGACTACTTAAAGAAATTGGATGTGCACAAGTCCATGGGGCCAGATGAACTGCATCTGAGGGTGCTGAGGGAGTTGGCTGAAGTGATTGCAGAGCCGCTGGCCATTATCTCTGAGAACTTGTGGTGAACGGGGGAGGTCCCGGAGGATTGGAAAAAGGCAAATATAGTACCTATCTTCAAGAAAGGGAAAAAGGAGGATCCAGGGAACTATAGACTGGTTAGCCTCACCTGGGAAAATCATGGAGTAGGTCCTCAAAGAATCCATCCTGAAACACTGGGAGGAAAAGAGAGTAATCAGGAACAGTCAACATGGATTCACCAAGGGCAAATCGTGCCTAACCAACCTGATTTTCTTCTGTGATGACATGACTGGATTTGTGGATGCGGGAAGAGCCGTTGACGTGGTATACCTCGACTTTAGCAAGGCTTTTGATACGGTTTCCCACAGCATTCTCGTTGGCAAGTTAAGGAATATGGGTTGGACGAGTGGACCATAAGGTGGATAGAAAACTGGCTAGATCAAGGGTTCAGTGGGTAGGAATCAATGGCTCGATATCTAGTTGGCAACCGGTAACAAGTGGAGTGCCCCAGGCGTCAGTCCGGGGGCCAGTTCTGTTCAACAACTTCATTAATGATCTTGATGATGGAATAGATTGCATGCTAAGTAAGTTTGCGGATGACACCAAGCTGGGGGGAATGGTAGATACTCTGGAGGGCAGGGACAGGATCCAGGGAGACTTGGACAACTGGAACACTGGGCCGAAAGAAACCTCATGAGGTTCAACAAAGACAAGTGCAAAGTATTGCACTTAGGATGGAAAAATCCCATGCACTGCTACAGGCTGGGGACCGATCAGCTAAGTAGCAGCACTGTAGAAAAGGACCTGGGGGTTATGGTAGACAGGAAGATGAATATGAGCCAACAGTGTACCCTTGTTGCCAATGGCATATTAGGCTGCATCAGTAGGAGTATTGCCAGCAGATCAAGGGATGTGATAATTCCCCTCTATTCAACACTGGTCAGGCCGCATCTGGAATGCTGTGTCCAGTTTTGGGCTCCCCAGTACAGACAGGATGTGGACAAATTAGAAGGAGTCCAACGGAGGGCAACAAAAATGATTAGGGGGCTGGGGCACATGACTTATGAGGAGAGACTGAAGGAACTAGGCTTATTTAGTCTACAGAAGAGAAGACTGAGGGGAGATTTGATAGCAACCTTCAATTACTTGAAGGGGTGCTCCAAAGAGGAGGGAGCTAGGCTGTTCTCGATGATAACCGAGGACAGAACAAAGAGCAATGGTTTCAAATTACAGCTGGGGAGGTCAAGGTTGGATATTAGGAAAAACTTTCTAACTAGGAGGGTGGTGAAGCATTGGAATGGGCTATCTAGGGAGGTGGTAGAATTTCCCTCTTTGAAGATTTTTAAGGCCCGGTTAGACAAAACCTTGGCTGGGGTGATTTAGTGGGAGTGGTCCTGCTTTTTAGCAGGGTGTTGGACTAGATGACCTCGTGAGGTCCCTTCCATCCCTATTGTTCTATGATTCTATGAGAATTAAAACATCACCAGTAGCAAAAAATAGAAAACTTGAGGGTGACGAAGAAGTGCTACTGCAATTAAAAACACTGAGACAATTCTAACTTTTGGCTTGATCCTGTGAGGTACTGCACAACTCCTAAAGGCCCTCAGCTCCCACTTTCTTCAGGAAGTGCTCAGCCTCCTACAGAACTGAACCCATTATTTTCTAAACTGGCTACCGATCAGTAACATTTCCGTTAGCTGTCAGATTGTTCCACATAGGGTAACCAGATTTCTTCTAGTCAGAAAACAGTGGGTTATTTATGATAATGCTAATAAAGTATCAAGGGGGATTTTAAAGTCTTAAACTTATATGGGCAAGAGTACTGTCTGTTTTCTTTCCTCCTAGATTTATTTTATCCTCAGGTGGGGGAAAGGCTCTTCCTTTGGTGGAGGCTCTATTACTCTCAAATGCTGACCTCCTTTGTGAAGTACTTTAAGATCTAAATAAAAGCTACATGTTTGTTACTTAGTTTATGTAAACTGTTTGATTGAAAAGAATTGTTTAAATCTTTTTGACTATTTGTTCATGTCTTCTCTTCAAGACATATTTTATAATGAGTTTTGCTTTTCCTGTCAGCTACTGCTTTTTCTTTCTGCTCAGTTTCCCTTCATTACTTTTTCCTCCATTACTATATGCAAGCTTTTTGTTGCATTCAGGGGGTGGATCCATGGGCCAAATCCCCTATTTTGTGGAGAGCTTAGACAGCAGCTCCAGAAACTACAATAGTCCTTTGGCTGCAGTGCAGTCCCAGTAAATAACATTTCTTTCCCTCCCTCTTTACCCCACATCTGTGTCGCCACAAAGAATCTCAGTACTTTTAACACAGACTTTGCACGGGGAGGAATAATTTGGCCCTATTTCTTCCCGGAACGTGAACCACTGGAATCAAGGGTAATTTGAATAAGTTGCTGCACCATTTCTGCATCCTCTTTTCATAATATACTAAATCTGGTGCAATACATAAACCTAAAGAAATGAACTTTAGCCGAATGCTGACTTTCCAGGCATTTATAGGCTTAATAGTCTTAATTGATTAAAACATCATGCAAGCTTTTTAGCTGTCTGGCACCCACTAAAGTCAGCAGGAGCTGAATGGTTAAACTCAGTCCTTTTATAAAAGCAGGTGTTACTGTTGCTTTAACTAATTTTTTTCATGATTGAGAATAACATGTATGCTGAAGATTAGGCTGTAGAGATACCTCACCAGTCATTTTTACACATTTCATTCAGCCCTTTTTGCAGCATGGTGTTGGAGAAAGAAAAGACATTAGAAGGTCATGTTTCCAAAGATCAAACTTCCCATTGTTCTTTGAATAAGAGATTGTATTTGAGTATAGAGCTTTGCATAAGAATTAGTCCTCTTCCTTGTATAAAGTCAGCTATTTTCAGCTCAGTGCAGCTATCTTCGATTTCTTGGTTGTAACTATGGCAATACGATTAGATGGCATTCAGTAAAATTCATTTTACAAATTAGCATGGGGAGGAGTGTCCGTGACACAGAGAAGAGCAATGCAGAAATGCTATGGAACAAAACAAATGGAATCAGGATTCAGAATATTCCTTACACTAATGATTGTCAGATTCATCCAGTGCCATCTGGTAGTTGGAGAGTGATATACAGTTAGCCCCAATAAACACAATGGGATTAATGTGCCTGATGGAATATATTTCTTCCTTTTTTTTATTACAGAATCCCACTTTCACATTTTCAAAGTGCATTTTAACCCCATTTTGAAGTGTTTGCTGATTTCTTTGATCTGATGCTTTTACAACATTAGTAGTCAAATCAATTTCAAACACTTTCATTATCCTACAAAGCTCATTACATTCTGGGGGGAAAAGTTTTACTCTAGGCCTCAGGCTATGTTATAATGAGGATAAGAATGAACATTGGTGAGCTATACAGAGTTCTGCCTCTCTACCTTTCTGCTAAGTTGTTCACTTACTAGTTCAATAGAATGGTAGCTCTCAGTTTGCACACACTGACTGCTTCCTGAACTTTTGCTTCGTTTGTAATAAATCTGGTTTTGATCATATTTCACTATGAATGAGTCTTCTGTCCAGCTATAGCCTTTTCTTTTCTTAATGAACATGCAAAACCAAAGTCAGAAGGAAAGGAATTTTAGAGGCATATTTTTCAAATGTTTAATATATTCCCTCTTCTCCTGCTGATTTGTTTGTTCAAAGGAAACTTTTTTTAAAAGGCCTCATAAAATTAATTTACTTTAAAAATAGTTTTTCAATTAGATTTTTATTTCATGAATATATTGATCCAAAAAAAACTAAAACAGGCAGAAAACAGTGGAGCATTCTCCTTCTTCTGTTTCTTTTTTTTTAAACAAACACAATTTTTTCCTTTATCTTTCTAGTTTAGTTTTGTAAATTATTTAATCAGAAGAAGCCAATCCTGCAATCTTTGGGCATACTGTATGAAATTCATCTCTGAACACATAGCCTTTGCTCTATTCAGATCCCAATTGAGCCCTTAAGTATTGCTTAAGGCTTTTGGTGACCCTCTGCACAGAGGTGAATGGCACTCCTGTGGTATGTTTTGCCTTCATAAATACCTACATAGGAGTTTTGCCTCCTTAAACAATTTTGCAAAGCCTTTGTTCATGTGGTAAGTAGCTAAATGAGATTACCCACATGATTAAGGACTGCAGGATCAGGCACCTAGTGGGGAAAGTAGCAGCTCCTGTAATTCCACACAGCACTGTTACTACTGTCTTGTAAGGTCACCTTCAGAAACTGAAGTCTGATTGTTTAGCTATTTTAGGACCCAATCCTGAGGTCAAGGAGACTTGTAGGTGCCCAGCACTTTTCAGGATTAGGCCATTGCTAAGTGAGTGACCATCCAGACTGTCATTAATAAATATTCTACTACTTGCTCCTTGATTTCCTGCCAGTACTTTCCTGCAAAGTTATTTAATTACAAATCCTCTTTGAAGGCCAGGAACAGAGAAATTACTTCAGTAGACACATAATGCATTATCAGAATTGCCTGAGCTTCTTGTCAAGTAGAAGCTCAAACTATTGGGGTGGAAATTTACTTGCTTTCACTACTGGTTATCTAAATAATTGTTTACTGAATGAAAACAACGAATGTTTGCATATAAATAACCATAACCTGTTTCTTTGCCAGCAAAACACACTCCAGTTGGTGGCATAGAGAGCACTCGTTATGCAGTCTCTCTGAAACTGCTTTGCCTCTTTTTAAATGGCTTGCTCCATAGGATAAAAGATACTTTTTTTGCAACATAAGCAAGATTTAGTAATTACTGTTACCATGTTAAACTTGCAGTTTGTTTATTTAGCTGTGAATCTCTGAAAATGAACACACTAAGGAACCAATTCATTTTAAACAGGATTTGTATTATAAGCGGGCAGGGGGTATAATGAAATGTAACAGCAAAGTGATGACGACACACGTAGCAGATTACTAAAATCTGTATACTATCTGGTTCCTGTGTTATTCCAGAGCAGAGTGTGGAAATAAAGTTGAGCAGTAGGAAACTTGAAATCTAATCCTGTAATTTAGAAGGTAATGTGACATCAGTTCTGGTTTCAAGTGTAAGAGATTATAGCTTTGGGTAGAACTATGAAGCCCCTCTCTTTCCCAGTTAGGGAGAGCGTCATACTTACGCATGCTTCAAAATACAAGGAATTGGCAGTGCTGCATGTATATGTAGCTATTAAAAATGTGTTTTTGGCCAATAGCTACCACACGTTATCACTGGCTTAGATCACCCCTTCCTGAGGAAATATTCCTGGGATAGAACCTGTGGGGAGGGTTCTTCAGGCATTCCTTTATGGAATTTTCACTAAATTGTTCCATTGTGGAAGAGAGATTTGACATTTACAAGTGCAGAGCAGTTCAGCCCCCAAAGCTGATAGGTCCAATGTCTTCTTCAGGAAGCTAGAGTATATACCTAGGGATGCTGCTTCTCTGCAGTACTTCTGGGGCCTTCTTGCTCCTGGGCACTGCAAGTGCATTTGAACACCACTGCTAGGGGCTCCTAAACCAAGGGCTGCCCCAAGAATCCCCTCTAGGGAGTTCACAAACACAGAGTGGCATTCTAAAGGGTTGCCGATGTAATTTCTCAAGCTCCTCCTTCTCCCTAGCCACAGACCACCAGCTAAGCGGAGTGCTCCTACTTCATCCATCAAGGACAGGGGAGAGAGCCATGAGGAGAATCTTGTGTGTAACTGAGGTATCTCAGAAGCAACAAGTGGCAAATGCAGGCTTTTTTACTTGGGCACAGGGAAATCATGGTGACTCAGCCACAATTTGTGTTCCCCTTTCTTTGACTGGTGAGGGTTTTGTGTAGCATAAAGGAGATGTATTTAGTCTCCAAATGGTCTGTTCTACACAGGAAGCTTCACCTGCTACTGACCTCTCTGATCTTTCAGGGTACTATGAATGGCATTAGTAACATGAGTCAAATTCCAAAGGGGTAGCCGTGTTAGTCTATTGTAGAAAGACAACAGAGTCCTGTGGCACTTTTAAAGACTAACAGATTTATTTATCACATGAGCTTTCGTGGGAGAAAATCCCACTTCGTCAGACGCTTTGAAGATGGGGAATTTTCTCTCACGAAAGCTAATGCGATAAATAAATCTGTTAGTCTTTAAAAGTGCCACAGGACTCTGTTGTCTTAGTAACATGAGGTTGCAAAAAATCATACCCTGCCCCTTAGGAAAAAGTGCAAGTTACGCTTATAAAAAAGAGGATGAGACCAGGCCTTTCTCTTTAAGCCAACCAAATGTTCTAATAAAGCCTTGAAGTTTAATGGGACAATCAACTGGGCGTATCAGGAACCTATGTAAATGTTGACTGTTTCTCTCCTTCTTGTTTGTGAATGCGATCACTGTGTTTCGTAATGCCTGCCTCTGATTGAGGGGAATGCCTAAGTGTAATAGGACCCTGTGGATAAGGTTTACTCTCCCGTTGTCTTCAGCGCTGGGGGAACAATGCACAAAATGAGTCATTACTTAGCTGACAATATAGCAGATCAGAAGTAGCTGATGTTTATCTATGATTAGGAAGGCATCACTATAGTTCTTTTTACTTGAGCAATTTAAAACCCTTCCTTTAATCAGAGAGAAAGGAAGCTCTGCTGTTTTATTGAGTGAAGGATATTCCTAGAGTTACTGAATACTATAAGATCAGAATTTCCACCTGCCCTATGCCCTTGAAACAGCTTCAGGTTTTCCTGTTCTTGTGTGCTAGAATTGTTTGCACCAAGGAAATATTTCTGAATAAAGTCTGTCCATCCTACACTTTGTATTCATACAGTAGTTCTGGGAAATGACATAGGTCTGGGTAGTGGAGTTGCAACTGTGTTGAGCAGAAGAGGGATGAATGACTTCTGCCCCCGCCCCCCGATATTAATAAATATATACTTCCAACCTAAATTATTCTGGCACATTATTGGAGATATTTCTTCACTTCCTGTCTATAATGTATATATTATTGCGTGAGTTGTTATAATGGTCAGTGCCTCCCCATTAGTGGACTTGTATCCGTGGATGAAATGAGAACCACCCTGTTTAAGAGAATGTTTGTTATATTTTGGATTTAGAAGGTGTTCTGATACCAAGGTGAGGAGCATAATAAAAACTGCATAGACAGATATGTTTTGTCATTCCGTAAAGTGCCTTGATGCATATGAACAGGAGCTATATAAATATTCTAACAAGTTGTTTTAATTAAGTTACAGGGAAAATTACTAATTTTGTGTAAAGAATTCAGGAATGGAAATGTCAGCTATTCTCATCGACTCATAGACTTTAAGGTCAGAAGGGACCAGTACAATCATCTAGTCTGACCTCCTGCAAAATGCAGGCTTCAAGATCTCACCCACCCACTCCAGCAATAGGCCACCAACCTATGACTGAGTTATTTACCTCCTTAAATCATGATTTAAGGACTTTAAGATACAGAGAATTCACTATTAGGTGAGCCATGCCCTGTGCTGTTGATCATGCATGAGGGTTTCCTGGTGCACAATGGGACATTCAGCAGAAAAAGTCTAGTCTAATGTCTTCTTGGATACAATTGCTATAAATAGACTTCTTTTCCTCTACCACATGCCATTTTGTCAGCCTGGTGGTCTGGTTGCAGCTTGGGAGACTGGTTTCTTTTTGTCTGTCTGATGGTGGTTCAGAGTACTATGGAATGCACTCAGCACTGAGGAGTAGTGAATACCCATCAGGCCAGCTCCAGAGCGGTACTGATATATTCTGCAGGAAGCAATTTCTAGTCTCCTTCCTTGGAAAGCTGGATGTAAATCTTTTGAGTGTGCAGGATTAATAAGAAAAAAAATGGGGTGGGGAAATATTCAAATGGAGGTGCAGGGGGACAGTGAGGAGTTGGAACCCCTAAAAGAAGGTTATGGAAGAGCAGAATACAACACATGAGTGAGATAGATGTCATGGCAGAGAAGGCAGAACAGAAGTGGAGCAGCATCATATCCTTCAGGCACATATTGATATTACCACTGGCATCCTTCTTTCTTTGCTTTTCATTCTCATCATCATTGCTGATATATTGGCAAATATTCACTCCAGTTATTGAATGCAGTGCTCAGGTCACTGATGCTTCCATTAAGAATGGGATCTTTCATAAAGACAGTGCCGGAGAAGTCCAGCTCTGCTGGGGCTTATTATAGTTATTGTAATAGAGTCCAGAGACCCCACTCAGGAACAGTGCCCCTGTAACAGAGTGGTATGTCCCTTTGAGGGCCAGAAAGCCCGCCAGCCTTATCCAATTATCAGATCCAGCTGTGAGGGGGTCAGGACATTCCTAGAAAGGATAGAGAAAGAGAACTCATTTGGAAGAGAACTGCAGGAGGGAGGTTGGCCTACAAAACTAGCCTTGAGTAGAGACAGTGACAGAGTGAAAGGTCTCTAGGCCCCTGAAGCCTGTATGGATCAGAAAAATAGCTTTGCTTTGTGTTACTTTGTCAGTTTTTTGTTTGTTTGAATGAATAAATTGTACCCTCCAGGAATGGCCTGAAAGACATCTAGGAGGAGCTTTTAATCCTTCCTGAGGTGGAGAAAAAGACCACCAGCCAAGAGCCCCACTGTACAAACACATATAAAGACACAGTCACTGCCCTGAGGGGCTGCCTTGGTTCAGCATCTGAAACTGTATGTATGTTTCTTCATGTGCATGCTCTTTTCACCCTACTGGAGTTCCTGTTTGCTGTTGTCTTTGGCCTGGTCTACACTGCTGGCAAAATTTGGGGCAATGGGAGTTAGGCAAGCTACACAGAGTAGTTTGCGTAACTCCCGTCGACTTCATAACTTCCATTTAGTGTGCCGTCTCCACTGCACTGTGCTGACAGAAAAGGTCTACCCTACAAGGCACTATGCTTTTTGAGGACATGGATTTTATTAAATCAACTTCTGGATTGACTGGGTCTTCACTTCCACTCAGTCAATCCAGATAAATTGATCTGACAGCAGCGAATTTGCTGCTCTCAGTGTAAACATACCATTTGTGCACCAATTCACCAACCTAGTAAGGAGGGCTTTAAAGATATATGGACATAAGTGACAAAAATCCACACCTAAGTATAAAAAGACAATTTTGACAGAGAGTTAGATGTTGAAGGAGACAAGGAAAATCAAAACAGTGTTATGAAAGACCCAAGAGAGAAATCAGTGAGGGTATAAAATGATATATTCCATGATTGTAAGGAAAGAAGAAGAGCAGAATAAGGACAATGGACCTGGGGAAAAGAAAAACAAACTTTAACAAAAGCAGAGAACTTGCAGTTAGGTCCCAAGGGAAATAAAACTAGGGAAAAGAATTCAGGAGCATGGGAAGATTCTCAAGGAGACTGTATTAAAGGTACAACTACAAACTATCCCAATGCAAAAGAAAGACAGGAAGAATAAAAAGAGACAAATGTGACTCCATCAGGAGCTCTTTAATGAACTGAAAATCAAAACAGAATCCTATAAGAGAGGGAAACCAAGGACAAATTGCTAAAGAGTACAAAAGAGAAGCACAAACGTAGGAAAAAATATCAGAAAGGCTAAGGCACAAAATTAATTACATCTAGCAAGGAACATAAATTAAATAAGAAAAGGTTCTTAAAACGCCTTAGGAACAAGAGAAAAATGAAGAAAAAAATGAGCTAATAACTGATTAAATCAAGAAAGTTGTTGTGTTTAATGCCTATTTTGCTTCAATCTTCAATAAATAGATTAATGATGACCAGATCATCAACACAATTAATAATAATAACAAAGAGGGAATCTGGGGTAAAATAGGGAAAGATTTAGAGGTATTAAAGTTGGCATGACCCGTTGCCATCCTAGGGTACTTAAGAAACTAGCTGAAGCAATCATGAAACTATTAGTAATTATCTAGAAGAACTCCTGGGTGGAAGGGTAAGCTCCCAAAAGATGAGAGAAGGGCAAAGAGGACCAAAGAGAACCAGGAAATTATAGGCCAATCAGCCTAACTTGGATATGTGGAAAGTAACCTCTAGTTATATGGGGTTTTTTTCTTTGAGATTAAAAAATAAATAAATAAAACATTTTTCTAGTTCCCTTCCATGTTTTAATTCTGAAGAATGGCACCATTTAAACCATGGCTTATTTTTCTTTTGACAAAACCAAAAATTTTTTACCTGGCATAGTGTTTAGCTGGCCTTTTCCACAATGGTTACTGGGCTTATTTAAAAATGTAAAGTGTGGTCTTTACCTTGGGGTTTTTTATTTATTTTATTTGTTTTGACTCCTCTGTGAACTGAAAAAGAAAACACAACCTATTCAGGCTCCTTTTCGAACCATTGCATGATATTAATAAAATACCAAAGTTGGTCTACATTTTTTAACCCCATATACAATACACACTAAATATGTCATGGGCCAATGCACATTTCTATCATAGGTTAATTTCTATAACATTATACTAACCAGAACCATTTTTATAAGGTGTAAACTATAAATTTTGTGCTTTCAGAGTTTTTAAGTACCTTTACCAAAGTGGTAGTCATTACTCAGAGTAACAAATTTATTTATCGCATGAGCTTTCATGTGATAAATTATTTTTTTAATCTTTAAAAGTGCCACAAGACTCCTTGTTTTGCAGAACTAGACTAACTTCGTTACCTTTTTGGAACTCAATACTCAGACCCACCTTAAGGTTCAGTATTTTTAACATTGCTTTTCTGTGCAGCTTACCCTTGCTGTTGTTTCAGAGGGAACATTTTTCTTTTTAATGTTTCTATTCTTTTACTGCATCTCTGATTTGCTGTTTGGGTTACCCTCAGATTGTCTTTCTGCCTGCAACAGTTAAGTACAATTGATTATTTACATATTTAGAGACCATTCATTTGGGAAAAGGACCCATTTTCCCTTTCAGAATGGCTACAAGAATTCTCTTCCTTTAACACTTTTCACAACTTTTAATTGTCCCTCCAAATTTGTAGTGTTTACTTTTCACTCTTTTTCCTTAAATCACTTGCTTACATCCGGAAAGAACACCTCTATCAGCCCAGATTTTACCGATTCCAAATACTGCTCAGGGATCTGAATTTCCTGTGTCTGTCTATGTTCAGGAGCGGTCTTCGTGAATCTGGGATCCTGAGTAAAAGTCAAGGATGGGAGCCCTCCTTGAATTTTGCCCCCCCCCCCACCTCACTGGGGCCACAGCCGGCCCCTCCAATCTCCCTGCCTGCCTCCACCCACATCGCTGGCTCCCTGGCCCCACTGGCTCCTGTCCCAGCATGTTTTCTTAATCTCTTTACTTCATGGTCTTGGTTACTGCTGGCCCAATCCTGCTGCTTTCCTTGCAGAACTGTTCCCCCCCCCCCCATGGGCACAAGACTTCTTCCACTATCCATTTAGCAAGGAAGGTGGTATCCTCAAGCTAGCTTCCATCCCTCCCGGTCCATTTTCTTCATTCCCCTTTGTTCTTGTTGTTCTAGGATGGTCATTCTGCCAGGTAGGTAGAGATTCTTTCTGACAGAACACCCAGGTATTCCGCTATTATTACTGTGTTAAACTCCAGCCGTTCCTTCCAAACAACCTTAGGTTGCCTGACTTCTTCACCAGATCTGTTACCTGCTCACTAAGACACCCACCTTTACCCAATTCTGTACGGCTCACAGCATAACCCTGTTAAGGCACCTCCGGTATGCCTTAGTACGCCTTAGCTCATTTCGTGTGACTAGTTAGGCTACGGCAAGTTTGAGCACTCTAGATTTGCACCCTGGCTTATTCTGCACCAACTGGCTGTGTAGATGAGTGCTTAAGGAGTGGGTAGCCATTATGTGGACCCTCTACACCAGAGGTTCTCAACCTGTGGGCTGCAGGGGCTTTCAAAGTGGCCTGCAGCTGTCCTCCTGCTGGCTGCAGAAGGGAACTGTTGCCTAAGGACCCAGGTGGAACATGTGGGGCTAAAAGACCGGTACAGGCTCTTTGCTGCAGTCAAAAGAATGGAAGATCAGCACTCCCCTCCCCGTGTCTGTAGCAGGGAGCATGGCAAAGTGTTCCACCTAGGTACATAGGTGCTGGGGTCCCTGTTGGAGCCAGAGGAAGGGGAGCACTGATCTTCCATCATCATCCTGGCTGTAGAAGGGAGCCACTGCTTTAGGACCCAGGTGGAGCATGCAGGGCTACAGGGCACATGTGGTTTCCCTGTTCAGCCAGGGAGAAGGGAGCTAAGTGAGTAAGCAGCATCCTTCCATCTGGCTCTAGTGGAGGGTGAGGAGGATGCTGGTGGAGGTTGGTGGCCTGTTGGGGTTGTAAAAATATCTGTGGCCCTCGAGCCAAAAAGGTTAAAAACCACTGCTGTACACAGATTAAAACTTCACTTTAAAAAAGCAACACACAAAAAATACTTACTAATGGATTCTCCTGAAATCTACTCCAGCCCCAATTACAACTAGAAATAATCCTAAAATGTAGGTCCAAGTATAAATTTTCGATATTCTGATGCAGGATTGTGGCTGGGTCAGTTTTTAACTGCAACAAAAAGGCAAGGGAGTTGGACAATGAATCCTACCAGTGTGTTGTCAGTCTGGCAATTGTCATTAGACTGCTGGAGAATGAGATCATTTTCTCTAAGAGGCAGTCAGCTCAGAAATGTCAACCAACTCAGAAAATTAATTCTTGCAGCTGCTTTATGTTGCCTTCTGCATATTGCTAAAAGAGATGGATAATATATTTTATTATGGGGGATATGTTATAGATTGTGCTGTTTAAAATATTACATTTTAGTCGTCATCCAAACTGACTACATTTTGTTTTTAGAATCCTGGTGAATACAATGTAATGTAAGCTGAAGTGAAAGGCTAAAATGTAATCTCATCAAAAGCAATAACATTTTTGAGCCAAAATGTTCTCATTTGAATTGTTTTGTTGTTCTGATTTATTGAATGACTTCTTTCATCTGAAATCTTTAATGGCATTAGAAATTCACTGATGCATTCATAAATCAGTTGAAATTTGAGGAAAATGCTTTGCATTCATTAGTCTGAGACACACTTTTGCTGCATTTCTCTAGACAGCTGAAATAATATTGACATTGGACTGTAGAAATGTAGAGAGATTTCATGTTCACCATGAAAATCTTAACCTGGGCTTGTGATCCATTCTGCCCATATAAAATTGAACTACTTCCCAGACGCATACCAGATTTCACAAAAAGTATCCTGTTTTCCAATAATGAAAATTCTTGCTAAGCACTAGTCTCATAGGCTATGTCTACACTTACTAAAATTAGTTCAAATTAGTTAGTTCGAACTATTTTTAATTAGTTTGAATTAGCTAGATTCGAACTAGCATGGCCACACTGGAACATTAGTTTGAACTAAGCAACCACTTGCTTAGTTAAAATTAGTGATCCCCATTCATTTCAATGGCCAGTTAATTCAAACTAAGAAATTAGTTCAAAGTTAGTTCGAATTAACCCTTTAGTTCGAATACCCTATTCGAACTTATTAGTTCGAATTAAGGAAGCCCTTAATTCGAACTAACTAAAGCCTAGTGTAGCCATGGCTTTAGTTAGTTCGAATTAAGCCTCCTTAATTCGAACTAACTTGCCAGTGTAGACATAGCCATACAAAACAAGAGGAAGAAGAGATGTAGAAATATTGTGGATATCACAGACCAGTGCAGATCACTGTAAATCAACAGCTGACTTTCAAATGGGTAACCATTTTTATTACCCAGAACAATTGTAGATAATGCACTGGGCCAAAATTTCTGCAAATGTAAATTAGCTCATCATAGGTGTAAAATACTGTCGCTGATGGGAGTGAGTGGAGAATTGCTACCTGATGACATTTTACTCAAACTTTGCATTCATTTTGCATAGGTATAAATGACAATACCTAGCACTAGGCAATGAAGATTCAAACCTACTGAACAGATGTATGTTACCTTAATTAAAATCATTCATACAATAACAAAAACATATTTCCTATGAATTTCTCTTATAAGAAATAATTTGATACATGAATCTGTGAGGAGAAATAGTCTCCTATCCAAGCCTTTTGCACCCCTCCTTATTCACCTTGCTGTGGCTTTTCTATTCCAGTCTGGCTCAGCTTCCGAATTTTTACTCTTATGCTATATCCTATAACAGAGTATAATCACTGCCTCTTTTGGAAAATCCAATTTTTTCATTTGAAATTGCAGGGTACCTTGAATCCAATATATGATTTTCCTACACAGAACATATTTCTTTTCCAAAGGTAATGTAATGAAATGCAGTGATTTTCCAATAGATAGTTATATAGTTTGTGGCACCCGAATTCATTTCCCTTCCTGATTTCACTCAGTATTGGCATTACAGGTAGTGTATGTATCAGTGATGATGGTACTTCCCTTTTCTGTTTATCTTTTGGAATAACCTTCTATCAACATATTTCTTATCAGATTCAGCTTACTGAGTGCAGATGACAACCAACTAATTAGCTTCCTGTGCCATTGGTTATAAATAGCCTCCAATAACAATCATTAATGTCCACTCTGAAATTTACCAATCTTGCTTCCTCTTCTATGACATGAAAGATTTCATTGGAAGTAGCATTGCCTTATCTCAGACTCAAAGCCATTTATCATCGAGAACCAGGGCTTTAATCAGCCAACCTCAATCGTCTTTGGCTTTGTTACAAGCAGTAGGTATATGCCTTCCGTCTTCAAGTGCTTGATTTACCATTCTCTAATTAGGCAGAAAGAGACAATTTCTGAAATGAAGGAAAGACTATCAGAAAGATTATGAACTCTCATAGCAGAAAAGTTGTTTATCCAGCACAAAGAAAGACTATTACTATCCTTGAATACCTTTGGCTTTTGCCTTCATGATATTTATATTAATATACAGCATACAGTACCTTTTGAAATAGATTATTTATAGTGAGGGAGCAGCTAATGAAAGAGCAGGGACCCTTTGTGCTAGGTTCTGTAAAAAGCAAAGTAGGAGGCAGTCTCTATTTCAAAGAAATTGTAACCTAAGTAGACAAGGCAGACAAAGAATGGGAGAAAGGAAGCAGCATCATTATTAATTATTATTATTATTATTATTCACATTGTACAGATGAGAAACTGGCATACAAAGAGACTAAATGGCAAATTCTGTCCTGTGTCAGAGCTCTGGTCAGTAGCAGGTTGTAGGAGGCAAGGTACCTGGGAGCTCTGGGTGCCTGATCCTGAGGGCCACATCACAGCACCACCTCCATTTAAGCTGATGCTAGGCATATTTAAGATATGCCACTGGCATAGGATCCTCGGTGCTATGGAGAAACACTCCTTCCTTCAGCACTACTTCTTTCCACACATTGTAGGTAGCTCCTAAATCCACCCGTCCATGCCTTTCTTTGTTTTACTTAGTCCTAATAACAATATAAAACCTGGGAAGACACCTTTAAAATGATGAGATGAATTACTTCCCCCTAAATTTCTTCTCAGAAGCTCCATTACAAGGGGTGCATTAAGTTTCTTACCATGTTGTCCTTTTGTTTCAATATTTCTATTTTCAGTGTCTTTCCGGAACAAGACACCCAAATCTCCACAGCCTGGATATCTGGGGTTTCTGACTGCTATCTGCCAAATAAAGACATCAGCCTCCTACCAACTACAACACTGAGAGTCATCAAAATCTCCTGTAAAATTCAGCCATAAACACACATATGCTTATTATAGTATATTCATTAGGGGAGGGAGAGAGAGAGAGAGAGGTACTCAAATCCCAGTTCCATCCACACAGTCCACTTTCACATTTAATCACATATTGCCATTACTGTGTTATATCTGAAAGAGCACAGGCAAGTATGACCTTTCTTATTCAAATTTCCATCCAATTTTAAGATAGCTCTGTCTTTGGTTCACATAAAATAGTCGTTACTAAAATTAGACTTGCTAACAATAATGAATGTGAGCTTTATTGTGCATGCAGCTCAATAGTCTTACACTGATAACACACTAAATTGGGAATTTTGCATGTGTTGTAATTTGGGAAGTTGTTTCTGGGCAATTGCACACAGAGTAAACTTAATCTTTCTTCCTCAGGATGGGAGATTCCTTCCTGCTGTTGAAATAGGGTCTACGGTTTCCTTTTCCAGGATACTGATTTTTACTGATAGCAACTAACTTATTCCTTAAAACATGCAATGCTCCTGATTCATACAGGCCCTTGGATGTGTGACCTGCCCTTTTAATGTAGAGCATCCTGTACGTAAAACTATTGTGTTCCATAACATGTGTGTGCGTGGAGAGCAGTGAGGGTGTGTGCAAATGTGCGTATGAAGAGAAAAAGAGAGCGCCTCTTTCATCAAGGTTCCTGCAAACAACCAGCTGGAGGAGCAGACAGAAGCAAAACATTGAACTAAAGTCAAAGCAAGAAACAGGAAAAGTAGTTTGGCCGAAATTAGGGTAAAAACAAACACCTTTTTATTGACTCTAGCAAGAAAAACACATTGACATAAATCATTTCAAGGGGAAGTAGCATGCTCTCCTAACCAAATATTCTTTCTGGCTTCCACTCTTCACAGCCCTGCACACTGTGTAATCGTTTACATGTGGGTGTAAATGTACCAGACCAAAATGTTCACTTGACACCCATGTTAATGTTTTCCATTTACCCTGCATTCACACTTAATAAGATCAATGGCGACTCAGGCCAGTAAGATATATATATTATAAGATCTTGTTTCTAACTCACTCAATTCTCACTGTGGGATAACATACTGTCTTGCATTCGTATAACTCCATTAACTTTAAGAGTATATCAGTGTAAGACAGAGCAGAATCAGGCCCAATTTATATCTCAGTTACACCCAGAAAAGTATGTTAAAAAATTAAGGTTGCCAAGTTCAAAGATAGGACATGTCAAACGTAGTTGCATGTGCAATTCTCCAGTTGCCATTCATTTGCCTTAACCAGGCAACCATCTTTTCTCTTCTTGCCTTTTCCTGATTCATTCATTAGACACCTTCCAGTTCCTGCAAGGATCCTAGGGACAATGGCCTTCTTCGCTACATGACACTGATTCATTTCCACAGCAAGTTCATTCTGAACCAGGCAGGGTCCTGTGAAATAAAACTGATCATGTAACTAAAGAATGTATAATTATGCATATGCACAGGCAGACTAAATGCTGACATTTCCTAACTTTGAGTGCTTGACTTTGAAACTTTACAATTCTCTGTGTAGTTTTTTTGTACATAATTTTCTGGGTTTTCAAAAAAGCAAACAGAAATTCCATTATGTGGTATCATATTGATACCAAAGCAGTCATCATCAAGGTTGGAAACTTCAAATACACGGCTCAGTCCTCTGCTACCTAGCTAATGACAGTATTGCCAACCTCAAGTGTTCAAAAGACATGTCAGGACCCAAACAATCATGAGGCTGGCTTAAAATCAAGAGATTTTTTAAAAGATTAAATATTGGATTCTTTTCATTTGCCTTCTGCTTTCTGAACCTTTAAAGTGCACTCGGGTCATGTGTTCTAGCTTTTCTGTATAACCACAAGGGCAAACCACATACTTTAAAAAAAAAAAAAAGTGAAAGCTGAGATTCTTAGGTATTTCCCTGACTACATCATCAAAAAAACAGCAAGTGTCACAACTCAGGATAAAATCACAAGTTGGAAACACTGCAAACAAAGCAATTCATAGGAGTAGTATATTGTCATCATCTATGGCAGGGGGGCAAGAAGGGGTGAGACACAGTCTGCCAGTGTATTTCTTCAATATTTGCTGATAACAGCAGTGGTGAGACTCAGGAATCTTCATTTCCATTCTAGATTCTGGAGAGGGGTGTTCTGTCATGATCAAAGACCTTTCCGTCCCTGTTCCCTCCAGCTTATTCCTGTTTCTTTCTCTGTCCTTTCATGACCCCTCACCCCAATCCAAGTCCCCACCCCTAGCTAGGCCCAGGCTCCATCCAATGGGTTCCTTGTTCCAGTCTCCTTCTCATACAGTCCTATTCTTTCTCAAGGGCTCCCCATCTTCTTCTCATCCTGGCTCCTCATCACATTTTGCAACACAAAACCCCCTATTACAATTTCCTTGGCCAGCCATTCCCAGTTTCTCCCCTTCCTCAACTCAGGTGCCTCATCCTGTCTGCCCTACTCTGGCTCTTTGTCTCAGTCTTCTTCTCATGATCTTTGTCCCTGCCTCCTAGCCCAGCCAGTCCCATTCTTCTCCTCTGACTTCAAAGGAGTCTTCCTCCAATCTTAACCTTCTTCACTCCTGTTCTCTCATCCTTTGGTTCCTGGTCTCCACCCACAATACACCTACTTTCAGTCTAATTTCTTTCCCACATCAGGTCTGGAGCTGAATCAGAGTGCTTCCTACTTCTCATTGGCTGGATGCTAGCAGTGGGAACACAGACAGACAGCCTTACTACCCTGAGTGCTAGGGCCCAACACCACAATGGCTGCTGGGAAAAGCAAATGCACAGAGCATAGAGCTTAGCCCCTACAGCCGTGGGCTGGAGCATGCTCAGTACAGATGGAGCCTTCCAAGAATTTAACTGCCAAACCCTAAACAATCTCTACTGAGTGTATGTAAACTGATTTTTCCAAGGCTTTTAATTTGTCTGTATTTAAGCCATTTTTTACAGAAACAGCAAAAGGTGCCAGGGGGATTACCCTGCCAAATTTCAAGTTCTTGCTCTGAAGCAGATTCCCTAGAGCTTCTCAATCCCAGTATTATAAAAAACATAAATTTAACAAACAAACCATTTTTTTCACTTTTCTCCTTCTCAGAAAATCTGGGTCTTATTGCTGAAACTTTTCAAAGAAGTTCACCATAAGGCAGCTACCCAACCTGCAAAATTTCAGCCGGTCACCCATTGACTGACCCTTTTAAGAGAAATTAGAGCTCACTCTACCTGTGACAGATGACAGAGTCCTGTGGCACTTTTAAACAGGACTCTGTTGTCTTTCTACAATAGACTAACACGGCTACCCCTTTGGAATTGTCTACCTGTGACAGGCTTCATTAAGAGAACAAGCCCATTTTGCTCCACTTGTAAGCAATTTACAGACTAAGTGGCTGATTGGCAGTTAATTGACTATCAAGCACCTGGACCTACTAAGCACAGAACACAATTGAGGGAGAGGTGCTCTTAAGGATGGAAGCTCCTACAGTATTTAGAGGCTTGTGGCTGTTCTAGCTCATAGGTGAAAAGCATGAGTAAAAAGGGGTTAGCTAGGGAGTAACTGACTGAGTACTATAGCTAATTTGAAGCATAATTCACTTCTGGGCATTCATGATTATTGTACAGAATGAGTCTCTTTGAATGATAAGCCAGCTTCAGGTAGAAATCTAGCAATTCCTGAACTTGAAAGAGGACACTTGCCCAGAGTCAGAAGAAGGACTTGCAGGGGGTTAATATGGAAGGGGGTTGTTTTGTTTGTTTTTTACTCTGTGAAAGGAGCAAATAAACTAGAATGACAAAGGGGGTCTTTTTATTGGCTCTGAGTAGAAGGTTGTAGGTGCTAAGAGGGAGCTGAAAGCAGAAACCCTCTTATAGCCCTGAAGGCTATGTTTGAGAATGATGCCCATCATCCAGCTCAAACAAGTGCAGTTTGGCAGAAGTTGCAAGCAACTAAAAAGGAGTGCCTTATAATAAGTTCAATCATTAATGGGATGTGTGGTCTCTTAATGTACTATTTTTAAGTTCTCAGTAAGTTTTTTACAAATTACACCAACACAGTGTACTCCTACAGTAAGACTTGTATCTATGCTATGCCAAGAGCTCTAAACCCGTGTGATATGAGAGGTAATTCAACCAACCACCACCTTTATTCTATATCTAACTTGCATGTAGTCATTTCATTGTATGTGGGAAATGGTGATTACTTGGCCCAGCTACCACCACCAAGAGATCACACAGGCTTTTGGCTACTAGTATTTTAATAACAAGGAACCATAGTAAGCATAAAATTAGAGCTAAGCATGTATTTTTAAAAAAGTATTAATTCAAAAGATTGTCTTTGGCAATATACACATCCCTTTTGTGTTCATTTTCTGAAAGTATTCTAGTGAATGTCTGCTGCCAGGAATATGCTTGGAAATAGACAATTGTAAACAGTTATTGGAGAATGATCACAAAAGGCAAATTTTAAATTCTGATAAGGTGCCTGTCATCTGATGTAGGTGCCTACTTATGGAGCTCTGATCCTGAATATGAAATGCTCACAGTACAGCATACCAGTGCCAGCTCAAAAATAACATTGATGGGACTTGTCTAAATAGCCGACAAACCTGAGACAATCATAAGCTGCTTTCTGACTCTTTGCAAACAAAAAGGAGAAATGAAATTCTCAAATTATTTGCTCAGCTGTACCGAAGGCAGGGGACTAAATCCTTAGTTGGTGTAAATCATCTTAGCTTCATTAAAGTCTATCAAAATATTCAGAGATCCCTATGCTTTAGGCCGGAAGGGATTATTAAATCATCTAGTCTGATATAGGCCATATAATTTCACCTATTTACACTTATTTGGCCTACTAACTAGATGCTGTTCATCAGTACCCTTAATGAGTTTTGATTAAAATAGTATTTCCACTAATTTGAGAGTCTACTACAATATTGACACTAGTGGTGTATGCAACTTGTAGGCACCCGCTGAGTACTGCAACGATGCATTATAGAATTAATCCCCTGTCTGAGGGGCTTTTCAGTGTCATTTGATTTGCAAAAAGTATTTTGATATTTTTATTGGCATGATTGCATCACTACACCTTACAGGGTGAAATTTCCCCCTCTTGGTGGTGTTTTGTACTCAGAGGCTAAGTAAGCCCCACTAAATCTAGTCTTTTATATCTTTAAACAAACAAAAGCTACTGATGACAATTCTCTCACCAGCAGTACAACAAAGAGGGTAGGGAGAAGAAAATGAGATTCTAGCCCCTTCATTGTACCCCATATAATGTGGTTAGAGAGGAGGAGCTGACTTGCTCTTGCATATCCAATATGTCACAAAGTACAATCCACTGAGGGAGGAGCAAAGAGGATTAGTGTGTTTAAATCCCCAGCATAAGAAAGCTCTTCCCACTGTTGAAAGTACAGAGCAGTGCTAAGAGTTCCACATGCTCATCAGCTGCCTTCTCATTCCTATTTAGGGCAGAATCAGAGGTGTCCATAAGGACTCAGGGTGCAAGCACAACCCTAATACAGTTGTTCACTACACCTCTTGAGCAGTACCAGGGATTTAACTGAGAGAATCAGAGGCAAAAGGGATGGGAGAGCTGGCCAGCTTGTGACTGCAAGGAGAAGCAGTGAGCCTGAGACCAAGGAGGAAGGGAGGAGCAAATGAACTCCTGGTTAAGCCAATCTCAGGCCTTGTACACACTGCAAAGTTATTGCGCGATAACGCTCGTTATCGCGCAATAACAGGCACAGCATCCACACACAAATCCCTGTTTTTGCGTGGTAACAGCCGTCTTACTGCGCAACATGTAAACCACCAAAACGAGGGTGGTAGCGGCTACCGCGGAACAGCTTTTCCGCGATAGTTCGTGTGTGTACGGTTGCCGCGCAATATGGAACCTCTGGAAATGTCCCAGAATTCCAATTCCATCCCTTCTGCACTTCCTTCTGTGCTCTGTGGCTGTGACGTGACTGTACCCACCCTCCCATCACTCCCGGGAATTTTTGAACTCTTCACTCTTCCTGTTTGCTTGGTGTGGAGTGCAGCTGCAGCTGTGTACTCCAAGAGCAATGGCGGCTCAACACAGCAAACGTGCTCCAGTCTGGACCACAGCCGAGGTGCTTGATCTCATAGGCATCTGGGGAGAGTCTGCTGTGCAGCCACAGTTACGTGGCAGCCAGCGGAATTTCGACATTTTTGGCCAGATTTCTCGGGCCATGGCAGAGAAGAGGTACGAGAGAGACACTCTTCAGTGCAGGTCGAAGGTGAAGGAGTTGCGGATTACGTACCACAGAGCCAGAGAGGCAAAGCAGCGCTCCGGCTCAGCGCCAGCTACATGCCGATTTTACAAGGAGCTGAAAGCAATCCTGAGCGGGGATCCCACAACCACCCCAAAAGCCCCTGTGGACACCTCAGCACCCCCCGATAAAAAGGATACCAGAGCAGACGGTGACGAGCAATTCGTCGACGAGGACGTGGAGGTGTAAGATGACCTGGAGGATGAAAGCAGTGCAGCCGACCTAGGGAGCCAGGAGCTGTTCTCCATGCCACCTGACACGTGCTGCCCAGATTCCTTCTCCATACTGTCTTCGGAGGCAGTAGAGGGGAGCTCTGGTAAGTTTCATCAGAAGTGGCTTCTATGCTAGCTGGATAAGCTTTGCGGGCAAATGAAGAGCGGGCAGGAAATAGGCGTTTTGAGTTTCATCCTTTCTTTTCTTTTTTGGATGGGGGGGTCTACCCCACATTACATGAGCAGTGCATCAATGCATGCTGTAATTGTCAAGAAATCCTCTCCATTGAGATCACTGAAGGTGTCCTCGATGTACTTCCACAGCCTCCTAGTTAAATTCGATGGGAGAGCAATTGGGGATGGGGGATACACTCCCTCGCCAGTTGAAAAGCACAGCAGCGGGAACCATGGCTGCGCACAAGCCTGCTGCATATGGTCCTGACTGAAAACCAGTGACATGCAGGATATGCATTCTGGTTTGCAGAGGCACTCTAAACAGCGAGATATCAGCTTCCATGGCAGTGCCGTATGTGAACTAATCGCCCAAGCACTGCAAATAGTTCACGGAGCTGTGTGACTTGTCTCGGCAACCCGAACCTCCCTTTTCAAAAGCCCTTTCAGTCCCCGGCAATGCCCTGTCCTGTGGGCACAGCGGAATGTGGCGGGAGAGCATATTACCGGCTCCTTAACCAAAGCGAGAACAAAAGCACTACTTATGATGTTTCATTTTTCCTTAGAAACGACCTTCGCCGGTCGGTGGTCTGCTCCAGCTGACCGGCTGAGACAGATAAGGAGGAGGCCTCGCAGGAGCAAGGAGGATATCTTCCAGGAGCTGATGCAGTCCAACGAGGCATCAGCAAGGGAGACTAGACAATGGAGGCAGGAGCGCCGGCAGGAGCGCAAAGAAAACAATGTGAAGAGGCAGAAGCAGAAGGATGCCCTCATAAGCATCCTACAGGAGCAGACCCAACTGCTGAAGACCATGGTTGGTCTGCAGACCCAGCTGCTCCAGGCTCGGGGGGGGGGGGGGGGGCGGCCACAGCAACACTTTCTGTCCCCCATGTCCCATTCTCCCTCAAAGCAGTTCTTTGAAGCCCAGGAACCCTCCTGGTACAATGTTACATCCACTCCTGCACCAAGCTATGGCATTGAGAAACACACCTACATGCATCTATAGCCCCTTTTGCAGGCACTGCTTACTGTAAATATTTAATGTTTTATAATAATAAAATTGAATCACTTGAACTTTGCACAGTGTCTTTATTGATACACAATAAGATTAGTTGTTGCATGTTTAGTATTCACTCATTCTAGCATAGTACAGTACACACACCGGCACCATCCCCCCACCCCCCAATCAGCACCCAATAATGCTTGGGAACACTACTGCACAGTGATGCAATGCGTCCTATGAGTCCCCCTCACTAAAATGCACCCTAAGTGCCTCCCTTATGAGGACGGCTCTCAGCTGTGCCCACCTGATACTCCTAGTGGCTGGCTGCTGGAAGGCAAACTCTAGCCGCTCAGCCTCCACGTCCCATGAAGGGGGAAATTTCTCTCCCCTATTTTCACAGAGGTTATGCAGGACACAGCACGCCGCAATGACGGCTGGAATGTTGTCCTCATTTAAGTCTAGCCTCCCATACAAACAGCACCAGCAGCCTTTTAAGCGCCCAAAGGTGCACTCTACGCTCATTCGGCACCGGCTTAACCGGTAATTGAAGCGCTCCTTGCTGGGATCCAAATTTCCAGTATAGGGCTTCATGAGCCAAGGCATCAGTGGGTAGGCTGGGTCTCCTATGATGCCTATGGGCATCTCCACATCCCCAACAGTAATTTTATCATCGGGGAAGAAGGTCCCTGCCTGTAACTTCCGGTACAAGCCTGTGTTCTGGAAAATGCGAGCATCATGCACCTTACCCGACCACCCCGCATTTATGTCCGTGAAACGCCCCCTGTAATCCACGAGTGCCTGAAGCACCATGGAGAAGTAGCCCTTCCTATTAATATACTCAGTCGCAAGATGCTCTGGAGCTAGAATAGGGATGTGTGTGCCGTCTATTGCCCCTCCACAGTTCGGGAATCCCATGGCCGCGAATCCATCGACGATCTCCCGCACGTTGCCCAACGTCACTGTCCTCCAGAGCAGAACACGATTAATGGCTCTGCACACTTGTGAAAGTGCTAACCCGACGATCGACCTGCCAACTCCAAACTGATTCACGACCGAGCGGTAGCAGTCTGGAGTTGCCATTTTCCACAGCGCGATTGCGACACGCTTCTCCACAGTGAGGGCGGCTCTCATTTTGGTGTCCTTGCGTCGCAGGGCAGGGGCTAGCTCCTCACACAGTTCCATGAATGTGGCTTTCCGCATTCGAAAGTTCTGTAGCCACTGGTCATCATCCTACACCCGCAAAACGATGCGGTCCCACCACTCGGTGCTTGTCTCTCGTGACCAGAACCAGCGGTGCACCATGTGCAGATGCTCTGTGAAGGAGCTCAGCAATGCGGTGCTGTTGTTCTGCATGGCAGTCAGCCCAGGGTCATCCGAATCCTGCTCTGATTCAGAGCTGAACGCATACTGTGCCACCAGCCGAGATGTATTCATTATACTGAAGGCAACAGTCGAGATCAGACCTGGATCCATGTTGCTGCAAAAGGACTTCCGGGAAGCAATGCACTACTGTTGAAAATGGGCGTGAGTTGCTAGTAGCAACTCTCGTGACGCAAGGGGAACAGAATGCACCATGGGAAATCAAGACTTTACCCATGGTGCTCAGCGCTACTCTCCTTCTACCCAGGATTCTTAGCGCGAAATCAGGATGGATGGAACTGTGGGATAGGTTCCCACAATTCAATTGGGTTTCTTGTGAAATCGGCAATTGTGGGGGGGGCTCTGTTCCGTCACAAGCGGCAGAGTGTGTACACGATCCTGCGCTACAAAAACCACGTGACTTTTAAAGCACAACGGGCTTGTTGTGCGATTATTCCTGTAGTGTGTATATGGCCTCAGTTAGGAAAACAAGGAATCACTCTTATAACTCAGGGCAGAGGTTCTCTGTGAGTGTGTAAATCATTTGGCTTCTGTGCTTTTCTAAATTTAGTTGTGTGTGTGTTCTCTTGCCAATCAGGACACAAAATGTTTAAGGGATTTGTATGAAGTATTTCCCTTTAGAAGTGTTACAACTGATAACCTGTTTTCTGAGTTTCAATTAATGATGAGATCTAATTGAGCTGTAACTGAGCTACAGCTGTCTGTCTGCACAGTTATGGGAGTATTTTAGAATCACAGTCGAGGCTGATGGCACTCAGCCTGTACTTGATGCCTTGCATAACCTAGGACAATAAAATCAATCATATGCAATTAGGCAATTTACTAATAATGAGAAAAGATACTGCAAACCAGAAGATGTCCTCTGCTTTGGCTAAACATGTCTGTATTAAGCTTTGATGTGGCAGACAACTTCAGTCAGGTAGACACTCTCCTAGTATGAAGATATTGCTAAATATATTGGCAATTTTTCATTTGAAAAAACTGTTGTTTAGATTAAAATGGATTCTTATGCAGTCAGTTTCAATGGTGGGTAGTGGGTTTAAGATGAACCAATGAATACCTTATTCAACTGTAATCTGTATTGTGAGGTGCCTTGTAAACAAAGGGCGCTGTAGTAGTCATAATAATCAATAACTCTTGCTACTGAGAGAAACTCACAGAACTCAAGATTTTTCAGAATACTGAAAACAATTTTTCAGTTTGAGTTTACCCGTCACTTTCCTTGTAATTTAAGACAGTTTATTTGAAAGTTGGCTGCATTACTAGAAAGAAAAAAAAATCCTAACTTGTATGTTTTATATAAATTGAAGCCTTTCCTATGGAGTAATACACACACACTCCCTTAATACTCAGGTCAAAATTTTGAACCTACAGTACAGATGTGGATTCAAACTTAGGCAACATGAGTGCTTAATATGTCTATACGCAATGGTGTTCCAAGGGATAATATAAGGTTGTATTTTCACCCAGGGTTTTTAGTGATGGTTTAAGCTACGAGAACAAAGCTTGTTGGTTTCAACGTTTCACTAGAAATCCTGCTCTAATGCAGTTTAGGCGTAGTCTATTATTTATATTACTCAAGGAGTATAAAAAACAAAACTCTCAGGTAAAAACATTTACATTTTGAAAGCATTGTGTGAGTTCATTCTTGTGACTCACATTGACTTTATGGGAGTAATGCAAGTTAAAAATGCCACAACAATTCTTTGAATGTGGCCCTTTTACTCCATTATCCTGTCTCTGACAGAAGCAAATATCCTATCGTTCAGAAGAAGATAAGAACCCAGTAGTAGGCAGGTGTGCGGTAATCTGCCTTCCACATCAGCCCTTATCCTGATCTGTAATAGTTAGAGATTGCTTTAGGCCCTGAAGCATGAGATGTAATATCCTTTGTAATCAAGGTAGAGTTGGGTGAGTTGCACTACAGTTCAGTTCACATCCACCAATGTGATTTATGCCATCATGTGCCGGAAATGCCCCTCTGCCTTATATATTGGACAGACAGGACAGTCTCTGCGCCAAAGAATCAATGGACACAAATCTGACATCAGAAACTGCAATACTGAAAAACCTGTAGGGGAACACTTCAACCTCCCTGCTCACTCCCTTAACGACTTGTTAATAGCTGTGTTGAAACAGATGAATAACAAATCACAGCTTCAAAGAGAGTCTGCAGAACTCGAACTTATATGCAAATTTGACTCAGTTGTCTTGGGGTTAAACAGGGACTATGGATTTTTCTCGCATTACATCAAGTGAATTGACCTCCCCCCTCCTCTATGTGCTGTTCCCCAGTGTTTTGAATCCTAACACCTACTTTGATTTGCTGTTACAGCCTGACCTGATGCTATGTCATACATTCCCCTGCATTTAATTTCCTCCCACTCTGTAACTTTCCTGTCTTCAAAGCGTCTGACGAAGTGGGATTTTCTCCCACGAAAGCTCATGCGATTAATAAATCTGTTAGTCTTTAAAAGTGCCACAAGACTCTGTTGTCTTTCTACAATAGACTAACACGGCTACCCCTTTGGAATTTGAAGAAATTTGTTAGTCTTGAAGGTGCCACAGGACTCTCATTGGTTTTAGTCCAATTAAGAGTAACTAGTTAAGTTACTAGCCAGATCACTTTTACAACCAATTACTTTTTAGTTAGATTATTTATCTGGTACATATCCAGTTATTTCACTACCAGTAATATCCCCAGTGATGCAGAGGAGTTTTCCTTTTGAGTTTAGACAACCCAAGCAACTGATTTTACATCAGCTGGTGACCAAGACTACTATTAGCTAAAAGGCAGTTAATGTTTTGGTATGGAAGGGAGTGGGACATTATAAAGAACAGACAAATTATCACATCATATTATCAGATCAGAAAACAAAGACTACACAAAAGTCTGCTTTGCCACAGCCTTCCGGAGTCCCCGTAGACCAGTCACTTTGGCCTAATCTTCAAAGATATCTAGGCTGCTAGCTTCCACTGATTTCAGTCCAAAGAAGGGATATCATATATCTACAAAGCAATTGAACACATGCAGCTGGCCTCAGTCAGTTGACAGGCTCTTTGGGGCTCAGATTGCAGGGCTCTAAAATTGCTGTGTAGATGTTCATGATTGGTCTGGAGCTCAAGGTCTAAAACCCCCACAATGGAGGAGAGTCTCAGAATTTTTGTCCTTTGAACACAAGTCAGGTGACCGGGGCCAGCTCCAGCCATGCCACAGGCCTTCTATTCCAGTGTAGACATACCCTAGGAATCTAAATATCTTAAGTATCCGAGCATGAGCCTCTCTGTGTCTCAGTTTCCCCTTTGGAAATGAGAATAACAATACATCACTACTTCCCAGGGAAGTTGCGAGGATATAAATAAACTAAAGAATGTGAGGTGCTCTGTTACCACATTAATGGGTAGTATGTCTGGTGAAGACGTTCTATGCTAATAAGACTGTGCCTTCCTGTCCACATAATTGCTCCATCTCCGAGAGAGGCAGAAGCTATGTTGGGGGCAGAGAGTGTCCCCCCATCAATATAGCGCCAGTGTGGGCAGTGTTTAGGTCACTATAACTCGTGTCACTCAGGGAGAATCTTTTTCACAGCCCCGAGTGACGTAAATTAGATCGGCTTATGTGGTAGTGTAAACGTGCTCTTGCTAGAAATATGGACGCCTTTTACTTCATCCTCAGACAGAACAAGTAACCCCAACTTTGTCATTTTTCTTGCTTTTTTGTTTGTCATTTCCATCCTGGGCATGTTCAGTTATATCATATGTATGCTGTGTAGCTGTAGCCACATTAGTCTGTGGACTCATAGGCTATGTCTACACTAGGGAAAGTTAGGTCGACTTTATTAAGTTGACCTAATAAGGTCAACTTTTAGTTGACCTAAAGTCGACCTTATTAGATCAACTTAACAAAGTGCTTTCCCTTAACTGGGACTTATTAATTCGACCTAACTTCCCTTAGTTGACCTAAGAAAGTGGATTTATGCGTTCACACTAGGCTTAGGTCAACCTAAGGAAGGGTTAGGTTGACCTAAGGAGGCTTAGTTCAACCTAATGAGTGGTCCTTTCTAAGTCGACCTAAGCTTTCATGAGGTTGACTTAAGGATTTTCTTAAGTCAACCTAATGAAAGCCTAGTGTGGACAGGACTTAAGTTAGGTTGACTTAAGCCTCATTCAGTTGACCTAACTTGCCAGTATAGACATAGCCATGGACTTTAAGGTAGAAAGAGACCAGTGTGGTCATCTAGTCAACCTCCTGCACATTGCAGGCCACAGAACCCTACCCACTCTTGCCTGTAAATAGACCCCGAATCTCCAGCTGAATTACTGAAGTCTTCAAATCATTGTTTTAAGACTTCAAGTTACAGAGAATCCATCATTTACACAAGAGACCCAGGCTCATGTCACAGAGGAAGATGAAAACCCCCAGGGTTTCTTCCATTCAGACCTACAGGAAAATTTCTTCCCAACTCCAAATATGGCCATCACTTAGACCCTGCACATGTGGGCAAGACTTACCAACCTGACACCTGGTAGTAATTCAAAGCTCTTCCCATCTAGTGTCCCACCAGCCAGCTTTTTGTGACTCAAGAGCTTGTCTCTTACCAACAGAAGTATATCCAATAAAAGATTTTATTTCCTGCATCTGGTCTCAATTATATCATGTCAGCCATGGTATCCAGTATAGACCCAGCTTTACTGTGCAATAATATACATGCATACTGCAAAAGGTATCTGACAAAAATTGTAATATGCATTTTAGTAATTTTATCTCTGATTGCTATAAGCAGACATTTGTAATAGATTCTTTCAAAGTAACATTAAAAATCTTCAGGGGTAGCTGTGTTAGTCTAGTTCAGCAAAACAAACAAAGAGTCTTGTGACACTTTTAAAGACTAGCAAATTTATTTTTCTCATGAGCTTTCGTGAGAGAAAATCCCACTTCAAAGTGGGATTTTCTCCCATGAAAGCTCATGCAATAAATAAATATGTTTGTCTTTAAAAGTGCCACTGAACTCCTTGTTTTATTAAAAAAATCCTATGGACCAGTCCATAGAATCACAGGAGATGGAGAAGGACATCACTGGTTATATTGTTTCATAATCCTTTCCTCATTCAGGTTAAGATGGATAACAAAGTAACAGGCATTTCATCTTAGTGATATAGGAGGTGTCTCAAAGCTGAAAGTGGAAAGGCAGTCAACACTGCAGCATAGGGACCCTGCTACAAGATAGATGTTCCCCAAAGTCCTTTCAGATAGGTATTAGTGGTCATGAGGAACAGAGATTGCTAGGGAAACAGGCAGGTAATTTGACCTGAGGATAAGGATGGAGGAAGGGTAGCTTAATGGGTGGCTTGACAGGAAGAATAAGATGTTTGACTAGGGAGGGAAAGCTGGCTAGCTGGAACATCAGGGACTTCTGAGGAGACTCTAGCCTCTTTTCACTCAGCTTTCAAACACCTGTTCAACCCTACTCAAGGTACCAAGCTCCAAGAAAAAACACACACAGTGTGACAGGCCTTTCACTATAAAATTTTTGCAAACCCATCATTTTATCAAGCAAACCCTCTCCTATTTAAATTAATTCTCCTGCCTCTGGAGATAAATTTGGTTTTAAATGTGTTTTTATTTGTTTCATATTCTAGGCGTTTTTCCTTCTGTTCTTCACCATAAGGAAAATCTAAGTACTGTACTTCTGAAGACATTTTGCTGCAGGTCAGTAGCTGAAATTATACCTGGGTGTCATATTGCAAAATGGATAGATATTACCTATCCTTTCATTTACTCACATCCACTTTATTTTGCTTGAAGTATGCAGTTGAGACTCCTCCATTTTAGACTGCATGGGACTTTTCTCAATTCTTTCCAAACATCTGTCTATCCTGGAACTAAATTTTTACTGGCTTTTTAGAGGCAGAATGCAATGATACATGTTTCTGAGCTTATTTTTAGGGGTAAGCTTTGCAGCTGTCTGTAAAATGAACTATTTTCTCTTCCTCCTTTAGAGCTAGTGTACTGCATCCCAGATGGTGGTCTGACAGTGTATAAACAATGACAGAAATTCTCAATTCTGTCTTATAGTTAGAGAGTAATTTCTCCTCTCCCCGCTCTGCAGTATGCTATAGAAATGCAAACTTATTACAAGGGATGATGGATAATCCTGCTGTGCATAACTAACAGGTGCCACACAGTTAGATTTCACTGCCTTTGCCTGTTGTGCAACCGTAGAGGGTCTCATCACAAGCTGATTGTCACACAATGTTTACTCCTTCACTTAGTGCCTTATAAGGCCACAGGCACATGTGTGCAACATTTGTGCTACCAAAGGAGAAAGGAGGGTGACATAAGAGGGTCTTCTATTTAAGTGACTTTGTTTTCAAACTAGATTTGCATAGGGCCAGATTCCACTCTCATTAATGCTGGTGAAAGCCTAGAGTAACGACATTTACTTCAATGGAGTTAATTCAGGATTTACCCAAGTAAAATTGAAAGCCAAAAAAGACTTCTCTAGAAATCTAGGCATTTATCTTTCCTGATAGAGCACTGAAAATCATGTGTAAAAACCTGACAATGTACCTTAGCGGCAAATACAGAGGTGAAAAAAGAGATAATGGTTACAAGTTTAGAAATTAGTAATTTCTCTACATATGCTAATCAAGAGGTCCTTATTTCCTGAACTGTAAAACCATAAAACAATGAATAAGGATCAGCATATCTTGAGTTTATTGCACACAAACATAATTTTATTTCTTTTCTGTTTTATAGTCAATCTGATCTTCTGTGTGAAAAAAAAAAAACCTAGTTTTTTCTGACCTTTCTAACCCTGAATGGGCTCCATGAATCTGAAAAATTTCTTTATTCTCTATCTTCTGGTAGAACTTTAATGCACTATTTGCGTGCACACAATTAAAAAATAGGAATTGCTGTTAGTGATCTGTGGGTGAGTTTGGGTGAGCATCAAAGCTGCAGTGAACTTTTCACCTCTATGGCAAACTGTAGTAAACAATCGAGTCAAAGTTCACAAACTGAATACTCCTTTCCCATGAAGAAAAGTCTTTATCACAAAGTTAAATGTGCCAGTTAAGATGGTAAAGAAATGTGGGTCTAAAAAGAAACTGCCTTGCTAACACCTGTGCGGGATTGACTCTTCAGATTAAGTGCAATCCAGTATGGTTCTCAGCTCTTTCAAATTCTAAAGCAGTAGGTTATCAGTACTTTGCAGGCTCAGGCCCCATCGACCACCACACCAGGCCACACTCTGATTGCAGGTATATTCATGCAAATCAAAACCTGGCCTACTGTTCCCAGCCCACCCTAAGAGTCATTATCTTTTCTTTCTGCTTAGAGGTAGCATCTGGACTGTTGATAGCACTCTTTCAGCCAGAAGCAGTGAACTCCATCATGAAAGCTGCTGAGAGTACTTTAGTGAAACACATAAAGTACCAACTCATAAGTCCACCTGTTTGCCTGCGTAAACACATAACATTTGGTGGAGCAAGTTTAGAAGCCTGCTTGAATTTGCTTTGAAACATATCCATAATAAATTTTAACCCATCCACAGGCTCCAAGGTCAGACGAAACCCTTGTGATCATCAGTCAGACCTCCTGTATAACAAAGGCCATAGAATTCCTGCAAAATAATTTCTAGAGCAGGCCTTTTAGACACATATCCAATATTGGTTTAAAAATTGTCAGTGATGGAGAATCCACCACGACCCTTAGTAAATTTACCCCATGATTAATTACCCTCACTGTTCAAAATGTAGGCCTTATCTCCAGTGTGAATGTATGTAGCTTCAGCTTCCAGATGCTGGACCATGTTATATCTTTCTCTGTTAGACTGAAAAACTCATTATCAAATATTTGTTCCCCATGTAGGTACTGATGGACTGCAATCAAGTCAATCCTTAATCTTTGCTTTATTAAGCTAAACAGATTGAGCTTTTTGGGTTTGTCTACCGTGCACCCCTAGGGCATGATCTATGCGCTTTTCTGTTTAGTTTTGCAATGTAATTGTGTGGTTTGATGCCAAATATGCCACACCAGGTTCCTTCGTGAATGCTCATAACATATTCTACATAACTAACACAGTACCATGTTTCCTACAGCAACATGTATGTAAAGGCATGAAGTACGTTACATAGCACAGACTCTCAGGACTATCTCTAGCACAGAGGCTGGAGAATTACACGTCAAAGGGAACGCTAATGCCTTCCCTGGCTCAGGTAGAAGTAAAGAGAATCACACAGCAGCACAGAGGGGGAGGGGCTATCAGGAATTTGTAAAAACAAAGACACAGACCGTTTGGGAGAGAAGCTGCAGGCTTTTACTTGGGAGATTCCATCTTGCAACTTTCTCCAACTTCAAGCAAGATCTGGGGCCTGGCTTGTAATAGGCAGAGAATGGCTGTAAAATACTGAACAGCCGAACACCTTGGCCATAATCTTGGACTATGAGGTCAGTTTAGGTAGAGATGTTAGATTAGCATGTGGTTTACAATCTTTTATTTGATAGTGGTCACTCCTGACTCATTTATAATATGATTCTGCGTTGATTGGCCATTTTCTCACTTGAAATCATATTCTGATCAATAAAGTAGTATTTGTTTTATGTAAAGCGGTGTGATCTTTAGAGGGTGTGAATGTGGAAGGCTGGGCAAGATCCACTTCTTTGTTAAGGGGATGGATTTGAGACTATGGTAATTGGGGGTGGGTCCCAATCCCTGTAAGACAATGGCTGCTGGTGTAGTATCTGGGGCTGGGGTGCTCGCTTGGGAACCGATGCCTGTGTAGCCAGTGGACTTACACCCACTGCCTGGGACCAATTACATGCGGGTGGCTGGTGCGGACTGACTCATGAGTGAGTGGTCACCTGGCAGGGCAGGATGAATTGGGGTTCAGGAGTAGGTATCGGGGGTTACAGAGGCACACCAGGCTGGATCTGGGGAGCAACCTGTCATAGTGTCTCATGTATTTTTTTTACCTTACAATAACTAAAATGAACCTTTTTTTAGCAGTGAAGACAAGATCTTTATAGGACGTCTAGTTTTGGGGAGAGTGTGGGTGATGCTCAGTTACCATAGGCAGGTGACCTATTGACCATTCATAAGGATGAAAAGAAACCCACTTGTAAGCAGTCAGGATCATCAAAAACATTGAGCCAGGTTCTCTTCCAAGCTAAAAGCTGCTCTCAAGGGGCAGCTGGGGACCTCCCCTGCCCAAACAATGTGGGATAAGTCCATTTCCCATTGAATGGCATCCCTCACCATGCTTGTATCCTCCTAAGGAATCTGTCAAAAGTTGGTATAGCTGATTCTATGCAGTTCCTACTGCCTCTGCTGCTGTAGACATGTCAGGGCCACCCATGTCCAACTGGATGTATTCTGAGTGTGAGAAGAAGCAAAGCTGAATCACAATGAGTTCATAGAATGATAGAAGATTAGGGTTGGAAGGGATCTTAGGAACTCATCTAATACAACTTCCTGCTCAAAGCAGGACTGACCCCACCCAACCAGTGGCCAGTGAAACAATCTCTAGGAGGCTTTTCCATCTAGCTCGGGGGTGTCAAACAGGCAGCCAATGGGCCAAATGCAGCCCACGAACCTCTTCCATCCAGCCTGTGACTGTGGTCCACGGAACCACACTCTCTCCCTAAGAGAGAGAGAGGTCTCACATACCCAGTGCTCCACAATGCTGCGAGAGTGTCAGATCTTGCAATATCATAGAGCTCTGGGTATGTAAGACTGCGCTCCATGAGACTGCACTCTTTCCCTAACATCCAGAGAGAGAGAGAGAGGTCTTGCAGAGCGCAGTTTCGTATTCAGAGCACTCAACGATGCCACGATGGTGTCATAGTATTTCAATTTATGGCATGTACGGCCCACATGAAGTACATTTAAGTCAAATCTGGCCCGTCAATGAGTTGGACACCTCTCATCTAGCTGATGTATGTTGGAATGATTCTGTGGCTTGCCTCAGGGGAGGTTCAGTTAACGCGAGGTTTGGGGTGTGTGTAGAGGTAGGTTAGAGCTGTTTTTGCCACCTTCAGCCCCTCTAATTTGAGGATTGTGCACTGCAAGGACGATCTAAAGGAATGACAGCAGATTTTTTTTTCTTTTGATTTGGTGCATCAGAATTTACATGCATATATCTACTTAACTTCTCAGAGATATTGATTCTCAAAACACGTACCCTAGTTTTACCTCAGCAGAGTCACTACTGACCTACGCCAAAGTACAGAAGGTGAGAATCAGGCCCATAATATGCAATGGGGGGAGGGGGAAGATTTATGGGGAAAGAAAACAAATCATGGTTGAATGCATTTGAGAATTCTGTTTTGTTTCTTACCATGCCCATTTTTTCAGAATTCCTTGAAATTCTTGTTGCTGGGGGAAACATGTCAACTGCATTCAGCTTTACTAGGGATTGTAAAAAATAATAATAGGCCAGGCAAAACATCAGTAAGGTAGACTTATAGTACTGGTCATTCTTTGTTTTCATTTAATTACCCTTTTAGAGCACTTGAACAGGCACTGCGCAAAGAATGCATAAGTAAGAATTCAGCTCTGCAGCCTTGTTTAGCTGCAGCTTTCCATTGTTAAGCTTCCTACTGTTTTTGCTCTCCCTCAGTGCTGGACTGCAACACGTCTCAGGTTGGGTCCTGGCATCCCAAATGTGAAGGAGCCCAATTTTAGAGCACAGATGAATGAAGAACTGATTATAAAGATCATTGAATGCTGTTATTTTGAAGACTAATGCTTGTTTTTAGATTCTTTTTCTGTGCTGTGGGATTCAGCACATAATTAATCCATTCAAATTTTGGGCCTCATTCTGAAGCCATAAGGTATGAATAACTTAATGTGACCTGATTTTTTGGTGGCTACTAGATATGAGCAAGCATAATAGACTCAATCCCTTAGTTCTCTCTCATGTATGTTGCAGAGATCTGTGGCATCTATTGTATTGTTTGGGGCATTTAGCCACAGCTCTATTTTGCAAGCAGTACATGCGAGGAGCCCATGAGGCATTCTGTCTCTGAGAGGTTTAAACAAACAAGACGAAGTATTTTTTCACATAACACACAATCAACCTGTGGATCTCTTGGCCAGAGGATGTTGTGAAGGCCCTGACCATAACAAGGTTCAAAAAAGAACTAGATAAATTTATGAAAGATAGGCCCATCAATGGCTACTATCCAGGAGGTACATGGATGCAAAACAATGTTCTGAAGGGTCCCTGGTCTCTGTTTGCCAGAGGCTGAGAATGGGAGACTGGGGATGGATCACTTGATGAGTATCCGTTGTGTTCATTCCCTTTGAAGCGCCTAGCATTATCCACTATTGGAAGTCGGATACCAAAATAGGTGGACCATTGGCTTGATACAGTATGTCCATTCTTATATTCTTATGCCAGTTTTCCCAGCATCAGAGAGAAGTATACAAACTACTACACTTCCTTAAGGATTACAGTATTATACCACTTGAATATAGGGAGCAGAACCATGGCTCTGCCTTCTTGTCCTTCTCCATCTCTTCCTGCTCCCTTCCAGCTGAGTTGCCCTTTCATGGAAGTATCTAGCTAACAGCCCCTCCTTCCTTTGAGCGCAGGGACTGGAATTCTAGCCAACCCTTATATAGACCATGCTCATGGGGTGGGAAGCTCCTTATTCCTTATTCTCCTTCCCACTACATGTGCATGTAAGAGCTAGTCATGAGCTCAGTTTTTGCACATTTATGTTGCCATTTGCATTTCAAACATGCAACAAGCATAGACTGTGAAGTATATGGTCATAATGCTGCTACCTTTAGAATGAAGTGAATAGGTCAGAAAAAAACTGTAGGGAACAGTGGTCTGCAGTCTACCACTTTCATTTATCTTTCATCACTCTAACTTAGAGTCTGGCAATAGGCATAGTGACTTTGTACTCCTGGCACTTTATCATGAGGATAAAGAGTGCAGACATAGACAAGATGAGTGGGAAATCACTTTAGAAGTCAGTGATGAGCCAACTTTTTCACAAGCCTTTCTTGTTCAATGCCCAAAAACATTCTCTCGTTCTCTCTCTCTCTCTGCAAAACTGCTTTCAGGACAGCACTTACGAACAAGAATTCTGATGATAATTAGATCTCTGCCAGTTGTGATGGGGTGAAGAATATACTTGTGGTGCTATCACTGAATGGTACTTTACCAGCCCACTTATTTTGCTCTCTTTTAAAAAATCATGTTGCCCAAAGGCTTGTGTTGTGCATAGCCTGTTACTTACCCTGCTGTCTGTTGACCTGCTAACGTGAAATACAGTCTAATTTTAATATGTAAAAAAGTATAAAATGATGAAGCATTAGGCATAGCTGCAGATTCAATAGGAAAAGCTTCCATAAAATGTCTTTCATAGAATCATAGGGTTGGAAGGGACCTCACAAGGTCATCTAGTCCAATCCTCTGCTAAAAGCAGGACCATTCCCACTAAATCACCCCAGCTAGGGTATTGTCTAACCAGACCTTAAATATCTCCAAAGATGGAGATTCCACCACCTCCCTAGGTAACTTATTCCAATGATTCACCACCCTTCTAGTGAGAAAGTTTTTCCTAATATCCAACCTCGATCTCCCCACCTGCAACTTGAAACCGTTACTTCTTGTTCTGTCCTCTGTTACTATTGAGAACAGCCTACCTCCCTCCTCTTTGGAGCACCCCTTCAAGTAGTTGAAGGTTGCTATCAAATCCCCCTTCAGTCTTCTCTTCTGCAGACTAAATAAGCCTCGTTCCTTCAGTCTTTCCTCATACGTCATGTGCCCCAGCACCCTAATCATTTTCATTGCCCTCCGCTGGACTCTTTCTAATTTGTCCACATCCTTTCTGTAGTGGGAAGCCCAAAACTGGACACAGTATTCCAGATGTGGCCTCACCAGTACCGAATAGAGGGGAATGATCACATCCCTCGATCTGCTGGCAACGCTCCTCCTGATGCAGCCCAATATCCCATTTGCCTTTTTGGCAATAAGAACACATTGTTGACTCATATCCATCTTTCTGTCCACCATACCCCCCAGGTCCTTTCAGTGCATACAAAACTATATTAACCACATTTTGTCATACAGGGTCAAACAAATGTAGAGATCAACATTCATTATGAAAAATCAGACCATTTTTTCCTTCTCCTCCAAAACTAAATAAAATAATAAATATTTTGAGTCAAAGAGTGTATCACTTTTGAAACAGATTATTTTTCTGTTGGGAAAATACTATCCACATGTAATAAGGAGGAAGGAATAACCAAGCAGACTGCACCACTTGATTATTTTCAGTTCTGCTATGGTAGCCCTAATTGATTATTTACTTTTAAGTAGTTCAAATCATTAAAGTGAAGTCCATCATCTGGACATCTTAAAGTCTTACAGCAATTACACCAAAGTTTTCAAAGTCAACGTTAATATTGTTATAGCTGCCTAAAGATTTTGGACACCAAATTCCTATTAAAGTCCAGTTGGCTTTGAAAAACCCAAGCTTTTAAATTTAGGTATACCTCCATATTTATTCATTTATTATAATGAGGGCTGTGTTCCTCAGCACCTCTGAAAATCAGGAAGCTTATTTGGGAGGCCCAATATAGATTTAATTATCTACTTGCAGGCACCTTATACCAAGCATAATGTGTATAGACACACAGACACACACACAAAAGAAAACCATACTGACATGGAATCCCAGTAGCTAAGTAAAAGCATAGCCAAAGAAATAGTTCTTGAAATGCTTCCTGAAAATTGCCAAACTCAGGATCTGACAGAATATTAGAGGGTGTGACAAGTTGAGCCATGGAAAGCATTGTTATGTCATCCTCCAAATCAACAGCAGCAGCAACTCAATGAAACAGAACCACTTTAATGGGACATAAAGAGATAATATCCCCTGAAACAGCTGTGTCATAGGTCATGTAGGACTCTATAGGTCAATTAGCTTGAATAGCAGTCAGAAGCAAACTAGTAGCCAATGCAGTGCATGGACCACCGTTCCAAAGGTGAACAGCTGCAAACCATGCTACCTTCCATGTGATTTTTAAGAGTATCTCTAATCAGAGTGCACTGCCATTGTCTAGCTCTGGGATTACAAAGACACCAAGCAACATATTGAGGTTTGTTTCACTGAGGAAATCATAACTTCTGGATAAATGCTAGCTGTATTTTTAAAAAAGGCATTATGTGCCATAGCTATCAAGTGATGATCCAAAAAGGAGCAATGAAGAGGAGTATCGCTTCAAAACTGAGAACTAAAGCAGCAAAACTTGAAACTATCACCATGTCTACATTTCCACTTGTGTTGGCAAAACTTGTCACAGGTGTGCAAAAAAACCCTGAGTAACCTAAGTTTTGTTGGCATAAGCGTTGTGTGCACAGCACAGTAGGAGGCGCTCATCCACTGACATAGCTCCACCACTCATTTAAGTGGTATTAATATGTGGACGGTAGAGTTCTCTCCTGTTGGCATAGCATGGTTACATGAACAGTCTTACAGCAGCACAGCTGTGTTGATACAGCTGTTCTGCTGTAAGCTTGCTAGTGTAAACTGGTCTTCACCAGAACTTAGTCATGTGCCTAGTTCATGCCTTTATGTTTGTGTTCTCTATCAGTTTCATTTCTGTCTTATGTAGAGGAAGCCTACATCTGAAATGAATCTACATCAGTTTCTCGTCATCCATATCCATACCTTTGTCAGAAACTTGGAAAACAAAGAAAATATAACACTTAGACCAGTAGTTCTCAACCTGTGGGCACTTGCAGCCCAATCAGCACACAGCTGTAGCTCATGTGACATCTTCAGGGCCATACAGATAATACTGGATGTGGTCCACATAACACACTGTGGGCCGCATATGTGGCCCACAATGGAAAATAAATTGAAAACCACTGACCAAGACTTGGAGGTTTATTTGAATGGAACACAAGTTATGAACATTTTGTGTTTTGACCATCACTACGGTGATGCTGACAGACCAGCTCAAGCTAAAGTCATAGGCCAAGTCACTTGTATATGAATATCAAAGACATGTTAAAAGGTATTGCAATGTAGTCAGACCGATTCACATGTTAGTTTAAGTTCAAAGGAAATGTTCATGGTATTGTCTTCACTTATCTATAACCTGCTGATTGTTATGGCATTACTTTATGTATATCCCTGTAACTAATTAATACTAAATCAAAATGTGTGTTAGTGTTCAGATAAGAATGTACTTGATGAGTAAACTACATGATAGCCAATGAAGGATTATTTTTTGCTATTACATTAACTTTTATATTGTGTATATCATGTAATTAAATTACCCAGTAAACTCAGTTGGAGCCTTGGAAATGTAAATGAAGATGTATGCTAACTTCAAAGCAAGGGCCATTGTGTTTGACAATGGAAATTCACAGACCCACATGGATGAAGACTCGTTTCAGATTCCAAAGGGGTAGCCACTTTGTTCTAGTTCAGCAAAACAAACAAGGAGTCCTATGGTACCTTTAAAGACTAACAAATTTATTTATTGTGTGATTTTTCTTCCATGAAAGCCCATGCGATAAATACATTTGTTAGTCTTTAAAAGTGCCACAGGACTTCTTGTTTACTTTTCAGATTGTCTTCTGTGAGCAGAAACCATAAATACTGATTCAAAGGAATGACCCTTATCTCTGGACCGATCAGATTCTAACAGGGTGGAATATCTGGACAATATGGAAATCCCAGTCCAACTGTCCAATGAAGAGGTATTTTCTCCCATGAAAGCTCATGTAATAAATAAATGTGTTAGTCTTTAAAAGTGCCCCGGGACTCCTTGTTTATTGTGAGGGAAGAAGACAAACTGCCTGGCAAAAGTCCTGAATATTTTAGCTTTGGGTGAATTCTCTGTGGACTGGTCCTCTAGCTAAAGTACAACTTGAGTGGGAAGATTTTAAGGGCGATGATGCAGTTGGCATTAGGAATTTGCTATCCACTGATAATTTAATAGGTAATAACATTTTAGCCATATACTAACATTATAACCAGGTCCCAGGAGAAGTATGGGTCTGAAACACCTCTTTGTCTGTGGTCAGTGAGGAAGGCTATGAAGGGGAGGAAAATCCCCTCAAGCCTTTGTTTGTTGAGAATAGCAGCTTGCCTGTGGAGAAGGAATTTGTAAGTTTTTCTGTTGTGCCAGAATTTGCTCTGGGTTTAAGTGAAACACAAAACAAATTTGTGTCTGCTCAGCAAACTGATCCCTCTTTGGAATATGAGATATTTGTAATGCAGAATGATACTCCAGCTGGGGAAGGAAAGGGTAGATTTTATTTTATTTTATTTTTTTTATACAAGAAGGTTTGTTGTATTGGGAAGCCCCTGTGGGGAAGAAAAAGTGTCCTGATGAGATTTGCAAGCCAGTAATTGTGCCTGAGAGGTACAGAAGAAAATTGCTCCAATTAGCCTAAGATTATCCATTCACAGGGCATCTGGGAGTGGAAAAAACCTGTGATGGGCTGAAGCAAAATTTCTATTGGCTTCGTATGTTTGAGACAGTAAAAGAACTATTGCAAAAGCTATGATTTATGTCAGGTTTTCAAACTTTTTTCTTAGGACCCAGTTGAAAAAAATAATTTATGCCCACGACCCAACAGTTGCATCTTTGAGCAATGCGTTTTAGTCTTTCAGCGGCGGCAGCAGGGGGCACCGCAACCCAGTACCTGAGGGTCTGCGACCCAGTACTGGGTCATGACCTGTGCTTTGAAAACCATAGGTTTAGAGGGACCTTGAAAAGACACCACTGCAACCTTTGCCCATTATTAAAGAGGCCTTAATACAGCATGTCTGTAGGTATTGTGGGACCTCTCACTAAACCTTCCAGGGGTGGAAAGAAATATATAAGTGTTTTGGTGGGTTCTGCCACCAGGTATCCTGAAGCCAAAGAGTTATCTGATACTACTTTAATTCTGGCTGAAATAGTGGATCCAGCCTTATTCACCATTTTAGGCAAAGTAGATGTTCCCAAAGAAATCCTGACAAACTGGTGCAAACTTCCTGTCTGTAGTTTTTAAAAAGTTATGGGAATTGTGTGGCATGAAGCATATAAAGACTGCTCCCCATCACCCAGAAACTAATGGGCTTGTGGAAAGATTTAATGGAACTTTGAAGGCTATGCTGAGACTGTATTTCTCCAGACACAAGAATGACTGGGACTTGTTGATCCCTTTTCTTTTATATGCATGCAAAACTGTTCCCCACAAATCTACAGGCTTTGCCCCCTTTGATTTAATGTATTGGAGGTAGGTAAGGGAACCCTTTAATTTGATTCAAGGCTCTTGGGAAGGCAGTACTAAGGAAACAGGACACCCAGTGGGTGAGTATGTCACACAGTTTAAGGAGAATTTGCAGGTTATGATGGATTTAGTTCAACAGAATCTTAAGTAATGTCAGGAAACTCAGAAAGTTTGATATGGTTGGCATGCTGAAGAAAGGTTGTTTGACATCCATGACCTGGTGCTAATACTAATTCCTGTGAGGAAAAACAAAATACAACATTATTTGGAAGGACCTTTGAGGTGATTGACAGAGTGAAAAGAAGTCTCATATGATGTAAGGAAGCCCAACAGCAGGGAAGCTGTGCAGACAGTGCATATCAATAGATTAAAATGTTGCTATAAAAGGGAAATAACAGTAAACATGATATGTTGTGCTGATGTGGAAATGCTCTGTCCCTTTAATTGATTTAATAAAGATGGAAGGGGGAGAAACCCCTATGGAAAGCATTAAGTTTGGGAAGGGATTAACTCCAACCCAAAAGCAGGACATGCTGGCCTTTTTAAAGGACCACAGACAGGTATTTTCCAACTAGCCAGGTTTAAATAACAAGATTGTGCGCTCTATTCAAACCACAGTGACCCACCCCTGGTCTTCGCAGAGCATACTGGGCCAAAGGGAAAATGCAAAAGCAGATCCAGGAGGAGGTTGAAAGCATTCTGGAAATGGAACTAGTCACTTAATTATGCCTTGTCTATACTGCCGGCGAAATTCCCATTGACTTCGTAACTTCCATTTCTTCTGCCGTCTCCACTCATTATGCCAACAGGAAATGCATACCCATGGATGCAGTGCTACGCTTTTTGGGGAGGTGGTTTTATTAAATTCACTTCCACTCAATGAATCCAGAAAAATCAATCTGATGGCGGCAGATTTGCCACCACTAATGTAGACATACCCTGAGTCAAAATGCCCCTGCGCATCTCCTATAGTGATGATATCTAAACAGAACAAAACCATGAGATTTTTGTGTTGATTACAGGAAGCTAAAAACTATCACCCAGTCTGATCCTTACCCCACATTTCAAATAGAAGACATATTTGACTATTGGGGGTGCAGAATTTAAAACCACACTGGATTTAACTTGTAAATGATGGCAAATTCACTTAGATGCTGATGCTCAGCAAATAATCTGCTTTCATAGTGGCATCTGGACTACATGAAGTTAAGGTTATGGGTTTTGGATTAGTAAATTCAGCAAACTTTCAGTGAGTTGTTAATGAAGGGCTTCACAGGTTACAAACATTTGCCACGATTTTTATGTGACTTGGCTGTCTATATTCAGTAATATCTGGCAAGACCACTTCAACAACATGGGAATTGTGTTACAAAGGCTGAGGGGAGCCAACTTCACTGTCAAGGTCACCAAAAGCAAGATGTGGGCTGTAGAGGTGTCCTACCTAGAACAGAGAGTGGGCAGTGGGTTGGTTCTCCCTGACCCTTTAAAGGTAGAGGCCATTAGGAGCTGACTTTTCCCTAAAACAAAGAAGTAGGTCCAGTCCTTTGTAGGTCTGGTCAACTATTGCTGTAGGTTTCTGAAGAGATTTAGTGACAATGTGGCCCTCAAAACAGATCTTACCAAAAAGAGAAAACCAGACCAGGTGGTATTCACAGAAGCCTATGAGAAAGCCTTCTGGAGCACAAACAAAGCTTTATCTAAAGAACCTGTTTTAGTCAGTCCTGATTTCAGCAAACTATTTATGCTGTGTACTGATGCTTCAAATCTTCAACTGGGCTCAGTACTGATGGAGGTGTGGGGGGGGGGGGGGGGAGAAAGGCACCTCATTGCCTTCTTAAGCAAAAACCTCACTGAACAAACTTATGCTGTCATTAAGAAAGTGTCTATACCATTGTCTAGTCTGCTAAGCAACTTATACCTTATTTGTCTAAAAAAAATTCCTGTTTTAAGTGATCATGCCCCTTTAATGTGGCTGCGCCAAGCTAAAGGAACCAATTCTAGATTACTCCATTGGAATCTAGCCCTTCAAGAATTTGACATGAATATAATTCATAGCAAGGGAAAGGGAGATGTAGTAGTTGGTGTCTTGTCAAGAATAGGGGAAACCTGACATAGCTATACACTGTATCTAGAACAAAATAAAAGACCTGGGCATCTCTTTTGAAGGTAAGCCAATAATGTTCGTCAATTATCTTTCAGAAAGTCGGAGGTCAGAACTCTCAGTCGACAATGCTGGTTTTATGTAGCTTCTTCATGGCAAACCCTAAGAGGCATTGGTCTGTTATCACATCGTATTTAATTAACAAAAAGAGGCAATATCAGAGAAGCCTGCATTCGTTTTCATCTTAAATTATGTCTTTCTTCCAGGAGAACCTCCTGTGATCTAGTGTCACACCTTATTCTGTCGGATATAAATAATTGTACTAGGTTAATATGCTTATGCTAATGAGCTATTGAACCTCATCCAAAAAAGCTGTCATCACAGCACACACTGATGAATTAATTAGTAAACTACAAATATCCTTATGTGGAAGATATGCCACCATTATTCCAAAACAGTGTCAGCATCTAAGCAATTTCTCTGTGATTGTTTCATCTTACAGATTTCAGAATATAACATGGAAATGAGGATAATGCTAATGCACAATCTGGCACCAATCCTCAGGTCCTAGAGAGCAGAGATCAGCATGGAACCCAAAGGAGAAAGAGGACAAGGGTGTTGTTTGCAAGCATCCCATGTTCATGAGATTAGGGAGAGTTACTTATGCAGCCAATTTCTTCTTTTAAAGAGTGCACTATCAAGCACCAGGAGCCAAGTTAGAAGGAGCACATAGGGATGGTGACTAGGAATAGCAGATTTGGATGTATTTGTGGATATTACATTTCTTATTATCACATTATGCTAGAAAACCATTGTGAAAACTTCTTATTCACAGACAGAATCTTAACAGATACAATTAGAGCTGTGAAAAATTACATGCTTTCCTTTCCATTGGGTTCAATTTGTTTTTTTCCCAGTTCTAAAATACCCAACAATTTTAAATTGAAATTCAAGGCATGTAAGACCAGAAGGAACCACTCTGACATCTAGTCTGACCTCCTTTATAACACAGGTCATGGAACTTCATGTAGTAATTTCTGCATTAAGCCAGTAAATTCTGTTTAAGCAAGACCATATTTTTAAAAAAGAAATCAGGTCTTGTTTAATGCAACAAATGAAGACTCTAACACATCCCTAACCTAAGAAATTGTGACAATACTTGATTATCCTCACTGTAAATATTATCTTCATTCACATGATTCTTATTTCATTAATTTAGCCAAAACCACCACGTTTTTCATGGTTTCTGTCATCCATAACAACTCTGACCAGGCTTCAGGAGGAAGAGAAGAGAAGACTCTAGGCATGTACTGACCCCCAAAGTAGTCCTCAGATTACAGCCCCCACCTGACAGCTTGCTGGTACGAGCCTGGAGTATGGATTTAGTTCACCAGAAGCACCCTCTATGAAGTTTGTGACTGGAGGAGATATCCAGCCTTACTGATTGACTCAGACTCACTATTTAAGCCAGAAAAAGGCACAGGAAGTTGTCTAAGTAACTAGATAATAGCTTCCTGGCTGGCTGCTATATTGTACACTGCCTTCTTGCCTAACTCTTGAGATCTGCCTTGTTCCTGATTTCTGCCTTCCAGTTCTGTTATATTCCTGGTTTCAGCATCCTGCCCTCCTATCTTATTCCAGATCTATGCTTCTATGCCTCACCCATGGCCCTGACTCCAGTTCCTGGCTCACAGCTTTTACTTTGCCCACTGCTATTCAACCACTAGGTCAAACTGCCTACATCCCAGTCCACAAGATAGGGTAATAAGACTTGGGTCACAAGTCTTATTCCTTCATTTTAACAGGCCTTGACCTTTCCTCTTACCTCTTGTCGTTTTCTGAGTAGGTAGGCTTGCCAACCAACTGTTAGAACTGAGAAACAAATATATGGTGGCTAGGTCTACATCAAACCAGATAAAACTAACCTCTTTTCCTGTATAGACCTGATGCAAAACTACATACACCTTGCTTAATAGTTGGTAAGAGTTTGACAGGCCCTTTGATGAACCTCAGCAAAATCAACTTTCACAGTGAAAAGCAGAAGAGTTTCTTTAACAAAGTTTTGAATTGCCCTGTACAGTATTTAATCTGATGTGGTTTCTTTTGGATTTATTTATGTAAATCTCCACAGATCAAATTTTTAAAATTACCTTTAAATATTTATCATTGACTACTAAATTATTTAGTTAGTTAGTTAATTTGTTTGATTTGTAAAACTATTGATCATATAATCAATAAGGTTGCGGGCATCTTTATGACAGTTTCCCATCTAAAATACTAAGAAATATTGCACAGTGACATGCTGTAAGAGAAGAAAACAGACAAGGTTTATATAGTGTCCTAACCTGCTTTCCAAAGTAATGAGCTAAATATTAGAAGCCCTTTTCCCTGATTACTGGTATGTAAATCAGAAGATGACTTTCCTGGAGTTACGTCATTGTATATTGCTGAAAGTGAGATCAGAATTAGGCCTCAAGAGTGCAGTGACTATGCAAGGAAAACTCAGAAGTCATTTTGTACTGAACAATAGCTCACACATCAGACACTGACATTAGAAACTGCTTTTATTGAGAGAAAGAACATTGGCTGGGATTGTGGTGCTGTCACCAGTCCATTTAGATTAAAATAGCAATTGGATCTTTGTCTTTCAACTGACAAGCACCACAGAGGAGCAGACAGGGCCTTAAAGTATGCATGCAATTAATTGTGTGGCAGAGCCAGGGGAAACTGCAGGGCATACCATCCTCAGTAATAAAGCACTTATGCAGAGCTGAACATCTTTAAAAACACTTTACAAACAATGCTTTAATCCTCACAAAGGGCCAAACTGTGAAACCTCTGCTCCCCACAGTGAACAATTATTCCCGCAGTGAGTCTTGTGACTGCAATAGGGCTGCTTATGGGAATGAGAGTAAAAGGTTCATAGCCTGGCCCCAAATCTGTGTGATAAGCATGTCTTATCTCTGTTTTACAGATGAGGAAACTGGGACAGAGAAGTTAAGGGCTGGTATTTTTAATGTACTATAGAGGCCAAAGGGTCATTTGCATTTGCACTTATAGTTTCACATATAATTAGCATAACTGAACGTGCTCACTGGGTATTTACATGCTCAACGAGGTTTTTAAACACCTAAATCCCAATTTGCAAGGCAAATGTATGTGTTGTGCATGCTGTTGTGGTAGTTACATATCCTAAAATACAGCACTGACCTTACCAGATTTGAGCAGGTTGTGAAACCGTATTTTTGTTGGCCATTTCTAAAGGTAACCCCTGCCTGTTCACCACCATCATCATATCATTCACTATGTATGAGACTAGATTAAGAATTATGCAGCAAATCAGTGAGATGAGTCTTCCAGGATAGATAGCAAAGGTAACTGACCCATCTTATAGATAGTATGCACGTGATCTTTAGGTTCCCCTTTTCCTCCTGAATGAAAAAGTGGAGATGAGTAGCTGTTCTTTTAGCCCCTGTAACTGGTCTATATCAGTTTTATCTGGGTCGTATTTTCAAAGTCATCTTTGCAAGGAAATAGCAACATTCAGAATTTCTGAACTTGGCTGCCCAACATCAGGGTCTTAAATCCATGTTGAGGCAACTGATTAAGTTATCACCTGTCATTGCCATTTCCTTCAATGCATTTCTAGCTTTCTCCGTTAACACTGATGGTAATAACGAGAATCCTGTGACACCTGAAAGACTAACAAATTTCTTCGGTCATAAGCTTTCGTGGGCTCCAACCCACTTCGCCAGAGCCCACGAAAACTTATGCCCAAAGAAATTTCTTAGTCTTTAAAGTGCCACAGGACTCTCCTTGTTTTTGTTGTACACAGGCTAACACGGCTGTCTGACGAAGTGGGATTTTCTCCCACGAAAGCTCATGCGATTAATAAATCTGTTAGTCTTTAAAAGTGCCACAAGACTCTGTTGTCCCTCTGGAAATTGTCACTAATGGTAATGAATGCACATGTGAAACTTCTCTTTCTCAACAAAGAGCCTGGTGCCTCCTCTTGTACTGGAGGACAGTGTAAACACTGGACAAGAGCACAAATCCTGTTATGCAACAGGAACCTCTGATGTCAAGGGGCAGATGAGATACAGAGTCACCTATTGTCTACTTTTACTTAAAAAAAGTCTAACAGCTCATTGCTTCAACTGACACTTGTAAATTAAATATACGGTAGAACGCCCCCATTTTAGCAAAATGCATTGATTGTGGATGCGTATGAAGTTGTCTCTACATAGCAGCTAAAATAAGGTGAAAGAAAATCAGAGTACAAATGGAGACTGCTTTCAAAGTTTATTCATCCTGTGCATTTAAAGGAAGCACAACTGCATATTAAATGTTTTCTCACAGTGAGCAGATTTTTCACTTCGGAGGAGTCATTAGCAGACCATCCCAGAGGGCTTATCACTTTTCCAGGTGCTCTGGGGCCTGCTTTGCTGATCTTCTGGCTTATTCACACAAAACGCAAAAGGCTCTTAATTATTCATTTTCTACCCCACATGTTGACTGATGGTAACCTTTTCATTGTTCCTGTTCCCTCTCTGCTCAGAAAAGCTGGGATTGATTGACTCTCTGTTGGGATACCTTCCCCTCATCTTTTTGTTCAGGAAGCATTTGTGTAAATGGGGGTGATATGAACGAAACTAGAGAAGTTAAGACTTTTAAGTGTTTGCCTTCCATTCCTTTTAAAAATATAGTAAACTCTCCTTGTGATAATTATGCCAAGTGTGAAAAGGGGATGGAACATTCATCTTACAAAAGGGAGTGCTTTGAAAAAGGATCTTGCTGAGTGTATATATGCTGAGGGAGAGGGAATAATACCCATTAACAATAGGTATGTTTCTAATGAAGAAGACTGTGTATATGAATTGAAAGGGGTTGTTTTGACAAACCATGATGTCTTTAAGTGCTTTTCCAATATTCCCATGTATTGAATGAAACTGATGTTCATTAACTGACTTCTAGCTTTTGGCTTTTCAGTTTGCTTTCAAGCTAATTAATGTATTTAGGTAGCTGGGATTTACATTTAAATGGAAATGTGTTGAAAGTGTAGCAAGTGGAACATCACCTGCTTACTCCTAGTGTGTAAACAGAGACATATTAGAGAATAGTTACAGAACACGGGAGAAAATCCAAGCAAAAGGTATCTCAGACTAATTGAGTAATGAATGTGAAGCAGGGTGGTGAACAAGTCACTTGAAAGAGCTATACTGATGACAATTGACCTAAGTGAGAGTTTCTCTGAAGTTTCATCTTAATTAGCCAATTCATTATTCTGATGCTTTTCAGATGGTAGCTAATTGATTATGGCTAGTCACAGCCTATCCTGAGAAATGCCTTGTAAAATATTGACATGTCTTTAGAGCTAGCACAGGACCAAAGATTGTCAAAAGGCTTCTCAACTAAGTTTGCCAAGGTTGATAAGATTCCAGAAAAAGGGATTACTTATTAAATATAGAACAGAATATAGTGCAGCAAAATAAGAAAGGAATCAGAGCTTGGGCAGGATGATGATACACAAGTTATGTGGATGTTTATCACTGAGTGCACTCTTATAGGTTCTTTCCAACAGGATGAAGAAATAGGAACATCAAAGACGGACCACACTCTGACCAGCACAGAGGTCATCATTGAGTTTTTAGCCTTTTTTTCCCCCTTGGCTTTCTCATTTTGGAATTTAACTCAGGATGGGAAACAGGTTAATGAAGTACTCAATTTAGTAAAGAGAGAGACAACATCTAAAGGTAAATAATCTGGGGGAATGGGGTTAAGGGACACAATGACCTTTAGTGTGAAATACACTTTCAACAACAGGAAAGGTTAAAATGCCAGACAGCCATGATGTCCTACTTTTGTGAGAAAGGGTTTTTTTGAAAGTAATCCTAAAATTAATGAATGGATCCTAAAACCAGGATCTAGCACATCAAATCATTTCTTTTGTGTTCTGATGATGCCTATATGCATTTTGATTAATTGCATAGATTGCAAGAGCATAGGACATGCACACTTATCTGTTGCCTACATTCTTGCTAACTATACATTTTCTTCATTATAGCAAAGGGGGGGAAATGGCTTATTTGACTTGTGTCCATTACTGCACTATTTTTTTTTGTATATGTAGTGTATAAAAATAAAACTAGAGCACTAGTACACAGATTTTACAAATCAAATATACAATTATTTTCCTTTGCTATAATGATTTTTGAATGTTTAAAATAAAAGAGAAGGGATTTAATCCAAACTGTCCTGTTAAGTTAGGTAGTGGAAGAAAGGTCTATTTATTTATTTATTTATTTATTTAATGCATTCACGTTTACTGGGGGCTAAATGACACTGAGCAGTGAAAACATACATTTTGATGGTGACATTTTTGCTGCATCAGTTGATTCCATTAATCTTTGAGCAGTAGCGCAGGTGGCCATAAGGGTATGCACTCTAGCCAGCATGCTCATTAGGCTTTGCATGCAAGTACAAAATCATCAGCTTCAAAACAAAATAAACAGTCCCTGCTTATCCTCTTGAAATTGTTTCCTTTGTGAGTAGATTTCACTGTCACGATTCAGCTACTATGATGGGTGTCATCATAGGAATGCAAGTATATTAAAGATCTATAGTTTCAAAAGTGAACCGTAATTTTTGGGGTGCCCCTGTTTTTGAGGGCCCAATTTAAGACATCATAAAAGAGGCCTGACTTTTTTTCAATGAAGAGGTGTAAAGCACTTTCTGAAAATTAGGTCTCTTTAATGTATTTCAGTCTGGCCTACAAAATTACTGGCCACTTTTGAAAATGTAGTCTGTGTGTTCTCTGCACAAATCCCAAATGACAGCATTCACATACTGTATCACAATAAATGTTCCCTAAGCAGTATGTCAACTCTCCATTTATTTTTTTTTCCAGTGGTGTAAATTAACACTAGTGAAAAGTGCCAAACAAACTGAAGCCCTCTCTCTCCCCTCCCTACACATCCTTTCAAAGGACCAGCCACCCAAATAAAGTAAGATGCAAGCAACCACTGTGCAGGCTTCTACTGCCCTGCCCCATTGGCCTTGATCTTCAGACTATCAGCAGATAAGAACATGAGAGTTTCCATGCTAGATGAAGCCAGTGATTTCTTGTATTTGGTATCTTTGTTCAAGAGAGGTTGATACCAGATGCCTTAGGGGAAGGTGTAAGAGATCAACAGGCAACAGCATGCCAGTGGGGGAAACTTATGCTTCTTAACCCCAATCCTTTATGTTCAATGTCCTGAAGCAAGATGACTGATCATCCTTGATCATTTTTGCCCCTACTAGTGTAACTGTGGATATTATTTCTATACATATAAATGTCTACTTTTATAACCCCACTAACCTCTTTGTTTCCATTAGATAAAGTTCAACACACATTGCAAAAAAGCTCAAATATTTTTAAAATATTAATTAATTAATAGTAATTATTATTAATAAAATAAAATTAATTTTGATGCCATATACTCCACCCCCCAACCCTGACCCATGCCTTTTGCAGATAGGACCACACAAATGCATGTGGCTACTACACTGCATAAAAATGATTACTGTGAATGGTGACAGGAAATGGAGATCAATCATTCAGTCACTACATTAGGAATTCTCCATTGTTGTGGGATAACAGTAGAACACCAGTTCTGCCTCCAGAAACAATTCCTAGGACAACATTTCAATTCAGAGAGCTATATAGGGAGCAGTAAAGTACTTTTGTAAACAAGATTATACACTCAAACACCATGCAACTACTTGATCTGTGACAAGAGAAAATTTTAATATTGAAAATCTATCTGTTTATCAGTCAGGATAAAGAAGGTAATATCTCCTTCTCCCATGGAAAGGAAGGAATCCAAGTATTTTAAGATTTCAGGTTCAAATAAGCAGCCAAATGTTATGGCTTCTACATGGAAAACATGGATGATGAAGGGTAACTTGTTCTGTATTCCCCCATGCTTCCTTGGCTGTCTGGAAGGAGGATGAGCTTTCTGTCAGTCATCCCATTCCCCACCCCCAATGCCATTAGGAAAGTAGAGTCTGACCCTTACAACTTTTTGTTTGTTGGCTCCTGTTTCCAGTGCTAACTGGTGTGCAGGAGGAATAGGAAAAGAAGGTTTCATGGATTTCTGATCTGGGCTGGGGGAACCTTATTAATCAAGCTGGGGCATTTAAGCATTCTTTACCAAAGCCACTGCTCCCAGATTATGACAGACCCCATACCCCCTGCCACCCACCCATCCTCTCACTACTTCTAGAATACTTTAAGCACTGGGTATACACACCACCTTCCCCCTTCCCACAACTCTCTCTCACTTTTCCAGGATGTAGAAGGGGGTGGAATCTGGTCAGATCTCCTGGCTTCTTAGAAGAAGATCTCTCCCCAACTCCTTTGCATCTCCCTAGGCCCACTGTCTGTCTCCTGGCTTGCTATGGGATGCCAATTTCCTAAGCTCACTGAGTGCAATTCTGCTTGGTTCTTACACATATTGTAAAAAGGGTGGATGTCTCCTTGTAATACCCCTATGCTATGCCACTCCTTGGTGCACCCATGCTCTGACCTTAAATATTAGAAAATAGAAAAATCCATCTGTTCTCTCTCTGATCAGACCTGCCTAGTAGGTGAAGCTGTGCAAGATGTACTCTTTAGGTGCTGATTTTACAAATATACAGTAAAGGCCATTGTGCTCACATCTTGCTTGTTATCACCACCTCTGAAATTTCTAAAATTCATTTGCAAATTCCTTCTTAGAAGATTCACAGGTTAGTTAACTGATACTAAGAGATACAACATTCTCAGCTGCAGGAATCTCTAGTCATCAAGCTATTACACACAGTCTCTGATTGTTATGATCTGCTAGAATTTCGCACTATGCCAGACCTTGTATGAACACAGGGGTAGAGTGTGACCCTGGCTGCATTCCTGTGCCAAGAAATAGATGGGTATAAGGACCACTTCACTCTCCTGCATAGATTACTTGTCTCATGAGTGGTAATGCAATGGGGAAAGAGCTGTCATAGAGCTGCTCAGAACCACCTTGAATAGGTGTGCAGTGAGTGACAGAACAAGAGTGGGCTCAGAGTTAGCTCCATTCCCACTACATTACTCGACACAGATGACAATGGGAGGAAATAAGCTGTGCCAGGAAAGGTGCTTGTGTAGTTTACTTCTCTGCTGGAGGATGGGGGATTCTGGGGCTTAAGTGTGACTAAGCCTGCTCTACTGGGCAGGGCAGGGAAGGCAGTGTAACTATGCACTCAGGACTGATTATAAAGTGGAGCCAGATTTCTGGAAGTATTCAGGTGCCTATGACACAGTGAACTGTCACATAAGGGTGGGGAGAGAGAAAACAAATCCCCAAGCAGCTGATTCCAGTTAGCCAGTCCTCTGGAAGCTGCTGGAAGGGGGAGGAGCCTGAACCTATATAAAACAGATGCAACCCCTTCCCCCCTACCAGAGGAGAGAGGAAGATAATACAAAGCTCAAGAAAATTGGAAGGCTGAAGAAGTGGGGAAGATAGTTCCAGAAAGCAGAAGGAGGAAAAGTCAGTTGACATGAGATAAAGGTATTGAGTTGAGGGAGAGTGGGTCATCAACTGGGGCCTGCTTCCCTAGACACAAACCTCAATAAACAAACAACTTAAATGGAAAATTTAAAAATGCAAAGGTTGCCACTTGGGCTTTTTGTTCATGGAGAGGAGGTGCTTTATTTTCTATTTCTAGTTTGATTTGATGGTTGTTTTGCAACCAAATTTAATATCAGTGCTGTTTTCCCACCAGATGGGAATTATTTGTTTGGTACACTAAAGAAAACATCACCAGAATTAATGTTCAAATAAGAAATATGACTCTGAAACCTGAGTGGACCTATCAAGGAATGATTAAAAGTTTATTTTCATCATTGCACCATTATCAGCTTTTCTGAGAGCATTCTTGTCTTTATAGGATTGCTGCATCTTCACCAACCCTCTCTAGTGGAAAAATAAGGAGAGCGAAAAGGTCCTATTTCACTTGAGGCTCCATAAAGGGTGCCTGCGTGTACTAGCAGCAATTAAAAGGATGGTGTTAGAATTAGTTGAATATCTTTTCACCTTTTTTTCCCCTCTTTCAGTTAACTGTATAAAAACAGGGTCATTTACAAGCAGGTGCTCAGTGTTTCCAGAAAGCAAATGGTGAGGGAGATAGACATCTTCATTTCATTCTAGCATTTTTACTTACTACATTTATCAAACACAATGTTTCCCATGGCCATCTTCTCAGAAACCACTTCGATGGGAATGAAGAACTTTCTTTCTTGTTGTGCTGCCAAGTCTCCAGTTTTGGAGATGTGGCTTTTTAGGATTTCTCATAAAAAGCTGAAAGAGCAGCACAAATACACTTTACCACAGCCACTACTGCAGAAAATAAAGCCTCCTACATTGCCAGCCACAGCCTGATTTTACTTTGGCCGTTAGGGACACCGCAGAAGAATTATTGCTTAGCCCTGTTAACATTCTCATTTATTTCTCTTGTGGTAACGCTTAGAGGCCACTGGTAAGGCTTGGGGCCACACTGTGCTAAGCACCTCACACGTGAAACAAACAGTCCCTCACCCCCAACCAGCTTATCAGCCACACACAGTTGATAACGCAGGCTCTCGGGCTCTTGCGCTGAGTTATGCGGCTTGATGTTGCCATGCTGGTGCTGTGCCTATAATTAAGCATGGGAAAAGCTGCTGAAATAACACCGTGTCTGGTTTAGCTCTCCACACAGCCAATTAATTCACTGTTATGGTTCTCATGCCTTCCTGTGCTCACACCACTGCATCCATGGTGGCACTGCAGAAGGTGGGGTGCTATAGCATAAGGGAGATGGAAGAAGAGTGTTTTCTTTGATTCCTGCAGCACCTCGGCACGATAGGTTAGGAAAAAGAGAACCAGGAGCTTCCTGCCTTTCACAGAATGCCTGTAAGGCTATTTCACTTTTTTTTTTTTAAATTATTAATATTTTTTTGAGCCAGATTCTAATTCCTGTGACAGGCTGAGTAGTATTCTATTTTGCAAGTAGCCCCATCATACAGCATACGGATACTATTATCTGGTCCTTTGTGTCTAATGTCGCTGGGGAGAGGAGCAAGAGCTGTATAAAGAAATACCAAGGAAATTTTCTTTGAGATGTTGTTCAGGATAAGGCGCCATACACTATTCCCTCAATGAGAATGCAATGGCTTCAATTTCAATGGAAGTGTACTACACCTGTACAGATTCCAATGTCAGTTTTATTGTTATAAATACAGAGTAACTGTGCTGTCATTAGTGCTTTTGTTCCAGATTTACACCACTTCATTGACTTTAAAAGCAAATCATCTAGAAATTAATCTACCAATTACTATTTTATTCATATTTTGAAATTTAATGAAACACACAAATATGCAAATAGAGACAAAAAAGTAGTGTTCCAAATCTTTCCCAGAAATCTGCTGGCAGATCAACTGCAGTTTATTGAAACAGCATGTACCATAATGATGGCTTCAGAGGCTTTAGACAATGTTGATTATGTAAATAAATGCCTACATTATGTTGTTTGGGCCAGAATGCAACTTGCCCTTACATGGGTTTGTGGAAAAAAGAGCCTCTTCAGCATGGGCAGGGCATAGCTGCCATTCCTAGTGGATTGTTCATTCAGTGTGTCCCATGGGGTGCCTGGCACCATACTAGGGACAATAAAGAGGCATACCAGAGCACTTGGGACAGTACGACAGCACACTGTCCCCTATTTGTGCCTTAGGCTAAATGCTGTAATTTCACCCTTTCCAATTCAAAGGTAGGGAGGTAGGTGATAAAGAGGCTAATTATTGAAATATCAAGTACTCAGAATTTAAGAAATGCTAGGATTAATACACTCAAAAGCTGAGATGGATGAGAGGGGATGGATCACTCAAAGCTTCCCTATTCAATTCATTTCCTCAAAAGCCTTTGGCATTGGCCAGTCAGAAACAGGTGACTAGGCTGGATGGACAATTGATATGACCCCCATATGGACATCCTTATCTTTGTGCATATGCATTATGGTACAGTGTTTAATTACATGATCATAGGAGTCCTGCCTCATTTAGTGCATGCAATGGATGGTGATCACTTAATGAAAAGTTAACCAGTGTTTTGTTTTCCTTTGTTGTTAAATCTGTGGCCCTCCTCCCTATGCCTTATTTACTGCACATGATTCAAACCCTACTTTGAAGACAAAATTTCTACAGAATATCTAAGGGATTTATAAACTAAATTAATTTAGTTTCACACTTCTGTATTGTAAGGGGTATTATCTCCATTTTACAGATGAGGAACAGAGACAAAGAGATTAAAGATGAAAATATCCATTAAGTAATCCTGGACACCAACTAGAGATGACTTGGATGTGATTTTACGGAGTACTTAGCATTATTTAGCATTTCATACATTTAAAGCTCTGCTCCCACTGAATTCACTTACAGCTGAGTGCCAGTCAGACCCCAGGGTTTCAATCAGACACCCAGAAAATGGGAATATACCAGTGGTTCCCAATCTTTTTGGTTCATGGGCCACAGATATCATTTTTACAATCCTGAAGGACCACCAGTAGGCTCTCCATCCCTGAAGCCAGACAGAAGGAGTTCAGCAAGGATGCTACCTCCTCACTGATCTCCCATCTCCCTGGGGGCAGCAGGGAAACTGTATGTATCCTGCAGTCCTGAACACTCCACCTGGGTCCCTAGGCAGTGGATCCCTTCTACAGCCAGAGAAATGGAAGATAAGTGCTCCCCTCCCTCTGGCTCCAGCAGGGACCCCAGCGCCTATGGACCTATTCGGAACATTTTGCCATGCTCTCTGCTACAGACAGGGAGAGGAGAATGCTGATCTCCCATTTCCTTGGCTGTAGCAAGAAGCCTGAACTTGTCTTATAGCCCTGTGGAAACACGCTCCACCTGGGTCCTTAGTGACTATCTCAATTTTGGCGGTGACAGAAATAGAATTCAATACCCTAGAGACTCTAAGGGGTCATTCAACTGCCTGATAAATCCAAGGCCATCCTTTCACTTCTTGCAGTCCTGTGATGCCTACAGCCTTCTACCTGCTAAAGACTACAGGTGACTTCCTGTACAGTGGACCAATAGCTTGTACTTTACACTCAGCGCCTGATCCTGCACTTTATTGCATGTGGACAAACAGCTTTGACTATGTCTGTGCAGTGAACTGCAGTACCAAGGCCTCAGATAGATCCTCTGTCTTCTAAGGTAAGTTATGCAAGGTGCTTTCCAGCCCCTATAGAAGTATATGCTTTTATTTATATACGTCACACAAAGCACAGTCAACCAGTGGCCAAAACTATTACTGGGTTCAGAAAAAAAATTAAATAAATTCATGGAGGATAGGTCCATCAAAGGCTGTTAGCCAAGAAGATTAGTGACTCAGCAGCATACACTCAGTGTCCCTAAACCTCTCACTGACAGAAGCTGGGACTGAATGACAGGATGGATCACTCAGTAATTACCCTGCTCTATTCATTTCCTCTGAAGCATCTGTGCTGGACATTAATGGAAGACAGAACACTGGGCTAGATGGACCATTGGTTTGACCCAGTACAGCTGCTCTTCGGTCTCTAAATCACATTACAGTGTTTAGCCTCCGAACACACACATTTAGCAAATCTAAACTACATCTAACAAAAATCAAAACTTACTGCACAGAAGTTTCAGCCCGATTCTAATTTTACAGTTGAGTTTAGAGCACTGAAAAAAATAGATCTTAGGGCAATGAAAAGACGAAGCTCACTCTTCTCCTCCCTTCCTACCCATTTTCCTCTGCAATGATGAATTTGTTCCCATGCTACATTTCCTAAATATGCCATCAAGTGGCATTGCAAAGCAGGGAGTTGAGGGGGGGAAATCTTGGGCGTTAGATGAAAACCTAACAGAAGCGAAAACAAAAGAGGGCACAAGCAAAAGCTACTGCTATAAGGTTAAATTTCCATTTAAAAAACTCATTATCAGTTGTCCTTTACTGTCTTGCTCCCCTTCATTGTGTGAGTTGTTTTGCGGTATGGCAGGCTTCCAGAGCCATTTTTCAGATGCTTTGCAACAGATGTGATAATTACAAGATACACTATCATAGGATTTTTTTGGCATTTATCTGTTTTCTATAATTTCATTTTTTACTACCTTTCCTTTAAAGGCAGCAAGACATAGACGGAGGCCATAAACTGTCAGATTCTGTATCTTATGAGGCTTCCAATACCCTGAAATGCAAGATGATTTAAAATTCCAATCAAATGGACAGAAATGAGAAATTCAGCACAATTCCAGTGGCAGTAGTAATGGCTCCTAACTGGATTTTTCTCCCCTAATCTTTAAAAACCCAGTGTTAACACTCAATTATAGTTTGCTGAAGATTTTCACAGTCCAAAATTAGATCGGGTTAATAGGAATTGGACCCTAAATCATTGAGTATAAATTTTACTTGGCTTTTTCTTTGATTAATGTTGCAACCCCATCCCCAACGGAGTCAGGTTAACAGGTTAATAATACAGAAATTCTTGTTGTCAAGAGACAAGATGATTATGACACATGATAACCAGAAGTAAAAGAAAAATAAGGTGGAAAATAGCTGCAGATATTTTTTTTCTGTATCTAAGGATATAAATATTAATAAATTAGAAAGGAATGCAATTGACAATTAGAATGGGCACTCAGTGGACAAAGTAGCAGATGTTGCTATTCTCTTCTGTTAAAAAGGAGGCTCTTGAATTAAGGCTCTGAGCAGCTCCTCCCCCACTCACTATTTCATGTGTGTATGCGCGCGCGCACACACAAATTCACCCAGGAAGCTGCTGGGCATAAGCCAAATCAAGCAAATTGATCACCGGTCATAGTAAGAATGCTGAATACAACCTTCAAAGGAAAGAAGGAAGTAGACTTAAGGACATATGGTGATGTTTCACTGTGCTTGCTATTGTCTTGACATGAAAGGGAACTCTGCAGGAGGATTTGCAATGCCCATCAAACATGCAAAAAGGAGCTTTCAGCTAAGCAGTTCTGATAGCATTCAGTGGCTAACAAGCATGGAAAAATGAGGGCCACCTGGGATCACAGGATAATTAAATGCAATCCTGGGAGGGGGAGGTCTCTTGTTTTTCTTTTTTCCCCCACTGTGGAAAAACATGTGCCCTAACCTCTGGAAAACACACAAATTGCAGCTATTCTCCTCTAATTAATTACCGTGTCTGGTTAACTTTATTTGCAAGCAATAGGGGCTTTTATAGCATTTTCACATCTCTGTGCAAGGTGTGGTAGCATAATTAAAACCCAGGGGTGAGAGAGTTGGTGGGGGAAGGAGAGGGAAAATCATTCTCCCACCTGATCTGCTGTAGCCTGTGATCACTCCAGTGATCTTTGTCCAATTTATTTTGCATCAGCTGTATTAGCAATGTAAAATATACAGGTATCAAGAAAGCACAGGAACATCTGGCCAGAGCGGATGATTTTACCATTCCAGGACAGTGCACAACAATTGTCTGGACAAAAGGAACAGGGAATTTAGGCTGCCCAACAATTAATTACCTCCCCAACATTCAACTTGGTGCATGAAGGCTTTCTGGACTATATAAGTTTTACAAGCTCCACCTTATTGAGTTGAGAACTACTTTTTTTTTAATGAGCTGCTCACAAACAGTCTTTTATGGGCAAGAACTGCTGTGGAAAACTAACTTCTCAACACAAATACAGTGTACTTGCCTTGGCAACTGCTGCCTCTCTTTAAACAAGCCATACAGATAATGCTTTCTGCTTATGGAAGACGTTTACTGTTTGGTACAAGATTTTTATGTGGGTAGGAATTTTGCTAATTTAACTACTATATTTTCGAGCTGATTCCACTTGTTTCTCTCTTAATTTAGAGATTTTAGGCCTTTGAAAGCCCTCACTCACAAAAGACTGACTTTTAAACATAGTAGTAGTTAACAAAACTATAATAATAATCCTTAGCATTTATAGAATCATCTTTTCATTTTAAATGCACTTTACAACCATTAATCTATGTTATTGGACCAACTTTTGTTGGTGAGGAAAACTAACTTTTGAGCTTACATAGAGCCTATGTAAGTCCAAAAGCGTGTCTCTCTCTCCAGCAAAAGTTGGTTCAATCAAAGATATTACCTTACCCATCTTGTCTCTCTATATCCTGTATGGCCTACATGACTACAACAACACTGCATACAGCAATTAATCCCTGTAAAATAGTATAAGTAATATTATTCCCGCTTTGCAGATTAAGAAAGTGAGGCAGAGCACTTAATATGGTCTTACTATCTTACTTTAACTATTAAAAATATCTCTTCTTCCATGTTTCCACTGGCGAGCATGTGGTGAATAGCTGCTAGTGTAGTTTTTCACATATACAAACAAGCATGACCAGGTTGTAACTTCTGTCCCCTGACACCTTTACTGACTTCTCATTCATTGCAGGATCTAATTTAAAATAGCCCTTCTTAATTTAAAAAGGGGGGGGAGGAGCGAAGCATGGAAAAAAACTCCCAGTCCCTCTGCCTACTTCCCTTCCAGTTCCCACTATAGATTCACCATTGGTTGTGCAAGAGCCTCTGCTTCTACAACCCTTGTCATTTGAGAATCCCTTTATTATTCACATTAATTATTAAGAAGAATTTATTTGTATTGCAGAAGCATGCAGGGACCCTAATAATTGATCGGAACCCCATTCTGTGAGGCGCTATGCAAACATGTTACAAAAAAATTCGTCCCTTCCACCAGGAGTTCCCAATCTAAGTACCTCTCAACTCCATTAACCTCAAGGTTAATATAGGTAAAAGGTAAAAATAAATAAATAGAGTTATTTCCTCTTAAGTCCCTTCTTCTGTCCTTAACATGTTCCATATCTTTCAAAATTAGAGTAATATTGGGATAATGTGTATATGTAGGACTGTATTAGTTCTCCTTCATTGGACGTAAGTGATTAACATTCAATGAGGAAGCTCTTTTTATTCTGTATTGGTCTCTTCTAAATCAGACAGCTATTGACTATGAAATTTATGGAGCTGAAAAACACTATATAGTTCAGAAGTCCATAGAGGTAGTGATAGCAAAAGGAAACACACCCAGCAAGGATCAGCTATTTAAATCCTGACTTAGATTACAGCATATACAGCATATATGTGAAGACAGAAAGAATGACGCTTTATGGGCCCATTTTCAGAGTTTCCCTCTTTTTTAAGGCAAAGCTGTAGAATGATTTATAATAATTCAAACAGAAGATAATTCATTTCTTGGAGATTACAGTATAATTCTATGTAAATTCTATGCAATCTTTATTTTGCAGAAGGTGAATAATACTTTATTACAGACTACAATTAATCATATAATCTCTCTGGCCCAATTCTGCCACCTTTTTTCAAACGGAACAGTAATTTACAATGCCAGTAGGGGCTTGTCTTCACTGACAGTGGCAAATTCACCACCATCAATTCAAACTTCCTAGTCGACTGATTGGGTCTGTGAAGACCCATTCAGCCAATGAGGAAGTTTGATCCCTGAACTCCACCCCATCAGCCGGGTAGGGCTGAGTCAAAGAGAGGCCCCCTCCATTCGACTCAGCACAGTGGATGTGTGGGGAGTAGGGAGTAGAACGCAGATATGCAAGTTATTTTAAGTAATTTTCATATCTCCATTCGACTGCCGTTGAAAAGGGCAGGCAGTATAGTCTTTTCTGTCAATTTCCCCGTGAGTGTTCATGAGTAAGGGTGATAACAATGGACCGATAGCTCACACAGAAAATGCTTTTTGGTTTTCTTATGAAAGCATTTAAACAATTAGAGAGCTAAAGGACGCTAAATCCAGTGCTTTCAGGGTAACATAATTGTGCCCAATTGTTGTATTACAAATGCAATAACCTCATGCCATTTTGGAAGCTTATATTTTCACTAACTCAGAGCAAAACAATATCATGATGCCTCGTAGTGAACTTGAGGAGTGCACATTGATATCAAACTTCTTCAGCTTTGTACTCTTTATGGCAATGAGATTTTCAAAGAAGCACAGTATAGACTTTTTGAGAGCTCAGCCCCCACAATCAAGCCCAGATGCTCAGAGGAGCCCAGCTACCAAGGAGGATGCAACAAAAAAAGAGTCACTTTTTCAAAAGCACCCAGTAGCCAGCAGTGTCTATTGGTGACACTTCCTGTCACATTTTCAAAAGAGCTCAACATCTAACATGATGAGCTCTTCTGAAAATCCTATCCCAATTGGAGGGTCTCAGCATTTTTTGAAAATTTTGGTCGGGGAGAAACACTTTCTCAAAACCAGAAAAGCAGACAAAACTGCTTGGCAAATATACACATTAAGGTGCCAGTTTTCAAAAGGCACAGCACCCCATTTAAGGGAGTAATTTGACCATGCCTGATTTGAACCCTTTGTTTGCTCCCACAATTGATTTGTGAGAGGACTTTGGTCCTGAATTAAAATGCAAGAGCAAATCAGAGGAACTTCACCTCTTCTGACATTATTAAAGTCACGATTCAGGTACTAGTGAGAGAGAGGAGTATTCTGATAGTTGCTCAGTTTTGCAGTGGACAGTTTTCACACAATGACACAGAGTGACTGGTCCCTTTAAGAATTAATGAGCCCAGTTCCACAGGTACCTCACTCATCTCTTCTCTCTAGAGTGGTGAAAGTTATCACAGCCACATGATGGTAGGTCTTGTGGCCAAATGAGTCCAGATCTGGTAATAAAGGAGCCTCTAGCAAGCCAACCAGGAAAGAGTGAGCAGCTAGTTTGAAATAGGCCTGTGTAAGGAGGAGGACAGAATTTAAAAAGCCAACTCAAAGAAGCTGATCCACACCTGCAGGTAGCTTGCATTACCAAAGCAGACCAATAAAGGGACGGTAGTGGGGCTCTGCTTAAGGGAAAGGAAATCTACCTAAAGCATCACACAGACCCAGAAAGAGGATTATGGGATCCCTGAATCTAGGGAGAAACAAGGGCTAAACTCGAAGGGCCAAAGATTCATTGACTTAATAAATGAGATACCTCACTGGATAAATTATGCCCTGGGAGTGTCTTTACAAAAGCTAAATGGAGGAGCTAAAGGGCAGTGCATCTAAAGAGCCACAATATATCACAAAGAGGTGTCCTGAGGGACAGTTGCCTGTCACACCAAAAAAAATTTTTTTTTAATTTATTTATTTTTTAAATCTAGCACTGGGTATCACATTCTGGAAAAGGTTATACTTTACTTCTGAAAGACATACTGAATATATTCCACAGTGCTCAACCTGAAAAATGAAGAGAAAGGGTTGAATGAAGAGCTTATAAAAGGGACTAAGAATACCATACCCTATGAAATACTTGGCCGTACAGCTGCCATTTTGCAAAAGCTGATCCATCCCAATTACACAAAACTTGCCATCCAGGCAGATTTTAGCCTCAGAGATATTATATGTATAGCAAGGACAATTTAGTAGTAACTGAAGACAAATTCTTTTAGAATCAGGGAAAGCAAACAGGGAAATTTGACCTGTAATTTGGTGGTGACCCACCTTCAGCACATCATTGCCTGAGCACCAGAAGATTTGTTAGGGAATTGAAGATTTACAAAAAAACTGGTGAAATAATCATTTAAAATCTTTGTAACAAGACCTTTCTGATCAGCTGATCTAGATGATATAAGGTATATTAAGATCCTGTGACAAGGTACAGAATGAATTAAATAGTCTTTTAGGCTATGTCTACACTTGTAAAGTGCACATGTATGTACATGTATGTCTACACTTGTTAAGTCGACTTAACAGAGTGGCTACACTTTAAGTTGACGTAAGTCAACCTTGTTACGTTGATTTAACAGTAGACATAGCCATCCACGCTGGCTTTAAGTCTACTTAATAAGGTGGACTCAGCGCTATTCCCCGTCCACATTGGCTTTAAGTCGACTTAAGGCTTAAGTTGACCTTCAGAGGTGGTGTTATTAAGTTGACTTAAGCTGTTATTAAGTTGACTTAAGGAAACACTTAAGTCAACTTAATAAAAGCCCAGTGTATACGTGACTTTGTGTAGATGGACTTAAGCGTCCTTAAGTTGACCTAAGTTGCCAGTGTAGATGCACCCTTAGTGCTCTCTTTGCATCCTAAATGATTCTATGGGCTTTATTCACCACTCTTAGTCTACTGTTATGCTGGTGTGATGCTACTGAGTTCAGTCAATGGAGTTACAGGGGTGTCAAATTGGAATTACTTAGTGATAAATCAGGCCTTATGATGCTATCTGCTTTTCAGCTCATGGCTGCTAAATCATGCTCTGGAGGACTTGTTTATTTTACATAAACATTTATTTTAATTGATTCCAACTATGTGCATCTTTAAAACAATTAATGAAACAAGAGCAATCATTTAGCAGCACAATGTGAGCCTCGGTTAATCAGGATGACTGCTTATTTGGTTGCTATTTTTACTGGTATATGTAAATTAACAGCTTTTTCACATTCATTTTTTCTGTGTGGGGCACATGAACTTGTAGTGATGTAATAATCATCATGTTGGGAGGCAGTAAGTTATAGCTCATGAAACTGATTTAGCCAAAACACTGCATTTGGTGTCTGAATGTCAGAGGTGCTGAGTACCCACAACTCCAGACAAAGTCAGTGGGAACTGTGGGTATTCAGCACCTTTGAAAATCAGGCTAACAAAATATATATATATATATGACTGGATCTTTCCCCACCAATTTTCATATATTGTCTATCTTCTTAGACGTCAGTTCCACAATCTGATCCATGTGGGCTGACCATTGTGACCAGGCAAAGCTCCACTGATATCAAGGATCCAACTTACATAAGCAAAAGTCCATTCATGTGGATCATATTGCAGATTAGGGTATTGGAATGTAAACTGTTTGGGTCACGGATTGTGTCTTCCAGTGTCCATTTATCAATAAATAGTGGGCCAGATCCTCAGATGGTGAAAATTGGTACAGTTCATTGGCGTCAATAAAGCTACATCAGTTTACACCAACAGAGATTCTGGCTCACTAATAATACATCTACTGTCACTTTAAAAGGCTTCATATCATCTTTAAGTTTCCCTGCAGCTTTAAAGTTTTTAGGGTGAAATACAATGGAAATTAAGGTTTTTCCTTTTTCCTTTGTTATTTCTTTAACATGTATAAAGACCATTGCAAGGTATGTTTATGTTTGTTTGCTTGGGTTTTTTAAAAAACATTTTTCTGCTTGTATTTTCCATTAGAAATATTTGATCTGTATTTCTCCCTCTGCTGGAAGTATTCTGGGGATTTCATGGAGTCCTGTGGCACTCTTAAAGACTAACAAATGTATTAATCGCATGAGCTTTCATGAGAGAAAATCCCACTTCATGAGACACTTACCCATCTTCAAAGCATCTGATGAAGTGGGATTTTCTCCCACAAAAGCTCATGTGATCAATACATCTGTTAGTCTTTAAAAGTGCCATAGGACTGCTTGTTTTGCTGAACTAGACTAACACAGCTACCCCTCTGGATCTTGTGAATTTCCTGGAGGTGTCCACAGTGATCTCACATAAAGCTGTAAGCTGAGCTATGGCTCTCCCTCCTCATACAGCAGCTAAAGGCGTGGGGTGCTGATTTTCAGAATTATCAGAGCATTCACTGATTCTGCGGGAGACTGTTGGCCACTAGTGGTAGCCCCGTAATGCCAGATTGCTTAGGGAAGCAGAACTGCTATAGGTGGCATGCGGATCCTGTGTTTTGGAAGAGGTGTAAAACAGAGATCTTTAACAATTGTGGAAATTTAAAATCCCAAAGAATTTTTCACAAAGGTAAAGGCTTCAATCCTAGTACCACAGTCAAATACCAATATGGATAACTATATTCTGTCCACCTGTGGCAAATTCCTTGAAATTTTAATAGGAGATGGGTTCTTCATTCCCTGTTCACAACTGAGTAGCAGTGTTGCTTTGGACCTGTTTCAAACCCATTTCATTCAAGGAGAGTCAGAGCAGGCCTTCCATGGGCTGGTGCATTTTGCCTCAGAGCGAAAGATGTCTAACTGGTTGACAAGGTGATGATTCCTGCAGACAGAAAAAGTTTGGGAACTTTGGGCTCTTTTCCAACTTGATTTTAATTACCACAGATAGTCAGGGTAACAATTTTATGGCTCATAAAAAAAACCTAGTTCTATTGTAAGAGGTACAGGAAGGAGTCTACTATTCTAGGCAAACTGACAAATGCTAGTCCGGATCCTGGGTCCTGCTTCCACTCAAAGTAGCACAATCGGACCCTCACAGTCACCCTGCACAATCAAGCATTTTGCATTGATCCCCATATGGCATGTATTGGGCACATAACCAGGGGGACAGGAACTGTGGCTGAAGCACCACTGCTTTCTGGCAATCCTAGCCTCTTTGATCAGCCTCAAGGCTGATCTTAACTGTGCTGAGCATGGGGACAAAGCAGAACCAGCTGCAAGATCAGGGAACAGCAAAATCACCTCCACAGCTTCCCTTTCTTAGCTGTTCCAGATCTGATTAGAGATGGCTGAGAGCAGAGCCCACACTATGCAGCACCTACAAATAGTTACTAAAGAGTTAATAAATTAAAATAGTGATTGAACCTTTTGGAGCCTGTGTGCTTCAGCTAGCCCCGATGTCTCCAACCACCATGAAGGGGCATTAGTTTAAAGCTAACTTGCAGAGAGGAGAGCTTCCCTCTGCGTCACTAATATCACTTCTTGTGACTATGTCTCCCCTAGAAGTTGTCCCCATCCAGTCACCTGATCTGAGTCCGCATGGGTTGAAATCCGACAAGACTGATGCTTGAGATGTATGTCTGACTGCCTGCATATAGATGTATATTAGGAAACATTAATCGCAAATCAATCAATGATACTAAAACATCGCTGCTTTGTTACTGGCTCTGTAAGGTGGGTTTTGTTTTGTTTTTAAATTAGCGAGTGTAATGTCAGTAGCTTTGTAACTGTTATGATTTGCTGCCATTTTGTGTTCAGATCCTATACACCCAGTTGCAGAGAAGACGTATGGAAAGAGACTTTGGCTTGGCTCCTCAGCCGAGGTAAATTGGTATAGTTCCACTTCGTCCATCTTGTTTTGTTGTTCCTCTTTAATCTAAAATAAGTGGCACTCAGAGTGAAATCATATGTGTTTTCCATACACAAAGAGCTACTAACAGCTAGAAGCAGATCTGCGCAGCCCACTTGAGTGAAAAGGGAGGGTGGAAGAGCTAAGACCTCCACGCTCACTCTAAAGAAAATCTGTTATTTCCTAAAACAATATCATACTGTACAGGTATCAGTCCAAGTAACTGTGGAAAAATGTCACGGTTAACTAAGCCCTGGGATATTAACCTACAATTTATTCCATATTATCCCAGACTAATTACATGATAACTTTTGCACTTTAAAATGAAGCAGTACCATTTTAATGATATATAACTGTGTATTATAATATACCTTAATTATGAAGGTGTTCTTTGTAATTATCCTGACAGTAATGGCACATCCCTTTCCTCTGATATGTGGATGCCTTAACTGAGGAAGAGGGTGAAGGGAGCCACTCTCTACCCCCAGCAGCCCTATTCAGCAATAGGTCAGGTTTTCAATCAAACATTAAGGGGAAAGAGGAGTGATGGCTGGTGAACCCAGGTGCTTGAGAGGCAGCAACGAGCATGCTGTGATTGCTGCAGACAGCAGGCAGTTGCACACACTGATTACTTTTAAAGGTAAGCTGTACTTCACAGCATGTTGCCTGCTTCTTTTCCCCATAACCTCCTAATTCCCAACCTCATGTTCAATGACATATAGTGAATGCTCTATAGGGCAAAAATGTTTCTGAGGTCTAACAAGTAGCTAGCACTAGTGCATTCTCTTCATCTCTAAGACTCCTTACAGTAAAGGCTGAATTTGATCCCTTTGTGAATGGGTGGGACTGTGGGTTCCATATTTGGAAGTTGGTCTTACTGCACGCAGTGCCTGATTCCAATCTCATTGTCTTCAGTTTTAGCCAGTGTAACTTTTTGACTCAGTTAAGTTACTGCCAACAGAAGGGTAAATAAGCTAGAATAAGGCCTTTGGACTCGATTGACTATATTATCTATTGGAATACCTCCTTTGAGTATACCAGCCTCAGGCAACTTGACCCAATAATTCTCCCAATCTAAAATCTACACATGTTCTCTTCATTCTCATTTAAAAACAAACAAACATCTTTCTGGGATGTATTACCAGGAGTGTTGTAAGTAAGACATGGGAAGTAATTCTACTGCTTTACTCTCCTCTGATTAGTCCTGAACTGGAGTATTGTGTCTAGGTCTGGGTGTCACGTTTCTGGAAAGGTGTGGATAAATTAAAGAAAGGCTAGAGAAGAGCAACAAAACTGATTAAAGGTCTAGAAAAATGACCTATGAGTGAAGTTAAAAAAAACCAGAAAAAAAAACCCTGGGTTTCCTTAGTCTGGAGAAGAGAAAACTGTTGTTACAAGAAGGAGGGAGGCAAATTGTTCTCTCGAAACTTTGAGGATAATCCAAGAAGCAATGGGCTTAAATTGCAGCAAAGGCTGTTTAGATTGGATATTAAGAAAAACTTCCAAACTGCCAGGGTAGTTAATCACTGGAATAAATTACCTAGGAAGTTTGTGGAATCTCCATCATTGAAGATTTTTAAGAGCAGGTTGGACAGACACCTGTCAGCGAGGGTCTAGTTCATTTGGGGTCTTGTATGCAGCAAACTGGACTAGAAGACCTCTCAAAGCCCCTTCCACTTCTTCACTTCTGTGATTACATATAGAAGTGGTTCCCAACCTGTGGACCATGAGGGCTTTCAAAGTGGCCCACTACTCCCCTCCTTCTGGCTGCAGAAGAGAGCTGTTACCTAAGGACGCAGGCCAAGTGTGTTGCTCTGGACATAGGACAAATGTAGGCTCCTTGCTGCAGTCAAGGGGATGGGAGATCAGTGCTCCCCTTTCCCTGGCTATAGCAGGGAGTTCAGCAAAGTGCTCTGTCGGGGTCCCTAGGCGCTAGAGTCCCTGCTGGAGCCAGAGGGAGGGAAACACTTATTTTCTGTCCCCGCTGGCTGCAGAAGGGAGCCACTGCCTAGGGACCCAGGTAGAATGCATGGGGCTACAGAATGTGTGTGATTTCCCTGATGCAACCAGGAAGACAGGAAAGACTCCTCAGTGATCTCCTTCCATCTGTCTAGAGGTGGGGGGGGGTGACTTCTGGCAGAGACTGGTGGCCCTTCAGGGTAATAAAAATTGTATCTATGGCCCTCAAGCCAAAAACTGTGGAAACCATAGATATATAGTAATAATACATAAAACTACCACCTGTCGAAATATACCAAATCTAAATTAACACATGAAGATGGTTTAGCTAACCTATTTGCACTTGGGAAAAAAACCCAGCAGGAAGATTTAATCAACAAATGCACTGAAACCACAGCTAAACAAAATAGCACTCAAATTGTTATAAACCAGAAAATGTGATATAAAATGCATCTTTTTTTTTTTTTGCTTGTTCTCAGTGGTTGGTGAGACCACTTTGTTCTCCTTCTCCCATTTTTGTCATATTTATACAAAATGAGTTTTTGGTTTTTATTACATTTACTAATTAATTTTATTTATGGAAAAAGAGAGAAAGATCTGTCACACACAGGAGGAAGAATCTATCTGCAATAATTTATACAGCTGGTCCTGTGAATATTTGAGGGAGGTCATCATAGAGTCCTGCCTGGCCATGGAGGTTCATTCTTCTTTTTAATCACTGGTAAGACCAGTATGATATTGCCAAGTACTAGATTACTTTTTTTACTGATAAATAATTTCACTCAAACCACTAGAATGTCACTTAATGACATTCCTTTACTCTGATATGTTCTATTTGCCTTATTTTTTGCATATATTGTGATTACTTTTATTATACAGTTATAAAATTATTATAATAATTTCTACTGTGCGTTTTTCCCACATGCTTTTAAAATATTTAATGACTTCCTGTTTCCTTACCTTTTATGTTGTGTAACCTTGAATGCTGCAGCTCTCAAGCTTTCTAGACTACCGCACCCCTTTCAAGAGTCTAATTTGTCTTGCATACCCCCAAGTTTCACCTCACTTAAAAAATACTTGCTTATAAAATCAGACTTAGAACTACAAAAGTGTCACAGTACACTGTTACTGAAAAATTGCTTACTTTCTCATTTTTACCATATTGTAAAATAAATTGATTGAAATATAAATATTGTACCTGCCTTTCAGTGTATAAGTATATGGAGCAATATAAAGAAGTCATTGTCTGTATGAAAGTTTAGTATATACTGACTTCGCTAGTACTTTTTATGTAGCCTGTTGTAAAACTAGGCAAATTCTAGATGATTTGATGTACAACCCTCCCCCGCCGCCCCCACTCCTGAAAGACCTCTGCATACCCCAACAGATGCATGCACCCCTGGTTGATCATCACTGCTCTAAAGTCCTTTAGGAGTCCATGGATGTTGTAAAATCTTCTACCCTTTCAGTACTAAGATATTTCAGCTTTCATGTTGACACTAACTCAAATTTGTTGTCAAAATAATTTACTTCATTTATGAAATGGCTTGATTTCATGTGATTTTCTGCATTCTCCTCCTTACATGGTACATACTGGGTAGTCTTGAAATGATTTTGATATTTAGTTCTGCTTCTATTAATTTTTTTGTGCTGCTTACAGATTTAGTTTGCTGGTCACTTTTCTTAACATGATAAAAACTCTTGTGTTTTTACTCCAATTCAGTTAGTTTTCTGCTATCCACTTTTTAACACTTAAAAAGAATTGGCAGTTCTGACTATGGTTCTCAACCAGCCCTACCTCTTTCCCAGGATGACAATTATATTATGCCAGACTGTACTGAATAATGCTTTCAAACCAACATCTGAATAACAATGATCATTCACTCTCAAAACTGCATTTTTCAAATTCTGAACAAGCCATCATATTATTTAGAGTGTTCATATGAATGTCTCTCATAAAAATTTGTATTTCAGAATATCTGAATTTATAAATATGTAAAAGAGAGTGGGGGAAAATTAGTGCTTTTTTAACAATGAGGCTCATCTGATTAAATCTGGCTGGAAATTTCTGAAACTGAATTTTCAGAAGTGTACAGTGGTAATGACTACAAAATGCTGAGTAACTAAGTGTGTCAGTAGCCTTTAACACAGTTGATTATAGAATCCATCTGTGAAGTCTAGACCATGCATGTAATTTGCAGCATCAGTTTTTTAGTTTCTCGATTACTAGTGAGAATATCATTTCCTCACAGTATCATAGTTCACAGTATTTTTTACAACTTTAAAAGGCCTTTATTGTACTATATCAATGGCTATAAAATAACAGCTCCCTTCACATCAGTGTCAAAAAACTTATGCATGAACATTCATGAAAAGCAAATTCAGAATGAACTGCAAACACAGCCAAAATGGAGTTCATTGAACAAAATGTAGTACCCAACGGAAGACCTTGTGACGCGATAAGCTTTAGTAGGTAGTGTCAGACATTAATTAACCCTGACCAAAAGTTACCCTGTGTATAAGCAAAACAGAGCTGGTACTGACCAAAGATATACCTTGCTCCCACTAAGTAGCAGACTTAACTTGCAAGCTCTGTGAAACAACAAGATAAGACCAGGGCAAAGAAATGTTGTAAATAAGTCTGGAAAAATACTAGATGTGCATGCCTTTTACCCACTTAGTAAGCTCAAAAAGTTTAAGAAGCTGGGTAAGCCCCTCCCAGTTTGGAACCTCGTCATTGGAGCAACTGCTCTGTTCGCCGCCATGAGTCATCAGTCCCCATGCTTCAAGCCCGCATTTGTTTAACTGGCATTCTCATCTGCTGAAGGAGCGTAAGCATTTATGCTTTCCTATTTCTTTGCTTTCTTGTCTGTATTTTTAATAAATGCAGTTTGCTGTTATTTTTTATCTTGTTTCCCAGTGTTGTGCATACCAAACCGATTGAACCTTAGGGCCTGAGCTATAAGTTGTAGCCAGGTTCCTGTAACCTTCCTATAACACAAAATCAAACAAATATTCACAAAAACGTGTCTGGAGTTTCTTGTATTGACCTTCCCTTGTTTCGTTCACATGCAGCTGGCCAGCACCAGTATATGATCATTTTTATTTCTAAACACTCATCCTCTCAGCCTTCTCCCTGGTCAGAGATACATAATGATTCTGAGGTACCTTTTACGACAGAAAATTCTGAGGCCATGAGATCTGAAAATAGCAGTGAGGATGTGTACTGTTCATTTAAAGCACTAGCACAAAACTAACAAGGAAAGAGCCATGGAAGGTTCTGAGCAGATGTTGAACACTGAAGCAGAGAAATGCAGAGTAAGAACAATTACACTGTTTTATGCTTCTTTATTCTAATAAAATTCCCTCTTCAGTACTAGAAAGGAGTGACTTTCAGTGATTCTGTGCCCTTATCATGTGATGTAATCTCTACTGGACCAGCTGTTATCTGATTTGCTCAGATGCATCAATTGAATCTACAGGATATCACCACAAGTGCACAGTTGTTATGGAAAGAATAATGCTTTGCTAGCACAGAGTTAGACTTTTCCAAATCACCAATCCAATAAGAACATTGGAAAAGATTTGGGCTTGGATTGGTGGTCACAATTATTCTTATTTTTCCCATTCCCTACATATATGTTGACAACATGGAAGTCTGTGATACAAACAACTTGCTAAAACAAACAAGGAATCCTGTGGTACGTTTAAAGACTAACAAATTTATTTATCACATGATCTTTTGGGCGTAGAATCCCACTTTATGAGATGTCTGAAATGGAGGTTACAGTATGAAAGAGGATGTATAAATGCAGTGAAGGGTAAGTCACAAGGTCAGTTCAGAATTATTTCAGCAAACCAAGGAAGTTGCTTGGATTCAAACAGTGTGAAATAACAGATAAGGTTGAAAGAGAGAAAGATCACTTTTTGCAATGACTGAGCCAGTTCAAATCTCTATTCAGACCCAAGTGAGTGGTGTTAAATTTGCATATGAATTCAACTCTAGAGTTTCTCTTTGAAGCTTTGATTTGAAGATGACGCACTATCATTGACATGCCTTCCACAGAATGTGCAAGGAGATTTAAGTGTTCCCCTAATGATTTTTGAATGTTACCATTCCTGAATCTCATCTGATTCTTCCTTCTGCTGTTTAACACATGGGCAAAGTTGTGCTACAAACTGTTCTATCTGTCTGATTTGTCACTCACGGAACACAGCTGGAATTTAGCCATTGTTATCTTCATAGTCTGATGTAATGCACATGTCTGAAAATTCTTTAAAAAAATTAGAATATGTACTTCTTTACTTTCAGGTTTTCCTGAGAAAATGCTGCCTAGCCTCTAGCACTTGCAAAATGCTGCTGCCGCGAATCCTGAAGGAGCTCCATTGGCTCTCTGTCAAACATCTATTGATTTTAAAATTGCTTTGATGGCATATATAGTTGGGGAACGGTTTGGAGCTTTTTTTTTTTGTCTCTCTGTATGAGCATCATCACAGTATGAAATCACTGGAGCTGATCTGTTGCCCATGCCAAAAATGTAGGTTAAAGTCTTATAGCCCATATGCTTTTATCTGCTGTGTGCCTCAGATCTGAGGTACAAAGCTGGCTTTTGGGTGGGAGGGGGGAAGGGGTTGTTGTTTTTCTTTAAAGTTAATAAACTAATTGCTTTTATCCTTTAAAAATGCCTTTTAACAGGGCCCTTTTGCCTTTTTTAACTGAGCTTATGTGTATGCTGCATATAATTTCAATTAGTATTGTGTATGTCAAAGAGGTCAAGAAAAAAAAACATGGCTTTATCTCCACTCAATTCATTCTGCTTTAACTATACTCTGTAGTTATACTATAATAGGTGGGCTTATACCTGTACAAGTTATTCTCATAAGGGAAAGAATAAGCTATACCAGCATAAAACACCTATAAACCCATGTAAAGTGCCCATTTTAGGGGATGTACTGATTCAGCTATTTTGGTAGAAAATCACACCCCTATCGTAACTATTTAAATTGCTACAAAACCTGTGGGTAGACCATCTGAAAATAAAACAATACCCAAACTGCTAGTTAAATATATCACAATATATGTTTTAACCCTCCTACTTCTCATGTGTTGATAAGTAGTGGGAATGATTTTTCTCTCAAATTATGTACGTCTACAAAAAAAAAAGTCATTTGCTATTGGACTGAAAAGCTTTCTGTTCAAGCAGGGACTGATTATTAAAAACTCTGAAACAGAAGACCAAGAAGAAATCTGAACCAGGAGTCAAGCTGAATTTCTAAGTTTTCTACATTATTTGTAACTTTGCTAATGATAAAAGAGTCTTGTGGCACTTTTAAAGACTAACAGATTTATTAATCGCATGAGCTTTCGTGGGAGAAAATCCCACTTCGTCAGACGTCTGACGAAGTGGG
>ML685772.1:9694803-9783674 GCA_007922175.1 Pelusios castaneus | reverse complement strand
CTCCCACGAAAGCTCATGCGATTAATAAATCTGTTAGTCTTTAAAGGTGCCACAAGACTCTTTTGTCTTTCTACAATAGACTAACATGGCTACCCCTTTGGAATTTGCTAATGATGTTAATTAGGAAGGATGGAAGACAGAAATGCGATAGTCTGGAAACAAAACTTCCTAGAGTTCTTAAACAAGCAGGATTTGAAACAAGGAAGCTGTCACAAATATACTCCCCATCTTACAGAGAGACATAAAGCACCAGATCTTGAAACATATTTGATAGATTAAACTAAAATCTAACATGGAATGGCCACTGTATAGCAGCATGTCTGTACAAACATGAAAACTGCATGACAGAGGGACTGAATGGCTTTTAGGAAGGGTAATGGGATAAAGAGCCTTTTATCTGGTACTATCTGAAAGTATCATCAGCTGCTGTCTGGTGGCTTACACTATGAGGTGGTAGTTTTGGTGCACTCTTCTTTATACTTTCGACAGAAAGTAAGGACAGAAATAAGACTGAAGCCGAACTCTCAGCCCCAAAGGTGGTCCCTCCAGAGTCGACTTCACCACACTGAAGTTTGCACTGACAGTGTTTATGCTGGATAAATAGAATTAATGGGGACCAGTACCTTGGTTGGGGGTAAATCAGCCTTCCTCTGTTGAAGTCAGTGGAGTTAGATCAATATACACAAGTTTAATCCTCAGCAAGGCTGACAGATTGACTACTTTCAAAAGCCACTACATTTAAAGCGGGGAAGGGGGGGGTAAGAAACCACCCTCCAGATTTTCAGGGCCTGATTCAGTCCTATGTTACCCAACTTTATGCTGGTGTAATTCTATTGACTTCTGCAGATTATGCTGGCATAAAACTGGAGTACCGCAGGGGTGAACTAAACCTAATATGTTTACATACCACAAAGAAGCATTATTTAGCCTTACTCAGACTAAGGCTATGTCTATACTGATGGCGGCAAAGTTGCTGCTGTCAGATAGCTTTTTCCAGATTGACTGAGTGGTCAGTTAGGACATTCTCAGTAGACCCAGAAATTGACTTAATAAAACCACACCCTCAAGCGGTGTAGTGCTGCGTCTATGGGAATGCATTTCCTGTTGGCTCAGCACAGTGAAAACGACATGCTAAAAAGGAGTTAGAAAGGTGATGGGAGTTACGCAAGCTACTGAATAGCTTGCATGACTCCTGTCAACTGCCGCCAAATTTTGCTGGCAGTGTAGACTGGCCCTTAGTTTCTCTTGTTTTCTCAAGCACTTCTTTTGAAACCAGTGGTGTCTCACAGAACAAAGTACAATTTAATGTGAGAAAACTCTCAGAATCTGGCCCTATGTGATTAATTTAATAATGGAAGACATTCATTTGCCCAGAGGTAGCTGACTTCTTAGCACCAGTCTTTCACAGAAATAGAAGAGCAGATTTAGTTGTTGATATTTTTAATTACTAAGTCTCTCCATTTCTTTCATGATACTTCTAGCAATCAAGTGCAAATTAACCAAAGGAGCAGTTAAAGTAATACACTGCCGTATCCTCAGGCACCTGATGCACAGTTAGTATATACTGATTGCACAACTGCTGAAGTCCATCAACTGGATGAACTGAGATTTTTTTTGAGAGGGAGAGAGGTAGACTATCTCAGAGAAACAATTATTCTCTGGCCATACAGCAAGGCCAAAAAACAGTCAAGACTGAAAATAACATTGGATCATTTCATCAGAGTAAAGCTTTAAGGCCCCAGTTTAGGCTCCCTATTACTAAAAGGGATATAAATTGAGAGGTGTTTTAATGAGCTATTTAACCATGCGTGTTGCAGAGATACTGTTCACGCTGCAAGCTGTTACAGTTAAGATGGGGCCAACTTTTCCAGTACTGAAGCCATGTTTTCAGAGAGTATGGGTCAAATTCTCTCTGGCCTCCACCTTGTATCGTCTCCAGCAAAGAAGGGACACCATGAGGAAACTGGTTATTACCGCTTGAGTCTATCCTTAGCCTCAGACATAGGTTTGAGTATCAGGCAGTTTGCTGTAGTCTGTACCAGAGAGCCATAGAATGGCTTGGAACCACAGGACCATATCACACTAGCCATTGCTCCTTGCTTCCTCTGTCTGCTCCCAGCATGCCCCTCTCCATAGCCCATGATCCTTCAGTAATGAGGGCAGTGGGAAAGGAGGCATGGGAGTCAGGTATGCTGGCTCATTATGTGCAGGGGTCATCCTCATGCTGGTATCCCCAAGTGGAGGGTTGCAATCAGTTTGCAGTCTCATTGCACCCCCTGAGCAGTATAAATGGAGCAGAGCAATGGCAGAGAATCTGTTCTTGTTAGTTTAACAAAATAGTCTGGATTCTCCTCTCATTCCACTGAGGCCAATGGATTTACAGTAGCATGAAACCAGAGTATGTGAAAGGAGAATCAGGCCTAATATATCTGTAGGTATGCAGGATGCATGTGACCCTGCTTTTCTTCTCATTTAAAGTGGGCTTTCCAGCTGAGTACTTTGACTGACGTTAGCAGAGTAACTGCTGATTTATGTCAGGGTTGGGAAAGGAGACTCATGATCATTGATACGAATAGTCTGTGTGCTGTTAAAAGTGCATACACTCTTGGTAGAATATAATTCCTTTGGTAGATCAAAGACATGATCAAAGTACTATGAATATATGAGAATGCCATTGGTGGTTTGATTATTTTTTTTAGTTCATATTCATTAAAGCCGCTGTATCAGAGTGTTTAGAAAAAAAATAATTCCCCCAGATTTGTGACACATATGTAAAAATAAAACACTGTCCATATAACAGGGCATGACTCTCTCAATATGCAAGTGTTTTCAGTTTGAGAACTGTCCTGAGAAACCAATTAAGGCTTTTCAGAAACTGCGACTATATGCAATATGTATAGTAATGAGTACCGTTCAATATGCCAAGGAAAGGCATATGATTCCTTCTTGGCACAAAAGATTTCAGTTAAGCTCTCCAAATAAGAATGAAGCACTGCTCTGGCACTAATGTCCCAGGTGCTGAGTGACCAAACAAGAGGTTTCCAGAGCCAGTGCTAGGCATAAGCAGATTAAGTAATTGCTTAGGGCCTGAACCAGCTCAAAGGGGGCCCCATTTTCTTTTTGTTGTGTCGTGTGGAGGGAAAAAACTATTCCTGCTTAGGGCCCAGGGGGCTAGCACCACCTATCAAGATTGATATTTAAAATCTCTGACTAAAAAAAAAAAAAGAGAAAGAGGGAGTGAAATTTCAAATGAAAATCTGTTTTGAGTACACAGTATAATTCAAACAATGCATCCTGTGGCACTTTTTAAGACGAATACATTTATTTATTGCATGAGTTTTCATGGGTAAAATCCCATTTCATCGGACAAATGAAATGGATACTACAGAATGGAAGGGAATATATAAATGCAGTGACGGGTAAGTAGTAAAAGAATAAATGGACAAATCAGATATCAAGAATGCTATCATTCAAAAACCAATAGGGGAACACTTCAGCCTCCCTGCACATTCTGTGAAAGACATGACAGTCACAGTGCTTCAACAGAAACACTTCAAATCAAGACTTCAAAAGGAAACTGAAGAGTTAGAATTCAGAGGCAAATTTAACACCATTAAATTAAATTCTAGATAGAGATTTGGGCTAGCTCGCTCATTACAAAGGGTGATTTTCCTCTCTTTTAACCTCCCCACCTTCTTATCTGTTGTTCCACACTGTTTGAATCAAAACAACTTGCTTGGTTTTCTGAAAAAATCTGAACTGACCTTCTGACTTACCCTCTTTTGCATTTATAGATTCGCTTCCATAGCGTAGTTTCCATTTCATGCATCTGATGAAGTGGGATTTTACCCACAAAAGTTCATGTGGTAAATAAATTTGCTAGTCTTTAAAAAATGCTACAGGTCTCCTTGTTTTTGCTGAACTAGACTAACATGGCTACCCATCTGGAACTTGTCAGTATAATTTTAGATATTCAAATTCCCTTTGTCCAAAAATCTTATTATCTAGCTACACAATATGTCCTGCGTGTAATTCTATGATAATTAGAAATGCTTCCATTTATCCAAACATCCAGTTATCCAAAACTTTCTTATGTCCTCCAGGCCATCCGGGAGTATTCTATATGACCAGGCTTGCACACAATCTCTGATCCATGTGGGTGTGTTTGATGCTCATGCTGAGGACCCTTGTACCCTTTCAAAATAGTGAGAACCCCTACATATGTAAGTGCATGGGATATTCATGTAGGAAAGGATACATGGGAGAAGGGGACACAAAGCTGCATTATAATACTTGTGCAATACAATGAAACACTTATGTTAGAAAGTGTATTGGTTTAGAAACTGTATTGAACTCAGGAGATCTGGGCTCTGTACCTGTATTCCACCACAGATTTCCTTTGTGACCTTGGGTAACACTCAATGTAAAAATTTCAAAAGCAAATACTTGACTGAGATAACCATGTCCTATTTGCAAAGATGAGATAGGCATTCAGCCTATCTTGCACTGATGTTCAATAGGATATAGAATCCTTGGTGCTTAAATCACTTTGGGTGCGTCTACACTTAGAAATTAAGTCGATTTAAGCTTGCTTAAGTCGACTTAATTTAATCTGCGTCCACACTACATTTTCCTTAAGTCGACTTTCTTAAACCTTCTTTTAAGTTGACTTTTCTGGCTAAGTCGACTTTAGAAAGTCGACTTAGCCAGTGTGGATGTGGAGTAGCCCTAAGTCGAGTTTAAGTCGACTTAGGGGGCTTTAGGGCTTCCCCACTGCCCTCCCTGCCAGGGTGGCTGGCACAGCCACAGCCACAGCCTGGCATGCCCCCCCCCAGGGCAGGGCAGAGCCCTGCCCCTTTGCCCTGCCAGGGTCTCTGTCAGGCTCAGCCCCCATTGTACCAAGGTACAATGGGGCAAATACTGAGCCCCCTGGCACTTGGCAAGGGGTGCCCCCCCCACCACTGTGGACCTGTCCCAGGTCCACCTAGCCCCTGCAAGTCAACCTGGGCATCCAGTGTGGATGCTCTAGGTCAATTTGGCAGGGTCCCCTTTAAGTTGACTTAATTTTTGAGTGGGGACATGCTAAGTCGACTTAAATTAACAAGTGTAGACATAGCCTTTGAAACATAGGGCCATAAGCTCCTAAAACCTCTCTGTTTCTCAGTTCACTGCCTCAAAGATATCTTGTTGAGTATGCATGAATGTCTGTGAGGAACTCAGATGTTTTCATTCTGGGGGCCATACATGGACCTAGATGCTTTTGTACTGAGGGCCATACATGGACCTAGATAGGTATAGCTATTGGAAGATTTGGGTCCAAAGCAACACACTAACTCTTCTTCCTTTTGTAATGTGATATGTTTTTGACCATTCTTTTCAATTGCAGAAGAATTTCTGGATACATATTTTTTATTCATGAAAACAACAGAATCAAGAAAAGTACTGTAAACTAAGATACAGTTACATGTCCTACACGTGTTCTACCATGTAGAACGTGGGAAGGTAGTAAAGGAAGAGCTCCTCTCTAACAAAGAATTCTTGAAATTGTGTCCCTGGAATTGTAGGCAAACCATTTATCTTTTCCAAGGGTTTTGTATTCTAAATTTTGCAGTTCTGGAAGCTGACCTTTATTTACAAAGCAAAACAGAAGCTACAAAAATAAAAACTAATAGATTAAAAATAACTTTTCCATACAAACACTGTAAATAAAGGAACCGGGAAACATTAGAATTATATTTGTTAGTATTTCCTTGCTAGGCTTACATCAAAGCATCACTTGGCAACAAATTGGCAGCCAACCAGAACACTCTAAAGCACACGACAACACAATTAATGCAGCCTTAAATTCATTGTAACTGCTTTTCGTAAAAAACATCTATTCCTTTCATTACCAGGTGGTTTTCCTTTTTTGTCCATCCCCCTACTCCATACATACACTGAAAATCAGGTATATAAAACTTTTCACAAGTATGATTTCTTTGAAAGGCTCTACATAACACTCTGAAGTATAAAACATTCAGAGTTCACAGAAGAGCTGCCTTTCTGAATTAGGTTGTATTTTAAGCTGGTACAAACGCTGCCCACTCAAAAATCCTTCTGTTTTACAAAATCAACTGTTACATGTTTCCAATCACCCAAAAAGTTCTAAATATCCTTTAAAATTCAGGTGATTTGGGACTCTATGTTGCTATGGGAATTTTTTCCTCCAAATATTTACCACATGCAAGGCACTTAAGGAGCTGAGCCAAAGTCTGCTTAAGTCAATAGGAGTTTTCCCACTGACTTCAGTGGGCTCCAGATCAGCTCCTAAAAGCATTACTGATGGTGTTCGATATCAGATTAACCAAAACTTTCGTAGAACTGTGCCAGTCAATTGCAATTTGTGTTTGCACACCTGTGCAATATGCAGTAAATTCTGCTTCATAAAGAATAACAATGAAATACCAAGAGGATTTGTGTAATTTTTCATGCCCATGTTCAATTATAAAGAACTCATAAGGAGAAAAAATGGGGCAAATCAGTCTTTTGGAAAATGCAGGCTCTAAAGCAGAGTACGGTTCATAAAGTAAAATTCCTGCAAGGCATATCAGTTGATTGGTTTTTAATGGAGTGCAGGCTTTAATCCAGTTAAAAACCAAGTCACGCCTAAATCAATTTAGGACTCCTCTAACTGACTTCAGGAAAGGCATGTATTACAAAGTGACTTATTTGCTGTTGCTTTCATATCAGTGCTACTACAGTATATGATAGAAGTTGTGATGGGACACACTTGTATGGAGTGCATAAGAAATGTGGTATCGGCACATACCTCAGTGTTAGCATAATTAGTCATTGCACCAACAATGCCTTTCCCAGCATCCATTGCCATCTGGCATTCAGAAGGCAAACGTTTCTGTGTTCTCCAGATTCCCCATCATTTATTTATTTACACTGTCATTTATGAGCATACAGCCATCATATAAACTTGACAGTATTGATATGTAATCCAACCTACACTCAAATAAATACTTGAGCAAACATATGAGCCTAGTACTATGAGTTAATAAACTCAGGCTTTTGTGAACCAATGTAAAAGAGGAGGATTCTCTGTGTAGTATATCTTGCCTCCAGAATCCCACAGTCTGATTTAAGGATGGTCAACATATCTAAGTGATAGGAATGGCATGTAGGGAACAGAATGATCTTTTTATTAGCCTGAGCCCAAATTTTGGAGACCTCATGTTCACCTAAAATTAAGTTCACCTAGCTACCTCGCTCAGGGCTGTGCAAAATGTCATGCCCTGTGCAATTAGTTTGGTCAACCTAACCCCTGCTGGAGACACAGCTAGATCCTGGAAGAACCCTTCTGTTGATCTAGCTGTGATCTCTGAGGGATGAATTTACTACAGTGAGTGAAAAACCCTGTGCTGCTGAAGAACTTGTATTATAGACGTACCCATAAGCTTTTATAGATTAAACTTTGAAATGCACTCATTAGCAGAAAAAATGTAAGTGAAGCAATATGCTCAATACAACTTACATTGCTGAGCAGGTGGGCTACATGAGCTGAAAATTCCCCCTTTTTTTCCAGGATTACTCTAAGTGAACTGTATTGCAATAAACTAGTCAAAAGGTAACAAGGACTTGGCTGCTTCCAAAGAGAAGTATTCAGCTTTGTTCTAACCAGGCTCATTGGTAGCCCAGATTGTTCAGGGTGTCACCAGTCAACTGATCTATTGGTCTAGAAATCTTTTTTACTGGTTCTCAGACAGAAGTTGCAGCAAGTCACTCTGGGGTTGGTGAGACTCTGCAGGTGATTATCTGCACTGTAATCATGATGATTTCTGCATAGCCACAGAGACTTCTCCTCGCTCCCTTTTCTCTGTTTCCCACCTTCTCTTATTAGCCAGAATTACCAATATAATTGAAATTCTAACTGATAATAATACTTGGCAATTATAAAGTACACATTTTCCAAGACGGTCAGAGATATTAAGAAACACTAAAAACAACCAATGGCTTTCTACTGGTATGCATAATCATAGTTTATAGCCAGTGAAAGACAAGAGACTACTTCTTCAAGGTCATACTGCTCTGGTGCTGGCTATTTGTTTTCAGGACAACAACACCATTGTGCATGCTGCCCTACCAAACGCAATTTCTCATCCAAGCTATGTTGGGAGATAAAGTGGTTTCGGTAGGTATGTACATGAACTTATAATTGTAACCTGCTGCTAAGTTGCCTGGTCTTTTGTTAGACCAATTACAACACGCTGTGCATTTTCTGACAGACAGTTGCTGTTTTTTAGGGGGAGAAGGGCATTTCCCTGGATAAAAAAAATCGGACATTTCTTTAAACCAGTCAGACCAGGGGGCAGGTAGAATTGATAGGTGAATATTAAATACCTCAAAGGAATGCTGCCTCTCTCCTCTTATAGTGTATTCATTGTTAATAGAGGTTATTTTCTCTTTGTTTGTGTTCATTGTGGAGTGAAATGCACTAGTTATTTACTGGTGAAAATGAGATGGCAGTAACAAGCAATGGAAGACAGTGTTGTTTTTCATTTTGCATTGATGCCCCTCTACAGAGCCATGCATTTCTCACATTAATCTTCTCAAAGCCTTTATTGTCCTAGCTTCCTGTTACAAATCAAGCTAGTGAGGGCAGCCCCATGAAATCCCATTAGAATACTGAGAGCAGTGTATTACGGTACCAGGCAATAGAGTAAATGCAGAACAATAAGTATAATAGGGTACATATTAACCCAAAATGAAATGGAGGCTCTGTGCTGCATGCCAACACCACTAAGGTGCCTTTTCTGCTATTTGAAAACAAACAAACAGAGTGTTTGAGGTTCAGCTTCACAGCCAAGTCAAATCTGAGATGCTCAAATGAAAGAGAAGAGATAAGCAGTAAAAACTGACTGCTACTCTCTGGTCTCCCTAGCTGTTCATGGATCCTAATTTGAATCTCCCTGAAAAGAGAGAGACTTGCATAAAAAGCTGTGTCCATTTGATATGAGGATCTTCAGAGGAGACTGGAGCTTGCAAACAGATGAACTCATTTTGGAAAACTCTTCTTTCGTCTTTCCGGTATCAGATGCAGACTATGATGATCATTTGCCTTCAGGAGAGATGCTATCTTTAAAAGCAGCAGGGTTGATTTTCAGGGTCAGCCCCTGAAAGATAGATTGCAAGGGAAGCTGCGAGTTAGAAGTCATGAAGTCCAGCAGCCTGAGAGGAATATATGGATATGGGTGAATGAAAGACAGCTGGGTCTTCAGCATATGTCAATACAGCAATTATGCTGACAGCTTCCCAGGGGAAGGCCTATATATGTCCTCTCTATTGGTGGTCTTAATGGTTTTGCAATAAAAGCCTAAACAACAGGCAACTGCAAGCCACCTGTGAGAGAAAGTGTATTTTCCACAACAAATTGAAATCCAGTTTAGGGACCACCCTAAAAGGAATTAACATTTACCCCTTCCTGGAAAGAGCAAACCTTTCTAAAGACTTCTCTGAAAGCCAGGCCAAAACTGTACATTCCCACTGTCTCTCCTATCCCCCAATATCCATGTTTTGGAAAGGTGAGAAATTAGTTTATATGGCTTCAAAATCACAAGCATCATCAACAAGAAAAGATTATTAAGAAGAGGTGTTAGAGTGGCTTTTTCATGTTTTTATGGTTTCTTATGACAATCATGTTTTGAAATGAAATGAGTGCATTGTACGTCTAAAAAAGGATATTGGCATTCAAAAATACGTATGCACATCATGAGAAAATTAGTGCAATGTTTAAACGTAGATATATTCTTTTGCTGAAGTCATTTAGTTTCCAAAGGGGGAAGCTGACCCTGACTTTGCAAGCTGACCCCAGTCATGTCAGTGGGGTTCTGTGTGGGTTCAGGGTTCTGTCTACACCAATTAGCTTCCAAAGTCAACACAATGCTATACTTCTTAATAAAAGCAGGTGGTGGTGACCTCAGGAAATCAGACTGATTGTGAAAAGCCCCCAAATAGACACTTATTTAACTGAACATATCTGAACCATATTGTTTTGGAAAAGGTTATTATATTATATTCTACTATAATTTTCTTTCTTCTTCTTCACCAATGCTTAGCCAAATGGTCGGCCGTAGTGATCATTCGCCATTTGGCCCATTCCTGTGTATCTGAAAGGTCTTGATGGGCCAAGAGACTAATGCTGGAACAGATTTGATACACCCATGTAATATGGAATCTGCCTCTGGATCGCCTATACCTGGTGATAGGTGGAATTTGATCCCAGATGTTACAAGCCATCTGGAGTATGACATTCACCCAAATGGCTTGGAATTCTGACATGTCCAAAAAACATAAGATGTTTTCTGCACACTATTGCCCTAGAAGTTGGTAGACCAGAGCAACCATAAACATCAGCATTACAAATAAAGTTGTTCCACTTTATGCCCAATATATATGACACTAACATTTTGTATGGAAAGCCTCCAGTTTTGCCCAGTCTGAGTGGCATAGTGTACATGTTTCACAACTATACAAAAGTACAGAGAGGATACAGCTTAAATAGATCCTGAGCTTAGCCAGAGGATGCTGATTCTATGTTCATTGTAAATGACCCATGGCATCTGCTGTGATGCCATCCCAGTTAAGAACCTCCATATCAGAGTTGAGGGAACTCATGAGTATAGAACCTGAATAGTAAAAGCTGGAGACTGCTTCAATAGTTTCATTATTCTAAGTGATTGGAGTTGTGGGTGAACCTGATCCTAGGTTTAGAAGCTTTGTCTTTGATCACCAAACATGGAAGACAACCTTAGCTGACTCCTTCTCCATTTGCTGGAGTAAGGGTGCTCTGTACTAGAACAACAATGTCATCAGCATAGTCAGGGTCTGAGAGCGAGAGATTGCTGATCTTAATGGCTGTGGACCTGATGGAATGCTGCATTATAAAATCCATTGCCTGACAAAAGAGTGCACGGGCCAAGACCCAGCCCAGCCTAAAATCAGATAGTGATTTAAATGGTTCCAAAGATGCTGGTATCCAGTTCCCAAGATGTACAAGGGCAGTGGTTCCATTATTCAGCTAGTTAATCAAGTCCAACAGAGTGGTTACAAAACCTACTCCCTTTAAAGCCTTCCATAGCATGACTCTGTCAACTGAATTAAACGCAGTCTTAAGGTCAACCTCCATTACGTAGAGGAGCTTTTTGAATTCACAGTGTATCACCAATAAGTGGAGGGTCAAAATTTCCGTTGGAAAATGTAAATTGTGAAATTGAATTTGTGCTGGAAATCTCATAAAAACAGACATCTATGTGAGATATTGTATTTTCTGACTGCAAACAGGTAAAATATCTTGGTACTTTGTCACTAGACACAGACTGGTATAAAGAGTTTAAAATCAGTAGCATTTAAAAGGAAAAGTCAAAAAGGGAAAAATAGTAACTAAATACCTTTTGAATCTTGCAAGAATTTCCATTTGGATTTTCTGGTCTGGATAAAGATTTAGGCTGGAAAGTAAAGAGCTCTTCACCCCCCACCCCCTTCTTTAAATGGAACCATTCCTACAGTTAGACTCTTTTGCCATATAGACAATTTTGCTCAACCAATTTCATCTAGGTTCTCAGAGCCAATATGGACTCTTCCAGCAAAATAATAGCAGTTTGACTTTTTCCAACCAGTATTTATGGGGTTTGTTATTTATGCATCAAGGAATAGGCTAGGTTTCTCCTCTTAAAATGTTAGACACCTCATATAAAAGTTTAAAATTCCACTTCCAATGATGCTTTAGTTGTTCAGCAACACACATTCTCTGTGAGGTTTCAAAGCAGCTGTCAGTGCAAATGAAGGTTATCTCACTAACTCAGGACCAAACTTAGAAGGGTTGCCAAATGTAGAAATCTATAAGGGAGGCAAATGGTAACATCTTCACTGATGATGTATCTTCTACTCCAAGAGCATTGCTGTTTCAAAAAGCTCAAGATGAACTTCTAGTAATCTCTCCAATATGAAGATCTATGTTATAAGGAGACAGACCATACAAACTGTAAGAGGTAATGTTATAACTTATTGCTAAAAGTATGATTGACCATATTGTTTTGGCAATGATATGTATTACTACTGTTATGGTGGTTTTTGTTTTACCTTTATTATACCAGTGCGTGCATTATTCCACAGGCAAAAATTAAAAAAAAAAAAAAAAAAAGGCTGAACGACCACTCTAGTAACTATAAAATGCAAAAGCAATATTAAGTAACACTATCTATATTTACCTCAAACTAACTCATTTGGAAGATTCTCCCTTAAACGAAGTAACTTGAAGTAATCTCTGTGTCATTCAAGGAGGAGCTTATTCAATGCTATATACTGGATCAGGTTATTAAATTCCTCTTGACTCCCTGGAAGTCTTCTGGGCTTCCACACATTCGTGTTCAGGCTTTTCAAGTTGCTACAACTATAATGAATACATGTTGAGTGTTTCTTTGCTCTTTCGATAGTTGTGTGCATAGGGTATGATGGTTAGGGGCCCCAATTCAGAAGCTGTGTTTTATTTGGTCTAGCAGGGGGATAAGTGAATTCAATATGAGCAACTAAGAGTCCCTTATCAGATCTTAAAAATGGGAATGTAACATTAAATTATTCAAGAGAGCAGGGGTGACTATGTGGGGTATCAGGGGAAGCCTGGGGAGTGGGAAGACAGGGCAGGGGAGCAGGGAAAAGCAACGGAGCACTTCCTTCTTCTTCCCAGCACCCCACTTGCAACTCCCAGTACCCATCTGTTTGCAGCACCTGGTTCCCCTCTCCCCATTATCTTGTAATGCCTGTGGCGCCCCCTTAGCCCCCAGCATCATGCACCAACCATTGAGCCAACTCCCATGGCTCCCCCGCCACTGGCAGCTCACACCCCTATGTACTCACCACAGCTGAGATGGCAGCTGGCAGCCTGCAACCTGCAGTTGCATTTTATATTGACCAAGCTATGCAGGGCAGGAGATTTAAAATGGCCCCGGCTCCCAGCAAAATTTTACGGGACACAGGTTGAAAACCACTGATGTAGAGGCTCTCCCCAGGAATCTGGCTCCCAAGCAACATAAAGGTCTGGCACCTACCCACAGGGAGATGGAGTCTGGCTGCAAGGCATGTCACTGCCAGCTTGTGTGGTAAAATAAGTACAGACTTGAAACGATAATCTTAGTTTAGAGTAAGTTATCTTTTATTTGATTGTGGCTAACCTCTTCACTTAATAATCTGACTTAAAATCACTTAAAAGCTTATTGTAGTCAATAAACTTGTCTGTTTTATCTAAAGCAATGCATGTGGATTGAGTGTGTACAGAGACTTCACTTGGAGTGACAGAGCTGGTGCATATCAATTTCTCTGATAAATTAACAGACAAGTATAAATGAGCTTGCAGGATGCAAGGGGCAGCACTGAATACTGCAAGACAGTAGTTTTCTAGGAGCATTCCTCCACTAGATGAGGGACCAATTACATGCAGGAGGCTGGGCATGAGCTGACCCAGGAATGGGGGTTCACTCTGCAAAGAAGGATAAGTTGGGGTACAGGAGTGGAGAAGTGTGGTGGCATAGCGGCACACCAGTCCAGATTTCAGGAGAGGAACATCACAACCATCTACTCCTTTCCAGTACTGCGCTTAAGTTTATCAAGATATCTCAGGAGGTCCACAACCTTTGCTCCCAGCAGGAATTCACCATGTGCTTCTCCCATTGTCATAAACACAACAATGTATATTTTAAATAAGCAAACCCCATTACCTGTCTCCTCCTAAAAACTGGGGTCCCTTTCCTCAGAAGGATATGCTCAATGTGAGAGGTACATGACATTGTCTGGCAGGAGGGTCTCAACTATCGGACGCTAGCTTGAGGTTCTCCTTCCCTGTGACTTTCATCCTCAACAGCAATGAGACTGGGGATGACAGAGGGCTCTACTGTCTTTTTGTACCTCTCGGTCTACCTTTGCTGGTCCAATTCAGCCACTCAGGTTTCAAGAGCCCATACATAATTAGAGTCTGAGGGCCATGAGTTGCATGCATGGAATGTGCATATGAGCCATCTGCCCACAAGGCAGATAATTAGCTAATAAACTGGGTAGCTCCTCTTCTGCTGCCCAATTTCTGCCTGCATTATTTTTACTTTTGCGGGGGGGTAGGGGGAAGGGAGTGGCAGGGGATGGCCACAGTGGTTATTAGATTAAGTTTAGGGATGTTTGTTAGGTGCATCTGCCTCTCTAAACTCCGTCAAAACTCCACTGTTCACTGACTCCTCTAGTTGCTGCTGAGCTGGCTCTTTGACCCTTGTTCTCACTGAGCTAGCCCTGACCCCTTGTCAAAGGATCCTAAAGGGGTTAGGGATAAAAAGATTGCAGGCTAGCCTCCTTAGTAAGATCATTCTTAGATTAGCCTAACAGGCTGTGTGATTCAGCACACAGCCCCCAAAACAGATCACAATTGAATCTTCATCAAGTGTGCAACAAACAAACAGTAAAAACTCAACTCAAGGATCACACAGTCTTCTTCCTTCACCTGGAGAACTCCCTTGAAAAACTCCCCTGTTTGCTGTTCCTGGTTGCTTGTAATATTTTCTTTGCTCAGTTGAAGGGGAAATAGAAAATAAAAAAAAAAAAGGGGGGGGGGGATTTCTGTTGTGACTGAATTCCATTCAACTTTCTCCTGGCTGATTTAGAAAGACAATGAGAGAGGTAGTGAACACTTCATTGTCCATCTGCATACCTGACACAGTGAAACACACTGCTTCTGAGCCAAAGGTAAAACAAGAAAGGACTGTTAGTTGTTCTGTTAAACGCAGAAAATCTCCGATGTCTGTCAATTCCCAGGCTTCTTAGCTAAGGCAGCAATTAAAGACTGACATGTACTGTCTTAGTTCTGTTGTTAGCAGCCTTTGCTGGGTCTTCAAGTTGTCCACGAATTTCTACCGCAGACTTCAAGAATATCTAGGAAATCAAAATTGTGCATTATAACAAAACAAATGTATGAATAGTTTTTCAATATTTAAATCATTTAGGAAACTAGACACCAATTCTTTTTATTCTTAGAACTATTAGTAATATTGTTACAATAGTAAAAGGCATTACAAATAAACCCTAGTCATAATATAATTGTGCTGTTTGAGATTTTTGTTTTACTTTATTTTAATTTAATATACACATTTTCACTGAAATTGAAATCAAGTGATCTGTCCTTTTAACCTAGCAGATTAGAATAATCTTTTAAAACCTCATTCTCAAAAGCCCTACAGTCTGCAAAGAGGTGTTTTACCGAGACTCAGTCAGAGCATTTTATCCAACCATGGTATCTTAGAAAATAGTGAATGTTTCAGTCAGGACTTCCACAATTCCTTAAGAATACTGCCAGAGCTTTGCTGCTAATTGAAGAACTAGATAATGTCTTCACTTCAGCAGCCTTCAGTTAGTTAAAGGACATTTTTCATCAACTTTTAGAAATGCAATATTATTTAATGTTCTCCATCTGGAAAGTTAATAATGTACATCAGGAAAAGAAGAGGGGAAACAGAACGTAAAAAAAAAAAGTGTTCGACTCCTGTGTCAGTGGAACCAATTAGCTACGTGAATTTCCAGTTGTTTGAACTGAAGAAGAGGTCAACAGCTGCATCCTTCAGGAAGGCAGCCTGACAAAGACAACAAAAACAGCTTTAGCATCTGGCCATCCCCACAGTTCACTAACAGAGGTGGCCTTAGGCAATCGGGGCCCTAGGTGATGGCCCATTGCGGGGCCCTCTATAGGCCCTCACAGCCCCCCCCCCCATTCCGCCCCACAGCCTGGCTCCCCAGCCCCATGGCCAGCTCCTTTTGCTGCTGACTGAGGCAGATGCAGCTTTTGGGGTAGGCAAAGCAGGCGATGGGGCCCCTTGTTGCTCAGGGCCTTAGGCGTGTGCCTGCTTCGCCTATCCCAAAAGCCACCTCTGTTTACTAATATAACAGGTATCACATCAACCAGGCTTTGTGTGCTAGCTTTAAAAAGTCTAATCTCAAAAAACAAAAAGCCCAATCATTATTTTTCTTTTGCAGTGAAATGCCTTTGCATGTTCATTTATGTTTGGTTTGGTTTCTATTTTATTTTCCATGAGTTGGATTGAACAGTATAATCCCATATGTATGGTAATTTATGGGTTTTCTAGTCTGTCCACCAGTAAGTGTATGAGAGTAATGTTGCAAATTACAGAGCAATCAATGAGTTCCTTTGGCACAGTCTAACTGCGCAGTTAATTGATAATAGGTATTGTGCTTGGTGTTTTGTACTTAACATATTTATTTGCTAAAAGAAATACCCTAATGTTTAGCTCTATTATACCATGAAAACCAATTTATTTCTTACATTCAAAGGGTGCTGTACTTTTCATCTGAAAAACAGGAGCATGTTTACTGTAGGGAAGTGTAAACCTCAATAAGTTCATAGTCCAGGCATAGCTGGGTTAAGCAAGTAAAACTTCTGCTGTTTGGTCAAAGTTCATCTGAAACTCTTGAGTCTGCAAAACAAGACTGGAAATTTCAAAACAACAGGCTTTCTTGCAAGATTCCTGGCACTTCTGCTTCTGACTCTGTCTAGAAATACTGAAAAAACAGCATTTCTCCATGATATTTTGATGCTTCTGTTTCCAGACCCAGTCATAAATGACAAGTGAAAAAATCACTTTTCTGCACATTTTAGAAACTTAGATTCAGTTTGGGTTTGGTTTTGAAACTTAGTTAAGTATTTAGAGAAAAGGTTGGCAAATTTTTTTTTGAACAAATAGTTTATGTGACAAAAACACCTGCTTTGCTAGACCTAAAACTATTTGCAAATTTGACAAAAATAGTTTCAACTATTCATTAAATGGCGATAGGAGGAAAAGATGGTGATGAAGACGATGCTACCCCTGCCCTGCCACATTTAGTCCAGCAGTTAGGGAACTCAGTGAGAAAGTTGTAGACTCAGATTTGACTCCCCTCAGTGGAACAGACACAAAATAATAGAACACAAAATTTTGAAAAACTTCAGATTTGGTTCAACCCAAACCCATTTCTTTTTTCTTCAGTTTATTTAGAGCTGCTACAGAAGAGAAAAATTAGTCATTTGCTCACCTCTAGTTTTTTGTTCTTTTTCTTTGCTGTGAAATTAATGATGGACAAATTGATTTGATTGAAAGAGGATTAACACCAGAGACAAAGCAAAGTAAACTATTTATAGTGACAAGTTCCAAAGGGGTAGCCATGTTAGTCTAGTTCAGCAAAACAAACAAGGAGTCCTATGGCACTTTTAAAGATTAACAAATTAATTCATTGCATGAGCTTTTCTGGAAGAAAATCCCACTTCATCAGACACTTTGAAGATGGGGAACTTACAGAAAGGGAGGAAAATAAATGCAGGGAAGTGTAAGTCTTGGATCAGGTCAGACTGTAACAGCAATCAGAGCAATTGTTAAGATTCACATGCTGGGGAACAGCATCTTAACACCATGTCTGATTTGCTGTTATTTTTCATGTGATAAATAAATGTATTAGTCTTTTAAAGTGCCACAGGACTCCTTGTTTATTTATAGTGAAGAAGTTGTACAACAAATATGGGCCTTTTTTCTGCTTTTTCATGATTCACAAATTTGTCATTCATTATATTATCCGCTACTCATTCATGTTCTACTGTGTGATTAGTCACTTTCATCACATGGTATTGTTTCCGGTATCTGACTGGCTGTGTGACCATAATAAAGAGCAAGAGGATGTGGCCAAGTCATTGACTCATTCCTTATCTCAGAAAAAGCTGGAGGTGTTTCTGAAATTGGGAGGCTGTAGGCCAGTAAGATTAGGAATTTCCTTTCTTGGTTTCCTGAATTGGCCTTACCTGAGAAATCACTGCTAGAAATATTAGGGTATTATAATTTTAGTGCTTTGTGTCAGTCAGAATTAAAATTAAATTTTAACTCAACTTATTCACACACAGTCCTGGCCATGAAGTTTGTAAACAGATTCTGCTTAGGCTTATTTAATGGTCTCTGTCTCAGGACTCTGGTTGGAGTTGTGTAATTCTATTGTAAAGAGTGCCACACATACATTGTCTGTCTTGTTTTAAATTAGTTAGCTCCAGGGCCTTGGAGGCGGGGATGTGGGGGAAAGGGTGACAACGTATTCTCTTCCCTTCTTGGTTTTTGTTTGTTTGTTTTACTAAGCTCTGTGTGCCTTTATATTTCACATATTCTACCCAATGTATTTTCTGGTCTCCAATTATCTCTCATACAACTATGAAAAAATAAACTAAAAAAAAAATAATAATAATTGAAGCATGAATGTATGTGCAATGTCATAGTCAGGAAGGGTATAGTCAAATTCTATAATAGCTCCATGTCCTAGTCCGGCCAGAACATATGAATAAATGTTGTCCCTTTTTTGTGTTGTTTTGTTCTATTTGTAGGTGCCTGTGCTGTCATCAGAATATACATTGAACAAGAAAGGTAGGAAATGGGGAGTGAGAAATATGTATCTGAGCTCTATGCAGCTGCCAGGGGAACAATCCTAAAACCAATTATACCAAAACCATTCCTCCTCACTAACTGACATTTCTACATTGTACACTTTGTTTGGAAAGTGTGCATGGGTCTGTCTATCTCTTTTGTTCTTCATATACATATAAAGTCTGCTAATAGGTGCTTAAGAGTACACCATTTTACTTATTTATTTAGCAGACTTAGTTTATTATCCATGTATTTTATAGCATAGATGAGCTGTAGGTAATTGTATTGTATGACTATTCCTTTGAATGTCTGAGCTTTGCTGTGTATTAAGGCAATTTATTAGCCTACCCTAACAGGCCGACCACATTGGAATAGCAGCTAAGGAGGAAATAACGTGAAAAACATTGTGATTTTGATGTCTTGTGTATGGGATAAGGGGAATAACATTACTTCTCTTTCCTTGCCTACTTTATCTATTTCTGTAATTTAATGTATGGGCCTCATCTAGAGGCCTTCTGTGCTACTTCCTCTTCTGAAACAAAAAATATTTTATAGTGGGCATTGGCCTAAAATGTGTTTTTCCATGAGCATTCTTATGACAAAACCTTCCTCAAATGCATGGTCTTGAAAAACTACAAGAAGTCATCCCCCTTTCGCACCTCCCTCCCCCACCTCATATAGATACTGAATATCAATTCAACCTCACCAAATTCCTCACATTTTTTTTCTCGATATTCCCCACCTCCAACAGAAACATTTGCTTCTAATGTCACCACATAGCATTAACTAAGGTCCTGATTCTACAAAGATTCATGTGCTTGAAGTTAAGGATGAGCTTAAATTTTTGCCTAAAAATATTGTCCTTTTTTATTCTCATGATGCCCCATATAAAGTGCTTTATGATAGTTATTTATTTCTGGAAGTATTCCAAGTTTCAAATTACCAACATCTTCTCACTATAGATTTTCTATTATTATTCAAAAATAATTAAAAACATTAAGTTAAGCACTCAAAAGTTAGGAAATGCCAAAATAAGGTGCAACCTTAATTCACCCACCTTGTGTCCCTGGAGGCTATGAGAAGCAATTTCAGAGAAAGTCTTGCTCAGGCCCTGAAGTCCTAAAATGGAACATGCTCGGTCACCCTGTGGAGATGGCATATGGGCAGTCTGATCAGCACAGAGAAGCTGTGAGGAGAAGGAGTATGTTCATCACAGTTGAAAGCTTCAGAGAATTTAGCTGCCAAACTCTAACTAGTCTTTACTAAGTATATATGAACTATGATTTATTTTATTTTTAAAGCTTTAGTTTGGGCAAATTTGAATTTCTATAAGAACTGCAGAAAATACTTTTCTGACACTAAGGTGAGCACTCTGCCAAATTTCATATCCTTTGCTCCAAAAAATAAAGTCCCTATAGCTTTTCAACAAAACAGTTGTAAAAAAACCCACCCTTTTTTAACATGGGCAAAACAACACATTTTCCCCAGTCTTGTTCTTGGATATGACTGAATTATTTTCGCTGTAACATTTTTTTTAAAAAACAGCCTGAGGCACATCCCTGAATATTTCAGCCCAAATGATTTGAGTTTGGCAAAGTTATAAGCAACTGGAAGGGGGGGGAAAGGGGTCTTCTAATGGGAAATGTCAGGCAGCATTAACTACAGGCATTGCTACCATCACCACCTAAATTATTTATTTATTCATTACTGATATTTTTAAAAAAACACAGCAGAAGCAACAACTAAAACTGTAATGATGATATTCTAATCTAATACAAAATGAAGGGCTATTTCACTGGCAATAAATTTCCAAGATAAAGTAATGCATGCAAAAATACAGAGTAGTACAAGAAAGCTTTTAAGTTCATTCAATATTTTGAGTCCTCAAAGGTCCATTTATCTTTGGAGGATAATGACTTTTTGACATAAAAATCACTACCTTACAATGACAATATCTGATGTTAAAACTGTCTCTGTTAACATATGTTTCAAGCCTAAAGATAATGCTTATCTCATGAATAAGAAGGTTTAAAATGACTGAATCTTGGGTATTGAATCACTAGACTATTGTATTACAAACTCTTATTCTGAAGTATAATGTTTCACAAAAGTATATGGTTTACCAATACTTTCTTTCTTCATCTCTATTCCCCTATTCTATTTTCCTCTTTTTGGCAATTATCCCCACCCCCCGTAAATAAGTATTTCTTGACAATTTACCCTTTAAATCCAAGAACTCTGCAGATCATAATAAGAAGATTCTTCGATTAGCTTCTGTAGATGAGATAAACTATCAATAAATCAGAGATTAAGCTACATCAACTAATTATATTTTTCTTTATTATTTGAAGCTATTTGTAGAAGATTTATTCTCAACTCATATTCAATTTATTTTAGTGTAGCCAGCTCATGGTCCAAAGATTTATAAAAGGTGTCTCTCCATCCATAAAACTTTCCAAAGACTGCACCTATTCAAGAAGTTTTCTACTCCAGCCTACCCACCATAAACCTCTAACAAATAGCTAAACATTATTAGACTCCACTCACAGTGCATCTCTCTTTATAAGACTCTTTTTATGATGTCAAAATCACTGATAAAGTTTAATGTCCTAGGTGGTCTCACCATTATTACCCTTGTTATCACAATACACACACAAAAAACTTCGCTCCTGAGAATGGTTTTGTATTGTACAAAGGATTCATTATACATATATGGTATATCATAGATCTATAGAGCAAGATATGTAGAAAGAGAGAGGGAAAATGGCCAGAGCCACCATTTGGATCTGACCCAGTGAATCTTAGGTGTTTTCCTGACTTATTGAGTAGATCAATGTAACAGAAAAATATGTAATAATATCCAGTCACAATGGTGAACATTTTTAAATTAGAAGATTGAAATGGGGACAAAAGCAACCATCTGTGCTCTCGCCTATATGCAGAAAGAAAAAATATTCTGAGTCCTTTCAACTGTATTAATTTTTATTTCTTTTGGTTTACAAAGTCACAACATTTCCAATCTTAACCACTGGGAATTTCACCTTTATTTGAAAATTTCAAAATATGAAGCATAAATTAATACACATTTGTAGATATAACAAACCCCACTTCTTAAACCAATAACACAGATTATTGCTGTTGTTATCCTGATGGTCCTAATCAATTGACATTAGGACCCCTTTGTGCTAGATGTTGTACAAATACAGAATGAACATACAATCCCTGTCTCTAATAGTTCATGATGTACTTTAAGACTAAAGATAATAAATGAGTGTGACTAATAGGAAGGCCATGTAAAGGTAAATGAGGGAAGCCCTAATACAATAATGTATTTATGCACTTTAGAAGTATGTTCATGGGGAGCAAAAATTTGATGAGGGATTCTTCAGTCTAGCAGAGCAAGGCCTAATCAAACCCAAAGATTGGAAGCTGAAGCCAGACAAATTCACACTCGAACTAAGGTACACATTTCTAACAGTGAGGAATAATTAACCATTGGAACAGTTTACCAAGTTTTAGGTGTATTCCTCATTACTCATAATTTTTAAATCAAGTTTAGATGCTTTTCTAAAAGATATGCCTAGTTCAAACAGGAATTAATTCAGGGAATTTCATGGTCTGTGTTATACAAGTGGACAGACTAAATGATCACTTAGGTCCCTTTGGGCCTCATAATTTATGAATAATCTATTAAAAATTAATGTGGAATATATTATACAGATCTCTCTCAATTCCTATTTTTTCCAATTTTGGTCAATAAACTATGTCTATTGATATTTTTCTGTGATTGTGTCCCATCCAAAGATGATAAAAATGGAAGGGGAGAATGTGAGAAATAGGAAAGGGAGGTGCTACGATGGATTTAGGTAAGGAGAAAAAGAGGAAGTAGAGAAATTGTTGAGGATGGGATGAGGTATGGGGTGGGTGCAGGAGGAAACAGGTGGGGGGTCCAATTTCTTAATAGTAAATGGCCACAAAGGGTACATCTACACTGGAGGCTCTGTTAAGTTGACTTAACCAAGGTCGACTTTGAGTCGATTTAAAGTGGACCTTGTTAAGTCAACTTAGAGAGTTCACAGCCCTGCATCCACACTAGCAGGTGCTAGCTTGACAGGGGAGTGGCCAGGAACTTTGTGAAGAGGCCTGGAAGCCAATTAGGTCAACCTAAGAGCTATTCCCCATCTACCCTGGCTTAAGTCAACTTTATAAGGTCGACTTAAGCCTTAGGTTGACCTTAAGAGTTGGTGTTATTAAGTCGACTTAAGGAAGCGCTTAAGTCAACTTAATAAAAGCCCAGTGTGGACACAGGAGTCTGTAGGTTGACTTAACCTTCCTTAAGTCAACCTAAGGCTCCAGTGTAGACATACCCAAAGAGTCTAATCCTGAAGCTAGGTGTCAGTTTGAAAAATGTTGACTGTGATGTCAAGAGTGTCTGATGTACTTCTGTCTATCACAGCTGCTGCTCATAACCATTCACTCCACCCCTAGATGCCTGAGGAAAAAAAGTGAGATTTGCAATATGCCTAAAAGGCCAACATATTCAGGCTCTGATGGACCAAGGTGTGGGGAAGCAAATTTTAGAGTCTGTGCACCTTCACAGAGTATGCTTTCTTTGGAAACCTCATTTATTTACATCACAGAACCACCCAATTGAGCACCTCCAATGATCCCAGTAACATTGCCTAGCATTGTACAGTGGGAAATATTGTCTCTTGAGTCACTAGGTGTGAAAAAGATGTAGTCTTCAACAAAGGGCCAGAAGTTTGAACCAAGAAGATTTTTGGCAGTTCTATAGGAAAGGTTTTACATTACAGTTTTATCATATTTTCATACTGTACATTTTCTTAAGAAGAATCTTGGCATGATTGCACTCAATGACTAAACTTCAGATGCTGAAGAATAAATAAAAAGAAAAGGAAAAGAATTCTCAATGTAAATAAAACACATTTTTGTCAACCAACAGTATTTTTTGTTTGTCCCACATTAATTATTCTACTAGTTGTTTATGATTGCATAGGTTTCATTTTTCTTTTCTGATGTTGTAGTTATTATGTATGTGAAATCACTGCATTACTGAATTTCTTCTGCTACTTATGTCAAAGCAACAGGAGCTCAAGTGTGCCTGACTAGTTATGTATAAATGACAAAAGGAAGGAGTCAAGTGATAACTTGAATCAATTATTTTTCCCAGTTGTATTGTGTCCTTATAGCCCCTTATGCTCTTTCTTGATGTTACGTTGCCATATGAAAAACAATACAGCTACTTGAATCATTTTCCCTGTGCACGTCTGCCTATGACAACAATCACTTAGATAAAATGCATTGTTCCTTTGAATTTACACAAGCACCTTAGGAGAATCTTCTGATAAACAAACACCTTAAAAAGATTGAGTTTTCAAACTCAAGAAAATCTTATTTAAAATCACCAGTGAAATCAAAAGCTGAAAAATTAAGGTAGCAAAACACAGAAGAAAGGACAGCAGAGCTAATGGGGGAGAGAGAGGGGAACAAAAAACACAGTGGGTGAAACCCAGAGATGGTTCTAAGCAAATTTCAGTTTATGTATGGGAAGTCCTTTTAATGAAATTTAGATCTACTTCCTGTCCTCTAAGTGTATATATCCTACAAATTTTGACTGCAAATGCTACAAAGATATATGTGTTTAAGTTTACATACTATGAATTGTCCTGGAATTTCTCACAGTATGTGCAGATTAACTTGGGTAGATAAATGATATATGGCTATATGGATGTGGCCATTCACTTTTCTTCCCTATTACAGGCTCAGTGCTTGTATTAGATCATTTTGCTCAATTAGTCCTGAGCATCTCCCAATTCTGTTTCTATCAGAATGTCTCCCCAGTCCTTTCCCCCAGCTACTCAGCAGATGGCTTTCACTAGACTAGGACCAGTTTTCAGAGGCACACCACTAAACTTTAGTGCTTCCATGTATAACACTTGGTTCTTGAACCTGAGGCTCTTAGCTGTTTACTTAAATCAAGAGAAGGGTTCTCTCAAAATAACATCACTAATATTGTGTTGTGCTTTAGGAAACTTATCCATAACTAAACAGCTCCCAAGTCATACTGGACACAGTAACAGCCTAGAGAGGCTCAAAAAGGATCAGCAATATCTGAACCTTTCTAAGGCTATATCTACACTTCGAGCTGAAAGTGTAAATTCAGGCTCAAAGAGATATTGGTGCTAGCTTTGGTTGAGTTAGTGTGTTCAAAATAGAATGTAGCCCTGGCTGCCCTGAGCATGTGCCTCGTGTTTCAAATGTACATACTTGGGACAGATAGCCCCTCCAATAGGGTGCTGCCACAGCTATGCTTCTATTTTTAGCATACTAGCGCTCAGTCAGAGCTAAAACAAGTGCATATCATCAAGCTGGAATTTATACTTCCAGCTCAAAATGTGGGCATGAGCAGTGGCTGATACACTATCTCCTGTAGATCCTATGCAAGCATCTTGGCAGTCACCACAACTATGAGTTGAGTGTGCCAATTTGAAATCTTTCTCTTTTCCCTGGACTCATGGCTCAGCTGTGACAGTTGGATGATAGTTATTTTAGACTTTTACACAAATTGAGATAAAGAGCTATCTTACATTGTTGAAAACTACAGTAATTTTTCTGTAGCACTGGTTGGGGTGTTCTGCGATCACTGAAGCTTTAAGTTGCTTCCTTAAGTTCTGCTTTATTCTGTATCAGTTCCAACTGGCTGTGCATAAGAATAACAAGATCTTCACAGTACCTCACACAGAGTCGCTCTCTGGGAAATAAAGCCCTTAGAGCACAGTCCCCAATAGCATTATGTACATTATTTAGTAAATAGTTATATTACCTTTAGAAAAGTTAATTGTCTTAAAAAAAAAAGAAAAAAGAAAAAAAAAGAAATACCTGCCTCTGTTTCAGCTTCAGCATTCAGTGACAGGAATATTTATTTTACTCTACGGAAGCTTCTATTTGTTAAAGCATGTTTCCAATTAACATGGTCTCTGACGTGGTTAAATTAGATGGGGTTAGGCAATATTGGAATATATTTTAAACAGGATTCTGATATTTCTGACACATCAAAGCTGGCTGGCCCTGTTACCTTTAGAAACCTGTGTAAGTGGAACTGCATCTAAAACAAGTGTAGATGGACCTTTCAGACCCATCTTCCTTGACAACCTTTCAAAAACAGAAAAAATATTGTATGAGTCAGTGTGAATGTAGAAGATTTTGCAACTTTGTGAAATGGCTAAAAATAGTACATGATGGAAAATTCTCTGCCCAGTGAACAAAGAATATTGAGATTTGTGTAATGTTAAATCTTATATTCTTTGATATAGCAAGAGATGTACAATATTCCTCTTCTAGAGACACAGTCATAATATCTACCCCCCACCCAAAAGTTTTCCAAAGGAAAGCAATAAAAACATCCTCCCACATTTTTTCTTTCTTTTCCATTTCCATTTTCATGTGTAACAGAGTACTGGGCAGCAACCCCTTAACCAGCCCTCTCTCATGCCAGCCCCAATTAAGTGTGGTAAATTGGAGCTGGCTACAGACACCTGTGTCTGATTTGTGATGGGGAAACAGCTGTCCTCCTAATTAGCCAGGGGCTATATACAGGCCCAGGTGAAGGAAGTAAAAAGGAGAGGCTGGGGAACAGAGGTTTTACTTGCCTAGCTAGCTGAAAAAAAACAAACAAACAAACAAAAAAAAAAACCCACCCATCTCCTGAGGAAGCTAGTCAATCTGCATGTTGTATGGTAGTATTAGGATTCTAATTAAACTACTCTGGACTGGTAAACCAGCAGGTCTTGGAGTTATTTGTGACCAAGAAGGTGGCTGGTGTGGAATGGCTGTGGGGGGGGAACCTTTACACAGGGGGCCTTAGGACTGGCTAAGTCAATGCAAGAGTTGGTGGCCTGAAAATGGAGGAGACTTCAGAGTGACTGGTGAAACAGCAACAGGTGATGAGGAAAGCCATGCAAAGCTTTCAGCAGTCTCACTAGACAGAAAGGCAGGCTTTGCTTATCTGGCAGACTGACAGGCAAAAAAGCCTCCAGGACTGTATATGGGAGCAGGCCGTAATATAAAAGCAGCTCCTCTGGAAGATAGTGAGTCCCATGTTAATGACAGCAGTCTTAGTGTTGTTTAAGATGGGTCCTGCAGATGACCTGGATACACTCTTCTGCACTTTTGAGCAAGTCATTATGATGGCTGGATGGGATACCTGGGCCCTATGGCTGGCTCCCTATCTGTCAGGTGATGCTCAAGTGACATATATGGCCCTGAGTGAGGACCAGGCCAGAAATTATGAGACAGTAAGTTAGCCATCCTAAATCAGATGGCGCTTTCCTTAGAGAAGTACTGATAGGAGTTTTGGTTGGTAAGGTGGATGGGGGTGGGGATTGTGATCCGGGTATTTGCCAAAGGAGTGACAGATTGGATCACCTGATGACTGAGGCTTGATATGCAGTCTGTGGGAGAGACTGTGGATGTGCTCATCTTAGAACAGTTCTTACATGGTCTCCCAAATAATATAGTGGTCTGGGTTCAGAAGTATCAGCTGAGCACAGTGGAGGCCACTATTACATTGAGCAAGGAATATATGAAGGGAGACACTCTCAGGAAGGAGCAATGGCCCTATAAAGACTTGGGGTCCAGCGAAAAGGCTAGAGGACTCCCACCTGGAAAGGGATCAGATAGGAGAAGGGAAGATAGCCAAGGAGCTCCCACTGGGGTCCAACTAATTGCTTGCTGGCAATGCAGTCAACCAAGATATAAAAAGGGGGACTGCCTACACACACAGTGTGATTGGACAGAGTTTTGTGGTTGGATTAATGTTAAAGGAAGGGAAAAGGGGTGAACACTGTCCACTATGCTAATGAAGGTGGGGAGGACCCTCCATATGATCTCAGCCTGCTCATTGGTCCAGAAGGGGCTAGTAAAGCCTCACTGGGTACTTCCTAGGGAAAAGTTGTACCTTGCATTTATCTATGAAGATAGGAAATGGTGACATATGGCCGAAGTGCCCGTGGAGGTCTAGGGCAGGTTCCAGGGGAAATAGGATAGAGTAGTGAAGGGACTGCCTTACCCAGTAGTTAGGTATGGATTGGAATCTTTCCCCAAGAGGGAAAAGAGATAGGAGAGGGAAAACTATGAGGGGATAGAAGAGGGTAGAAACCCCTGGGTGGGAAGCCTTGATAAAGGACATCCTAAACAGCAAATCAAACATGAGGAAGAAAAGTGTCAATAGGAACCCATGGGAAAGGTGGAAGGAGAGGAGTAAAACCCCTAGACAAGGCCAAAGTCAGGGAATGAAGTGCCCCCAGAAGCCTGTGGTCAAGGGGAGAAACAGGAAGAAAAGTACAGGGGTGATACTCAGCCCAAATCCCTCAGTGGAGGTGAAGGAGGCCACAGAGCTCCCTCAAATTCAATCCCTAGCAAGAGAATGGCAGACCCTACTTCACAGGTATGAGAGGTCCAAATCTGTGGATATCTGTGAGGTGATAATGACCAACCCTGAGCCCCTGCTGGATGGGATGGGAGGTGAACCCATCCTTGGTTGCAACTGGTATGAAGATCTGTGAGTGGTGGTAAAGCTATAGGGTGCCCCCCCGAATGTAGTTTCTGTGGGTGGGAGATGATCAAACTTCACTAGTAGGACCTTGATGGTTACCTGAAGGAAGGAGAATTCCCCCATAAAGATCCTTCCTTTAGAGAGGAAGGGGAAGGAAGAACCTACAGGTTCAATAAGGGAGGGAGGTATGTGACAAAGTGCTGGGCAGCAGCCATTTAGCCAGCCCTTGGTAATGCCAGCCCCAATTAACTGCACCTGATTTGTGAAAGGGAAACAGCTGGCTGCCTAATCCTCAAGGGGCCCTGTGAAGAAAGAAAGGTGAAGAAGCTAAGGAGTGTGAAGGCTCTATTTGCAGATGTATTTGAGACAACTAGCTAAGGTATACATTCTAAGACCGTAGTAGCACTGCACCCTGTACATAAACTATATTGGATTGTTAAACCACAGGGTTTTTTAAGTCATTCCTGGCTGAAGCCTAGGGGTAGTGATGGTAAGTCCTTGCACCATGCTTCATGTGAACTCCTAGGTAAATAATTATTCAAAGCCTGTGAAGAAAGCCATTCTCCATAGAGCACTATTCCCCCCCCCCCTTTTTTTTTAATTATCCTTGACTTCAAAATTAAAACTTTTAATATAATTTTCAAGTAACCATTTTAAAGGAAAACATGTTGAGGAAGCAAATTATATTTTTGAAGAAGCAAATTATGGCCCTCTATGCATTTTTTAAAAAAAATGATTTGCATGCATAACATAGTATTTACTCCCATGAGTTGTCTCATCAAACAAAAAGCATGAAATCTTGCCCTATTGAAATCAATGGGAGTTTTGCCATTGACTTCAGTGAGGCTAGGATTTCACCCAAAGGGCTTATCCATGCAAGGGTTAAAGTAAGGGGGAATGCACAGGAATGCAGTTCTGGGGCCCACAAATTTGAGGGGCCAGAGTTCCAGGGCCCCAAAAAATAAAAAATCCAGCAGAAGGCATGTTCTGCCCTGCCCTGGCTGCTGGCAGGTCCTACAGCCCACCGTTGTTCATCACAATACTTATTGTGTGATGCAGTGTTTGCTAGTTTGTGATAGTAATTGCTATCGACATAAATGCCTTACAAAATTATAAATATTTTTATGGAGCGATAACTGATGTGTGGTACTGAGAAGTGGTTGCAAATGCCACCTGGGCTGGGGCCCGCACATACATGAAGGGGGCCCGGAGATTAGGAGGGTTCTGGGGCCTATCAAATTATACTTTAACCACTGTATCCATGTGAATAAAATTAGTCACGTGGGGTAAATCTTCACAGGATGGGACTTCAAGCCATCTGCTGGGATAGAATGGAGAAATCTGGGAATAAATGTTTTTCTTCTGAGTTTAGTGGATGAAAGTGGTTGAGGGAAAAACTTGTTCACATCTCTGGCAAACAGCTTGCTGCTGCAGTTTTATTTATTAATTCTGCAGTCGGTGTTTTATAGACAAGGTGCAATGCCATTGAAGGTTAACTCAGTAAACCAGCAAAATAGATGAGTACTACGAAGTCATTGGCAGTTTATTTTAATTCAGCTGGAAAGGGTGACTTGTGTTTTTATCATCCTTTGTATTTTGGCAAAGCTTAAGGTTTATCTCAGTTTCGCAAGATGCCAAACTGTTGAGCAGATCCTGCCATTGTCTCAGTAAACACTGAGTTGAATATTAAACCCAAGATGTAAGTCTCTGCTTCAAAAGTGTAACCAAATGTTGCCCAGCGGGAGCATGGAAGTCTCTGGAGCTCGATGAGATTTGTTTCATTTAACAACCACATGAATCTGAGCCTTTGGATTTTTTCTACAAAATGTTACCTATACCTTTGAAAGTTTAATTGTAATTTCCTGCAACTTGTGGTTTAAAATGAATTATTGTAGGCAAACCCACTAGCACAGCCAGATTACTTGGTAATGCCGTTCAAATGGCCCAGGTTTGGAAACACTATCAGAGTTCCTGTTTCCAAGGCTCCTGTAGGCCAGCTGTTTCATGAGGATGAAATGCATAACCTCCTACAGGATGTAGTGTACTGTACCCAGTATAGTGGTATTTATGCTTCACAAAGGATGTCCAGCCTTAGCTATCTACATTCTTGCTACTGACTTGCACAAAAAAGGGGATCGCTCCTCTCTTTTCAAGTGCATCAAATACTACAACTGGATATTTTTTAAAGAAATGGATAATTTTATCACCATTAATAGCAGGTGCTGGTATGCAAACTGAGATAAGGCTAATTGAACCTTCTGTGTCACAATAGTAAGTAGTGTGCTCCAGCAGTCAGGAAGGAATATTTCTCCCACGTATGTTATTGGTGCATTATTGGGATTTAGGCTGCCTTCTGAGAATGACCGGAGGCAGAATAAAATAGTGGCTGTTTAAAAAGTCACCATTACCATCACTTGCTATCAAGTGCTGTTTATGATGTCCACCACTGCTCCCTATTTCTCCTCATGTCCCTACCACCCACTCTATATTGATGGCTGTGTGGGTAATTGTTGGCATATTTTAACTTTTTAAGGACAGTCACTCATTTTTGTCAGTATAATGAATATTAATGTCTGCTCCTAAATTTCAGAGGTAGGTAAGCTTCTTTTCCCAAATCAAGCTTAAATGAGTTTCTATAAAACTCAACCAGTTTTTGTTTTGTTCCCCACTTTAACTACATGTGCAGCAATGTATGCAGCAGAAAACTCTCTAAACCTCTGGTTCTGTTGTGTTTGCTTCCAAAGATGAGCTTTAAAGGGATCTTTGTTTTTATTATTATTATTGAATATCCTGTATCTTGCATCTTCACTAATCATGCATTCTATGTAACACAGAGTTTGAACTTTAGTATAGCATGGTTCACTTTCTTCTGTGAAAAAGAGGCAGTACTGTTGCATTTCACATCAAAATCAGCCAGTTTGTAGCTGCTGGGACTTTTAATGATTGATGAGAACTTTGGCATAGTTTCTGTTTGGAAAGACTTTGAACTGATGCATGAAATACCAAAGGAAGAGACTTAGATAATGGGCCCGTCTCCCCAAAGAATACGCAAGAAAGAAAAACAAGGAGTCTCTTGTAACCCTTGCAATGACAAGGGCTTTGTTTAATGTTTTCAGTTACTTATTAGTAGACCAATATAAATCTAGCAGAACTGTATGCAAAGTCAGCGGGGGGTCCGAATCCTGATGTTGTTTTTCCCACCACTGAATAAATGATTCTTATCACCAGCTTCAGAAGCTCATCCTCATTAGTATGTATGAAATGAGTGGAATAAGCACTGGGAGATTTATATTGTTATATATGCAATTTAATAAGAGGCAGCACAGATTTCTGGGGGAAAGAGGCAATGTCCATAGATTCCTGTGCACCTTTCATTGTAATTAGTGATATAAATCTATCACAGCATGGAGACCTTAAAAAGTACCCTCATCATTTTCTTATCCTACTGATATTCATTAACCAGACCTTTCAGCAACCTGTGCATTATAATGTGCTACCATCATTAAGGTGGCAGCCGAGTTTTTATTACAAGCCCCCCTATTTGCAGGGGTTTATGGCTCTACTAGAAAATTAAGGATGGAGGGACTGTTAAGGAATATAATTTTTAATACTCTTTTCAGAAATAGTAGTATAACTATTTTAAAATTCTAAACTGGCCCAAAAAGGGGGGAGGTTAAAGGAGACACCACCTTCATTTCAGAACAACTTTGAGCCCATATAATGAATTTTTTAACCTGACATTTTTCAGGCCATTCCTACCTAATTTGGCCATGTGCCTTTCGAAGTCTTGAGGGGGGCACTAAAAAATTCCTACTTATTCCCTTTTGAATAGTTACTAATGAATATGAACAGCCACATCTACAAACATAATTTCAAAAGTTCATTAACCAAAGCTGTCTCTTTGCATGTGGAAGTTCCCAAGGCACTGAAACCTTTGCAGTTCTGCTCACCATGGGTGAATGGTTGATTTACAGCGTACGTACCCCCTTGGTAGCATGGATTATCCTCTGCAGAATGAACAGCATGTAGTGTTGGGATCATGCAAGATTCCAATGAGCTGGAATAGGCTATGCATCCCATTAGTATGAAATAGGTGTGGGAGGAAGGAGGGAGAATTCATCCCTACCTGTCCTCTATATGTATACCCTGTGCCTGGCCTGAGTGCTTAGTGCTGGGGTCTGGATTTGTGCTTAAAGGTCAGTTCCTGGTTGCACTCAAATCAATGCCAGTTTTGGCTTCAATGGGACCAGGATTTGGGCTAGACTTTCTAATTATGTGCATATTGTAACCATATCACAAAGTTTAGATGTATACTCCATCTGATATTTTGCAATCCCAGAGTTTAAAAGATAGTCACAAACCAATATATGCAAAGAATTTTGAGCACTGGGAGTGAAATCCTAGCTCCAATGAAGTCAGTGGTAAAGTTCTCAGGCCCAGATTCTCAACGGGACAGAAAAATAAAAGACCCATGGCACAATTGTGGCTGGCCTGGGCCAGCTTCCTTGGGCTCATAGGGCTCATGTTGGGCTATAAAATTGCAGTGTAGATGGTAAGGCTCAGGCTGAAGCTGGGCTCTGAAACCCTGCAAGAGGGGAGAGTCTCAGACCCTAGGCTTTAGCCTGCACCCAAATGTCTATACTTCTATTTTTAGCCACACAGCCCCCATAAGCATGAGTCAACTGTTATGAGCTCTGGGACTCAGTGCATTGGGCTTTTTTTATGACAGTGTACACAAACCCTTAGGCATGGCTTTTAGGCCTCTAGAAAACATTGGAACAGCAGTGGGATACACAAAGCCTGGGTTATGTGCCGAGGGTTCTTACCCAAAGCACAGGGAGAAATAGGTGCCTTAGAATGTGATCCTTAAAAGCCAGCATGCTAGCCAGGTCCCTGCCTAAGATAGCCAATGAGAGATGCTGACTAGAGGGTTGTGTCCCAAGTCCAGGCTGCAGGAAGATGTCTATCTTTAGTAGAGAGTCACAAACAGAAACCTCTCTTGTGGAGTCAGGCATCTAACTCCCCACAAAACAGCCACAGGAAAAAGTGACTTTGCCCACCTTAAACTTTTAAACTAGAGGTTAAAGCACTCATCCAGGATATGGGAGCCTCAGGTTCAATTTCCCCTGCTTTGAACAGGGATCTCCCATCTCTTTTATAAATAATGAAAAAATGATTGGAACAGGAGGAATGGACTTTGGGTCTCCCATCTTCCAGGTAAGTGCTCTGACTACTGGACTATAAAGTCACTTTCTGCCCAATAACTCTAAGTATTTATGCAAAATGGAACAGCTCTAACAGACAGAGGGAGATTCACATCAAAATATCCCATAGCCCAGTGGCTAGAGTGTTTTCCTGAAGGGTGAGGGACACCACTAGCAAAGGGGAGAGTTGACCTTGGGTGTCCCACATCACAAGTGAGTGTTCTAATCCCTGGGCTAAAAGTTATAAGATGGGTGTGACCATCTCCTCTGGCTGAATTTTGAATGAGACCTAATCCGTGTATCTATCTATATGCTTTGACATAAGCAATAATGTCAATAATTACCAATAATGGGTGCATTCTTATGCTTGCATTTGGTGAGCTGGATTAGGGAAAGGGTGAAGTTTTAACTCCAGAAATCAAAGTTTGCATCCAGCAGTAGCTGAAAAATTCCCATTTTTTATGAAGACTTAAACTAGGCTTCTGTTCCTACATGGTTTCCTGCCCACTTTGTTAATTTAATGGAAAAATGTCCAAATTGACTAGAATCTCCAGTGTATTTCACTTCCTTCCCCCCATTTGTTTTATCAGTGTTGGCCCCAGGGGAGTAACTAGAAACTGTGACAGACATGACAATTTCTTGCAATATCTTTGGGAGATCTTAGCGTATTAAGTTTGTGTATCATTGTGGGTCAGGGATTATGTGTAATTCAATGCAGGAGGGTAGCCACAGCCCCTCCAGGAACTAATAACAGTGGAAGGTGATTAGACAAATTCACTCAGGTTGTAACATCTCCGGAGCAGTACTATCTCACATAAACTAATTGGATTCTCCAGAGACCAACAGATAAAGAAAGCACTTTTGGATAAATAATCTGAGTTTAAATTGACTCAGGGTCTTTTTTCTGATACAGCAAATGGACAAGACCTTCTTTCCAAGGGGCTGGGGATACAATGCTTAGAGAAGAGTTGGAAGGACTGACATCTGCCCCAGCACTGGAATTGTGTGATCTCTGTTTGGAGTTGGGGGTGATCTCTGGAAGGCTTTTTAGCATGTGCGTACTTTTTTAAATGTTTCCTCTGTAATAATTTTACCTGAGGAACAAATGTGCTTGCTTAGAAAGAACTGTGTGGTAATTACCTGTGAGCAATATGCTGTTTATAATCTTTGGGGAGACGATAAAGTAGGCCTGCCTAGGCAGCCTGACTTGCTAGGGAACTTACAGTGTAGTCAGGGAACTGTGCAGCCTGAAAATATCCCCAACCAGAGAGCGAAAGATGTAGCTGCCAGAAAGAGATGACGGCTGGGGATCCAGATGCCTGACTGTGAGTGCCCTTGCTGAACCATAGAGGAAGAATACAAGTGCAGTTGCCCTGAACTGTGACAGAACCAATATAAATAACTCTAGAATTTTCAAGCTGGGATTTACCTGGGCCTGTCACAAGTGAGAGAAATTAGCTAACTAGTGACTCCAAGGAAATGAGCAAACTCATGAAGTTCTCTCTCTGGTAATAGGGCAGGCCTCATTATCAAATGCTTTTCAGCTCTAATAATCACCAGTAAATCCCAGACTAGAATTTCTTCTCTTGTGGAAGTATAATCTAGCTACTCCCCTAGTCAGCCCAAGATGCTAGAATTTATTTGGTAGAGTTCAATATTAATTTCTCATAATTAGTCTGAGTGGAATTAAAAGTCATCACTGACATTTAACATCCACCAAAATAATATCATGTTTCAGGTAGGATAAGGCAGAGAGTGGCCTACTTAATGTAGCTGGTAACCAATAGGTGAGATCCTGACTCCAGAGAAATGAATGGCAAAATTCCCATTGATTTCAATGGGGCTAGCAGTTCAGTCCGAGGCTGGGGCTTCTGCCACTCTTCCAGGTTCTGCCACTGGTTTAGGATTCAAGTTGCAAGACACGTTACATCATATTTCAATTTGCCCATTAGTTACATGGGCATCACCACACACTCCTGCCTCATAGAGCTCTTGCAAAGGTCACTTAATTGGGGCCAAATTTTGAAGTCCTTATTTAAGCAAAAGGTTCACTTTGAAGTAATGTCAATTAACCAATAAAATATATTCTCTAGTAGCTTTATTTTAACATAGCTTATTCAGCTTTATTTTTTTCTGAGTTCATCATATCCACAATTTGTACTTTAATCATATCAGGCATTGATATCCATTCTGTAATACAAGAAGAATAAATCCTATAGATATAATATATAGAATGTGGACACACCTATTTCTGTATCTCATATGTTACCACAGTTCACTAACCTATTCTGAATCTCAGAATTCTCCACCATGGTCTGTTGTGGTTAGGAAATGAGCTCTAAAGTTGGGGTAAGATAATTTCTCTTCATGGTGTATTAAAGGACATTGTAAGACAGAGAATATGATTCTGATCTCTAACACCAATGTAAAAAAGGTGCAACTCCTGACATCAATGGAGATAAACTGGTCTAACAAAGATCATAATCTACAAAGATGCAGGGAATATAAATACAATGATGGCTGTTATCACAACACTGTGCTAGATTCTACCAGCTCTATTCCCGCTGAGTAAAGTAGTACTTAGTCCATAAGTAGGCCAATTGACTTCAGTGGAACTATGTGTGAACTAACGCACTACTAAACATGAGTAAAATTTGCAGACTCTGGACTTATAGTTATTTTTGTCTTTTAAAGTCTCAACACTATACACTTTTTGGCAGTATCCCATATTAGAGAAGTGAGGAGAAAAACCTCCATATTCAGATACATTACACTGGTGTGAAACTCCTTACTTATAAATTTTAGCTTTCAAAAGAATGGTAGGAATAACAAGAACAAGCAGAACCATGAAAATATCTTCTTTTTCATGGTGTTCTTATGTACAATCTCCAAGAAACAAAATATACTCAAAAATCACTAGGAAAGAACTGCATCAATTTCCTCTTTTTTTAGATTTCTCCATAATTTGCTTTTACTCCCTAAAAGCCTGACTTGTTCTTCTCATGCTCTGCCTTGACTCAGGGGAGAAATAAATTTGTAACATCCCTTTACCAGGTATAGAACACTCACTCTCTTATTTCAACTTGGCTGCATTGGCTGGTGCAATAAAGTGGGGTGGAGTTCAGGCTCATTCAGTCTCAATCTACAGTTCTGTGGGTAGGGAGGAAAACAGCCTACTGAAACCTGCTTTCCTCTCTCACCCGGAGTTTCACTCTAGGCAAGCCATGAATGAAGTGAGGCAACCTTACACCTCTTTCCAGCTGCATTAGTCTTGGATACATGCTGGACTTAATTCATAGTTCTGCTGTTCGCCTCCTGCATATTATCTATGACTTTTCCCACACCCAGAATAAGATCAAAATAACTCATCAGACCTCTTTGTGAGTGGATTGACATCCATGAATACTGATCAACCAAAATGGAGACATTCTCTTTTCTTTCCAATTATTTTGTCGTTTCTTTCAACACATTCTCACTCACTCGTTTCTTTCTTAGCAGGCTATAATGTGTTTGACTTTAATTTCACCTTTAATATTCAAAGATATATCAAAACCCATGCAAACAGAGAGCAACTCAGGCTCCCCTTTCTCAATCCTCCCTAATATTTTGTTTTATCCTGTGCTCCCACAGGAGGAGAGAAGGAGGACATCTGATTCATATGATCAGTTTTCATCAGTGTCTATCATATTTCAGGGACCATCAGTGATTGGCCAGTCACATTTTTTCTTACATTTTCATCCTGTAACCTGCTAATTCCTTGCTAGACATAACCCTTTTTCCTCAGCTTTTTCTTTGTTAGCTTCCTCTTCTCCTTCCCCTACCACCCTCCGGTACTTTTCTTTTTCTGTAGTTCTTTGTCCCCCGCTCCCTTTCCACACACACATCTCTGCTATTTTCTCAGTCTGTTCTAATCTTTGCATGGTCTCCTCAGCTGAAGCCTTTCTCTTAGCTCTTCCATTTTCTCCTGGTTATTCACTCTCTCCTCTCCAATCTGTCTATTCTCATCCCCTCCAAATCCTTTTCTTCCCTCCACCGCCATCAGCTGCATGCGATTTAATGTTGTAAATTAAAATGGGTTGGGGGGGAGCTAAAGCCTCTTTCAGCTACTGAAACCATTAAAGTTTTCACTTTTGGTAACATTGTATTGCCTAGCAATTCCACACATCGAGTGCTCCTAAGGGCTCAGTTCAGCTGAGAAGGACCCTGAATGCAATGATTTTTACTTATTTAACTAACTATTTTTTATTATTTGAAATTGGATTTGCTCTTGGTTTGTTATATTTTTATTTAAAACATTTTTATTGTAATATCAACTTCTTTCAACACTATCTTTTCAATTATGATAATTTTACACTTTTCTTGGGTCCCCCCACTAGATAGTGAAATATTCATTGCTATTTTGGGAACTGTAGTAATGATCTGCTTTGGACCACATTCATCCTCATTGAGAACACAGACAAAGCGAAAATAAATCTACTCTTCCCTCACCACTTTTCCTAAGCTCTTGATTGATGCCCTGATTTTATCAAGTACTGCTGTGAACACCATGAAAAAATGTTTAAACTGGCTTGATTCTCTGGTCTAGATATCTTTTGCACATTCTCAGAGTGTTTTTCTCCCCTAAACAACGCCATGGGGTTAGCATCAAACCTTGATCTTCTAAACAGGGCCAGCAAAAGAGAATCTATGAAATTTTATTTTCTCTGGTTCTTAGCTGCCTCAGTAAGGATGTAATCGCAATGAACAAAGCTAAAACAGCTAAAGAAAAAAAGAATTTCAGAAATGGTGAATTAAAAAAAAAGGATAGCTCAGTACTACTAATTAAGCTACTGTGTAATTAATAACTAAGGAGCATATCATACCTTTCCACAGTAAAAGCTTCTGGAATAGCAGTCTGAAAACTGCACACAGTTTACCTTAACGTTCTGTTAAATTCTCCTCTCAAAGTGAAAGACATTTCCGCTCTGTAGTGGAATTCAGTGTGCAACCTTCAAAATCCAAAAAGCCAAGGAATGTATAAGAAAAAGAAGCTTTCCTTTATTTAAAATCCTGTAGAATTTAATAGCAAATGTTGACTTTTCTATAGATTTCTGGGAGTCTTTTATAGAATTTAACAGAAAATTGTATCCCTACTATAGAATTCTATAGGATGGTTAAATATTTACACAAAGTGAGCCATTTTCAATTTATTTCTATCAGTCAGGTCCTATCTAGTGTAAATCAGCTGCTGTTGCTTCTTTCATATGATGGAGAAATTATTAGCAACATTCAACCAAGTCCAGATTACAAATCAGTGAATAGCTTGGTAATAGCTAAGACTAGTTTGAGATTCCAAAGCAAATGACTGAAGCAAGCGATGTCGTCTATGGTTTGCAACAAGTGTTCACAGTCACACTGTGCATTGTCTCTAATCTTCCAAAAATGACAGCATCTGATATATGATGTTCTGAGATGGTTCAATGCAGATTTATTGTTTCTGGGGTAGGATGAAGAGGGGAAGTTCTTTTGTGAAGACAGCAATCAGGAAGGGACAGCCCAACCATATGAGTGAATTAGGCAGTCGCCAAGGGCACCAAGCTTTAAGGGGCACCAAATTAGATGGAAGAGAATTTTTTACATATGTTATCTCTTATAACATGTGGAGAAGGGGGCGCCAAAATCATAGTTCACCTAGGGAGCCAAAAATCCTTGAGCCAGCCCTGTAATCAGGTGTTTCTATGAGACATTAGCAATATCCCAGAATTATTTCAAATGTGCATCAGGGATTCAATGAGGACACTTTAAGAGTTTTAGCTTGATCCCAGAAAGACTTGAAAGATTTCAGGCTTGTCTCTGAAAGGTTCTAGAGGTCCTCATAAATTGTCCATGAACTGGGAAGATCAAGTTGTACCTGTGAGCTGGATTTTGGGTGGGTGTATAAGTGATGGAAGAGGGCAACCATTGAACAGGTGTTGACTTTAATGTTCCATTTATGATTCTCATTGCAGCATAAACTGTGCCTCTAAAGATTTAGGATGTGAGCTGCTCATCTATCATCCAAACTGGTGCATGCTATCAGGTGGTTGAGTATGCAAGGGATAGAATTGCTGTTTGAAATGTGTGCATTGGTACCCCATGTTGTGCTCACAAGATTTTGAATGAGGGTCATCCTTGCTTTTACTTTTCTGTATACCTTTTTTCCCAGGTGAGCCTTGACAGTCAAGCTTCTTACACTGAGATACTTTGGAAAGGGCTTATTTTAGATCTATTGACCATAAAATGTGATGCTGAGTGGTTCCGTGATGCCTTTTTTGTTTGGGTGATAGGCTATTACCAAGGATTTGGAGGCATTGAGGAGGAGTTTCCAACACTGAAAGTATTCTACCATTATCTTGAAGTTGGTGTTGCTGATGGTGTTGCTGATGGTGGTGAGATCTTTGCTTAATGCTCCAAGAACAATGTTATTAGAATAAATGGATTTATGCAAAATTTTATCAGGTAAGTCACTATTATAGATATTAAGTAATGAGGGAGCCAGCACTAATCACTGAGGTAGAACTTCATTGAGGGTGCATGCCTCACTGATTTGCCCATTCTAAAGGACATGACCAAACTGCATAATGCTATAGCATTTGATGATCCATGACACCTTGAGCAATAATCCATATCTATGAACTGTGGTGTAGTTGACAAATAAATCTGTGAGTACAGTTCTATAGTTGGGTTTCTGATAGAAGCAAGCCTCAATGGCTATGTCTACACTTGCACTTTTAAGTTGACTTTAACTAAGTCGACTTAGTGTGTCTACACTTAAAATTAAAGTCGACTTAAAGGGGAACTTACAAAGTCGACCTAGAGCATCCACACTGGATGCTCTAGGTCGACTTTGTGGGGCTGGGGGGACCTTGGACAGGTCCACGGTGGCGGGGAGGGCACCCCTTGTGTGCAATGGGGCAAAGGGGGACAGGAACCCTGGCAGGGCAGAACCCTGTGGGACACAATGCTAGTATTCCTTATGTCCTTAATGGCTCATCAGGTCACTCCCTGGGACCATTGTAGCTGGAAAATTCCTAAACATTAAGGACACAATGGTTTGACACACCCCGCCTCTCTCAGCCATTTCTATAAAATAACATAAGTTAAAGTATAGATAGACTACCATATTTCTAACTTCTAATTGAAATAGAATTCCTAGACATAAACTATATAATCATTCCCAGCAAATTACTACTTTTCTATTGATACCAAACATGACATAGCTCCTATGGATTATAGCATTTATGAGATATCCACTGAAAATAATATCATAAATGCTTCCCTAAATCCAGACAGCATCACACAGGGCTCTGCCCTGCCCTTTGGGGGGCATGCCAGTCTCCCCTTGTGCCCCCCCATGGCAGGGAGGGCATTGGTGTAGTCCTGGGGTAGCCCTAAGTCAACTTAGGGCTACCCAAGGGCTACACTGGCTTAATTCGACTTTAAAAAGTCGAATTAAGCCTTAGGTCAAGTAGAAAGGTGGTTTAAGAAAGTCGACTTAATTTTCACTAAGTCGACTTTGTTTTGCTTAAGTCAACTTAAGCAAGCTGCTTAAGTCGACTTAAACAAAGTATAGTGTAGACATAGGGCAAATTAAGTTGACTTAAGCCAAGCTTAAATCGACTTAATTTACCAGTGTAGATGCAGCCAATGAGACTAGTGAGTATCTGGTTTCAGCAGCGTCATTCCAGGCTAAAACTGCCTTGTTCCTTTGAGGATGGCTTCAAAGATAGGGGTGAACTGGGCCAGTAAGACAATCATTATTGGCTTGAGAGGTGTGGAAAGGAGTGATATTGGGCATTAGTCGCAGGCATCGTAAGGTAGTTTCCCATGTTTGAGAAGGGCAATGAGTGTCTCCTGACTCCAGCTTTGTGGGATCTTTCCCATTAATTGTACAGCAATAAATAGTTCTGCCAGTCATGCTTGTCGCTTTGGCCAAAACTCTGAAAGAATTCAGGACACATGCTAGCCTTACCCACAGCCTTTAGTGGCCACCAGGGCCTAGTGTCTATCTTCCACTGTAGATGAAGATAATAGCAGTGAAGTGGCTGGTCTTTGTCAGAGAGAGAGAGCTCTTTCTGAACCTTATGTATAATCATTTTGTTAATTTCAGTCTTCGAGTTACAGAGAAGATGTGACAGAACAGTATTGGCCATCACTTTTGGTTGATGGTGTTTTATCAGGTCAGTGAGTCCAAGCTTAAGGAGTCGTGTCCAGGCTTTGCAGTTGGAAAGAGTGAAGTCAAGGCCCTCTACGGTCTTAATCCATATCTTTGGGAGGGCAATGTTCAATGACTCTATTAGTGCTTTTGCTGTATGCGGATCACTGCTTTTTTAAGAGTGCTTATCTTTGGCTCCCAGCAAGGCTTGCAAGAGCTGCAGAGTATGTGTTTCATGGCAGCTTTGTTCACCTTCTTATCAAAGTGGTCATAGTTTTCTGGAATCAGTTTGATAAAACAAGGTCCAGTCTCTAAGTTGCTCACTAGTGGTGCATCTACACTTGTAAATTAAATCAACTTAAGCTTGCTTAAGTCAACTTAATTTACTCTGTGTCTATACTACACTTTCCTTAAGTCAATTTAAGCAAGCTGCTTAAGTCGACTTAAGAAAAATTAAGTCGACTTTATTAAACCTCGTTTAAAGTCAACTTTAGGCTTAAGTCGACTTTCTAAAGTCGACTTAAGCCAGTATAGACATGGAGAAGCTCTAAGTCGACTTAGAGCTCTCCAGAACTCCCCCACTGCCTTCCCTGCCAGTGGGGTGGCACAGGGAGAGCCTGGCATGTCCCCCAAATGGCAGGGCAGAGCCCTGCCCACCCTGCCCCTATGCCCTGCCAGGGTCCCAGGTACAATAGGGCAAAGGCTGAGCCCCCTGGCACTTGGCAAGGGGTGCCCCCCCCCGCCACCGTGGACCTGTCCAAGGTCCCCCTAGTCCCTAGAAGTCGAACTAGGCATCCAGTGTGGAGGCTCTAGGTCAACTTTGTAGGGTCCCCCCCTAAGTCGACTTTAAATTTAGGTGTGGACATGTTAAGTCGACTTAACAAAGTCTACTTAAAATCAACTTTGTTAAGTTGACTTAGCTAAAGTTGACCTAAATTTACAAGTGTAGACATAGCCCATGAGCCTCATTTCTGCTAAAACCCTGTTGTGAGTGTTGGCTTTTAAGTCACCAAGATACACTGCTGGATGGAAAAAAAGAGAGTAATGAGGGCTTTGGTCAGTCCATTGTCTGATTTTTTTTTTTTTTTATTTATTTTTTTACTGCATCTATAGAGAATCTCCTAGTCTTGGATTCCTCCAGTACTGAGACTTCTACATAAGACCATCACCATGCCTAGCGTACCTTTCAAGGCAATACTTTCCATTATTCAGTGTGGCAATGAGATCATAGGCCTGAATTTAGTATCCTGCAGCTTTCTCATTCCCTGCAACATAAATTGCTTGTAGAGCTGCAACATCAGTTTAATGCACCTTAGAACTCTTTAAAGACACTCACACTTGACATGTTCCAAAGGGGTAGCCGTGTTAGTCTACTGCAGAGAAACAAACAAGAGTCCTGTGGCACTTTTAAAGACTAACAGATTTATTTATCACATGAGCTTTTGTGGGAGAAAATCCCACTTAATCAGATGCTTTGAAGATGGGAAACTTACAGAATGGGAGGAAATTAAATGCAGGGAAGTGTATGACATAGGATCAAGTCAGGCTGTAACAGCAAATCAAAATAGATGTTGGGATTCAAGCACTAGGGAACAGCATATAGAGGAAGGTGAGGTCAAATCACCTGTTGTAATGAGAAAAAAATCCATAGTCCCTGTTTAACCCCAAGGCAACTGAGTCAAATTTGCATATAAATTTGAGTTCTACAGTCTCTCTTTTAAGCTGTCATTTGTTATTCATCTGTCTGAGCACAGCTATTAACAAGTCATCAATAGAGTGAACAGGGAGATTGAAGTGTTCCCCTATTGGTTTTTTAATGTTGTGATTTCTGATGTCAGATTTGTGTCCATTTATTCTTTTGCATAAAGACTGTCCTGTTTGTCTAATATATAAGGCAGGAGGCATTTCCAGCACATGATGGCATAAATCACATTGGTGGATGAGCAGGTGAATGAGCCCATGATGGAGTAGGTGGCTTGATTAGGTCCTGTGATGGTGTCTTTTGTGCAGATAGCAGGGCAAAGTTGGCAGTGTGGTCTGTTGCAGGGATATGTTCCTGCTTTAATGTTTCTGTTGTTTGTTCTGTAGTTGCTGATGAGTATCCATTTAAGTTGGGGGCTGTCTGTAAGCGAGGAGAGATCTGTCTCCCAAAGCTTGAGAGAGTGAGGGATCATCTTGTAAAATAGGCTGTAGATCTTTGATGATGTGCTGAAGATGTCTGACTTGGGGGTTGTAGGTGATGACCAATGGCATTCTGTTGCTTTTTTTCTTGGGCTTCTCCTGTAGTAGTTGACTTCTGGATACCCACCTGGCTCTGTCAATCTGTTTCTTTACTTCTGCGGGTAGATAAAGTAGTTTTAAGAATGCTTGATAGAGATCCTGAAGATGTCTGTCTCTGTCTGAAGGATCGGAGCAAATGCGGTTATATCTTAGGGCTTGACTATAGACAATGGATCGTGTGGTGTGTCTTGGATGAAAGCTCGAAGGATGTAGGTAACTATAGCGATCAGCAGGTTTTTGGTATAGGATGATGTTTATGTGCCCATCACTAATTTGCACTGTAGTGTCCAGAAAGTGGATCTCCTGTGTGGAGTGTTCCAGGCGTTTGATTGTGGAGTGGAACTTGTTGAAATCTCTATGGAAATCTTCAAGGGCATCCTTACCGTAGGTCCAGATTATTAAGATGTCATCAATATAGCATTAGTAAAGTAGAGGTGCTTTGGGATGAGATGTGAGATTTCACACTTGACATGTGACACCTCCTACATTAAGTTGCCATACACACAGAACTGGACCTATGGTTCGTTTGTGGTGCCCCAGAAAGGGATTTTTAACAATTTCACATAACTAAAATGTGATGACATTCGTTGTGTAGAAGAGAGACGCATATTGAAGCATGTCTATACAAATGTGCTCCTCAGTGCTCAAGCCCTAAAAAAAAAGAAGAGCCAGAATGCCCCTGTCCCTAGAAGGAAAGAGACAGGGTTAGTAACCTGTGCAGCCCAACATTATCCTCCTTTTACTGTCAATATTCTTTCTTTTCTCTATTTGTTGCTTTTTTCCTCCTGTCCCCAAATATGTATCCAGAAAAATGTGAAGTTAATTTTTGCACTGACTTTTAATAAAAAACTAATAAATTCCTGGGGAATTTTAAACAAAATATAACCAAAAAATAAGGGTCGTAATAAAAAGTAACAGGAATACCACATGAAGGCTGTCATCTTGAGACTTACACTGATGTCAATACAATGCCAATGTATACCAAATAAGGATCCAGCTCATATATTTTTAGTTATTTCATAGCAGAACCCTAGTAAATAGCTATAGAACTCTTGTGGTTTAATGTATATTCAATTTTACATATTGTCCTCCTCATACCTGGAGTCTTTGTATAGAGGTCTCCTCACCCTGCTCTCCTGACCCCATCTATGGCTTTCTCAGGAACTCTGTCACTACCTATTTTAGCCAGGCCTGTGCACTATTTCCCCTCGATGGGAAGCAGAGGATATAGATGGCATGTTAATAGTACGCCTACAATAGCATGAATTTCTGTTGATTTTTCTGGCAGAAAAGCAACAGGCTGACATGGGCAGCATCTTGCATAAAACAGCTGCTCCCTGGCCCTATTTCCCTTCTATCGTTCCCCACAGCTGTGCAGACCCAGCTACGCTGAGTTGGGACAGTGAGGTTCTTTGTGTGCTCCCAGTGAGGGGCACATTATGCTGTGGAGCAAAATGTCTAAAACTAACAACTCCTAAATTATGGGCAGTCTGTGGCCCATATTCAGGCAAAACTGTTCATTGACTCCTTGCCCAGGTCAGGTGTTCAGGATTAGGCCCCTCCATATGTTAACTACTTACCCAGCTTCTTTTTCCTGTTAGCCATGGAATGGTTATCTAATGATGTAACATCAAACTGCTTTTAAACATACTTGGCGTACAGCTGAATTTTGAGAATTCATCTGATGCAATAAACAGAAGGATCTTATCTTCTCTGCGTAGGAGTAATTACTTTGCTAGGCACTCAACAAAGTTGTCTTGACAAAAATCATATTTAGAGTTTGGGCTTTCCTTGTTGCTATAAGATTAAGACAACGAACAAACACATATCTATATTAAGACGTTTCTGTGCTCAGTGCTCTATTCTTGCATTCTAATGCAGACATACCACTCCACCCCCAACTCATCTTGTCAAGAATGCACAAAAGAATGGCACCTGGAAAATCAATGCAATTCATACAGCCTGAGTTAAACACCTAAGCTTCCATACAATGAATGGGGAGAGATAGGTGTCTTAGATTACAGTTCACAAAAGCCAGCATGCTAGACATGAGCCTCTTAAAAAAGCCACTGGGAGATGCCAACTACAGGGGCGTGTGCTAAGCCCCACACCTATCACAGAGATAGGCACCCATCTCTGCTAGCGATTCACAGTCAGGAATCCGCTTTGAAGCTAAGTGCCTATGCCATCTTTGAAAGAAAAAGGCATTATATAAAATTAACAGGGCACATATTAAATGGATTAAAAACAGACTAATTTAATACCTCCCAAGCTAATTGTAAATGGTGAATCACCGTCCATCACATGTGTTTCTAGTGGGGTCTCACAGGGATCAGTTCTTGGCCCTATGTTATTTAACATTTTTTATCAGTATCAGGAAGAAAACATAAAATCATCACTGATTAAGTTAGCAGATGACACAAGAATCAGGGGAGCAGGGCCGGCCCAACCATATAGGTGAACTAGATGGTCGCCGGGGGGGGGGGGGGGGGTTCTGAGCGGGTACAAAAATTAGATGGAAGTGAATGTTTTTCTCTATTTGAAAAAAAAATAATATGTTCTCTCTTATAACATGGGGGAGGGGGAAGCATCAACGTCACAGTTTGCCTAGGGCACCAAAAACAGTTAGGCCGGCCCTGCAGGGGAATGATAAATAATGAAGAAGACAAACCACTGATTCAGTGTGATCCTGTTCACTTGGTAAACAGAGCACAAGCAATCAATATACATCTTAATATGGCTCAGCGTAAATGTATACATCTTGGAACAAAGACTGTGAAAAAGATTTGGGGGTTGTGGTGAATAAGCAGCTGACTATAGCTCCCGCTGTGATGCTGCAGCCAAAAAAGCTAACATGACCCTTGGATGCATAAATGAGGAATCGCGAGTAAGAGTAGAGAGGATACTTTACCTCTGTATTTGGCACTGATGCGACTGCTGCTGGAATATTATGTCTGGTTCGGATTCCCAAAATTTAAGAAGGATGTTGATAAATTGTAGAGGGTTCAGAGAAGAGCCAAAAGAATGCTTAAAGTATTAGACAACATGTATTATAGTTCAGGCTCTCCCAAATTAATGGACCATGATATCTGGTCTCTAACCTGTAGAGATTTCACATGGGAGAACAGCCTTTCTCAAGCCAGGATCCTGGCCAAAAAAACAGTTGTACGGCTTCTGTTGGGGGGATAGTGGTATCACTATCAGTGACTGCTGGCTGCATACCCAACTCTGAGAGCAATGTGGCCACCAACTGCAGCACAAAAGTGGCAGTACCACACCCCCTCCTCACAAACAATATTCTTGTGACCCACCACACAAGCCCCTTTTCAGTCAGGGCCCCCAGTGAAATTTCACATTTAAATATCTAAAACCATTCCTTTTAAGACTTTTTAAAAAACCCTATGACTGTGAAATTTTACCAGAATGGATCGTAAATGTGGCACGCCCCTACTTATAGCAAACAGACTCAAAGGGTATGTCTACTTTGCAGTTAGACCCCTGAAACTGGCCACATCAGCAAACTCAAGCTCGTGGTGCTGGAGCTAAGGGGCTAGTTAACCTTCCACCTTGCACCGTCCTAGGCTATGTCTACACTGGCAAGTTAGTTCAAATTAAGGAAGCTTAATTCGAACTAACTTAAGCCATGGCTACACTAGGCTTTCATTAGCTCAAATTAAGGGCTTCCTTAATTCGAACTAATAAATTCGAATAGGGTATTCAAACTAAGGGTTAATTCGAACTAGTTAGTTCGAATTAAACAATGTGGCCATGTTAATTCGAACTATTTGTTTAGTTCAAACTAACCGGCCCATTGAACTCAATGCAATTCGCTAATTCGAACTAAGCAAGTGCCATGAATGGCACTTGCTTAGTTCGAACTAAATTTTGCTAAATTTAGTTCGAATTAGTTAGTTCGAATTAACTAATTGGAACTAACTTTAGTAAGTGTAGACATAGCCCTAGAGACTGGGCTGTAGCTAAGCTCGACCGGCTGCACCACAATTAAACAGTCCCTGAGTCCAAGCCCGGAAAGCCTCAGTCAGCTGGTACAGATCAGCTGTGGGGTTTTTCATTGCGGTGTAGAAATACTAAAGAAGGACAATCTATTTGGCAGAACAAAAAAGTGGTTAAGGGGTGACTTGATTAGTCTATAACTAGCTACACAAGGAACAAATATTTAATAATGGGCTCCTCAATGTATCAGAGAAAATAACATGCTCTAGTGGCTGGAAGTTGAAGCTAGACAAATTCAGACTGGAAGTAAGGTGTACATTTTTTACAGTGAAAGTAATTAACCACCGGACCATTTTACCAAAGATCATGGTAGACTCTCCACCCCTTTTTCAATTTTTAAATCAAGAGTGGATGTTTTTCTAAAAGATCTTCTCTAGGAATTATTTTGGGGGAGTTCTAAGGCCTGTGTTACACAAGTCAGACTAAAACACATGCTCACACAAATGATCCTTCTGGCCTGGGTATTTAGGAGCTTCCTTGTAACTTTTGGCCCAGTGGTTAGGATACTTACCTGGGATGTGGGTGAATCCCAGTTCAAATTCCTCCTCCATGTAAGAGGGAGGACGGATTTGAACAAAGATCTGCCATCTTGCAGTTGAGTGCCCTAATAGTTAGGCTATGGGATAGTCTGATGTGTAGGGCTCCCTCTCTTCTCTCTTGTTGAAGCTGTTGGACTGTGCATAATAAATGCAAGAAGTCACTGGAGCAGAGGAACTGCATCCTGGGTCTCCCAATTCAGTGCTCTAACCACCAGGCTTTAGAGTCATTCTCTTGCTTGTGTGTACTCATTCCCTCTTTCATATTTTGAAGTGGGACTCCCTAAATCTCTCCTGTTGAAACTGTTGCACTCTGTATAAATAATGGAAGAGCCATTGATTGAGAGAGGGGATGAGCCAATGGAGATTCCTCCCAGTAAGAGCCCTAGAAGGACTCGGGAGCACATGCAACGATTCCAGAGAAAAGCAGGAGGACTGAGGACTTGCGACCAGAATGAAGTGGGGATAAGCTAGTGAATAGCACTGTTGCCAGGAAAAGGCAAGTCTATGTGATTGGGGACTCCCTGTTGAGAAGAACAGACAGGCCTATAACCAGAGCTGAACCCGAGAACAGAAGGGTATGCTGCTTGCCGGGTGCAAAGATACGGGACGTCGGTCTGAGGCTGAAGAGGATCTTAACAGGAGCTGGAAAGAATCCTCTGATTGTCCTTCATGTGGGTATAAATGATGTAGGTAGATTCTCACTGGAACATATCAAATGTGACTATGCCAGACTGAGGAGGACTCTCAAGAAAATAGAAGCTCAGGTGATTTTTAGTGGGATTCTGCCTGTCCCCAGAGGAGGACAACAAAGGTGTGAGAAGACCCTGATGATAAACAGATGGCTCAGGCAGAGGTGCTATAAGGAGGGCTTTGGCATGTCTGGTCACTGGGAGATATTCATGGACAGAAGTTCTCCTGGAATGGACTGCACCTCAGTAGGGAGGGAAAAAGACTTCTGGGAGGGAGATTAGCACAACTGATCAAGAGAGCTTTAAACTAGGGAGTCGGGGGGAGATGGTTGGGAGATGTCCAAATAATCTCTGCACCTGATATTAGTGTTAAGAAGGAGGAAAATGAAATAAGAAAGGACACAGAAATAGGGAGCAGCATGAGGGTTACGAGGGGTAGTGTAAATGCCAGTCTAGCGAGTGATATTGTCTGTAGAATGACTGTGCCGAATCAGGCAAAGAACGTGAGCGAGGCCAAGCAGCACAAACTAAAATGTTTATATACTAACGCGAGAAGCCTGGGTAACAAAATGGAGGAGCTGGAGCTACTGGTAGAGGAAGTGAGACCAGATATTATAGGGATAACTGAAACATGGTGGAATAGTAGTCATGACTGGTGTACCGGTATTCAAGGCTATGTGCTCTTTAGGAAAGACAGATATAAAGGCAAAGGTGGGGGAGTGGCATTGTATATCAATGAGGAGGTAGACTGTAGGGAAATTCAAAGTGATGGAATTAACAAGACAGAATCAATCTGGGTAAAAATCATGTTAGGGAAAAAAGCTACTAAAGTGTCTCCTGGAATGGTGCTTGGAGTGTGTTACAGACAGCGGGGATCTGATTTAGACATGAATAGGGACCTCTTTAAGGCATTTAAGGAAGTTAATACTACTGGGAACTGTGTATTTATGGGAGACTTTAACTTCCCAGATATAGACTGGAGGACATATGCTAGTAGTAATAAGAGGGCCCAATTTTTCCTGGATGTGATAGCTGATGAATTCCTTCTCCAAATGGTTACCGAACCAACGAGAGGGGATGTCACCTTAGATTTGGTACTGGTGAGTAGCGAGGACCTCATAGACAAACTGGTTGTAGGGGAGAACTTAGGTTCAAGTGACCATGAGCTAATTCAGTTCAAACTAATTGGAAGGATAAACAAAAATAAAGCAGAGACCAGGTTCTTTGACTTTAAAAAAGCTAATTTTAGAAAATTAAGGGAATTAGTTGGGGAAGTGGACTGGAAAGAAAAACTCAGGAATGTAAAGGTAGAAGAGGCTTGAAATTGCTTCAGATCAAAGTTGGAAGAACTATCTGAAGCCTACATTCCGAAGAAGGGGAGAAAAATTCATAGGCAAGAGCTTTAGACCAAGCCAGATGTGTAAGCATCTCAGAAAGGCGATTAGGCGGAAGCACAGAGCCTACAAAGAGTAGAAAAGGGGAGAGATCAGCAAGGAAAGCTACATTTTGGAGGTCAGAACATGTAGAGAGAGAGTGAGAAAGACAAAAAGTCAAGCTGAGCTGGACCTTGCGAGGGGAATTAAAACCAGTAGTAAAAGGTTCTTTAGCCATATAAATAGGAAGAAAACAAAGAAAGAAGAAGTGGGACCATTAAAAACTGAGGATGGGGTGGAGGCCAAGGATAATCCAGGCATGGCTGAATGTCTAAATAAGTACTTTGCATCTGTTTTCAATGAGAGTGAAGCTGAGCTGGAGGATAGAGGTAGGGAAGCTAATGGGAATGAGGTCATGAAAGTGGAAATTACCATACCTGAGGTAGAAGCCAAACTTGAGCTGCTGGATGTGACTAAATCGGGGGCCTGGACAATCTCCATCTGAGGATACTAAAGGAACTGGCTCATGAAATTGCCAGCCCTTTAACGAGGGTTTTTAATGAATCTGTAAACTCGGGGGTTGTACTGTATGACTGGAGAATCGCTAATATAGTTCCTATTTTCAAGAAAGGGAATAAAAATGATTCGGGTAACTACAGGCCTGTTAGTTTGACCTTGGTAGTATGCAAGGTCTTGGAGAAAATTTTGAAGGAGAAAGTACTTAAGGCTATAGAGGATAACAATAACTGTGACAAAATACAACATGGCTTTACAAAAGGGAGATCGTGCCAGACCAACTTGATCTCCTTTTTTGAAAGGATAACAGGTTTTTTAGATAGAGGGAATGCGGTGGACCTAATTCACTTAGATTTCAGCAAGGCATTTGATCCAGTTCCGCATAGGGAGTTATTAGTTAAGTTACAGAAGATGGGGATTAATATGAATATAGTAAGGTGGATAAGGAACTGGTTAAAAGGGAGGCTACAGCGGGTCATACTGAAGGGTGAACGGTCAAGCTGGAGGGAGGTTACCAGTGGAGTCCCTCAGAGATCTGTCTTGGGACTGATCTTGTTCAACCTTTTTGTTACTGACCTTGGCACAAAAAGCGGGAATGTGCTAATAAAGTTTGCGGATGACACCAAGTTGGGAAGTATTGCCAATACAGAGAAGGATCGGGATACCATACAGAAAGATCTGGATGACCTTGTAAACTGGAGTATCAGGAATAGGATGAAATTTAATAATGGGAAGTGCAAGGTCATGCATTTAGGAACAAATAACATTTGTATTACATTTGCAATAACAAAGCATTTTTCCTATAAGTTGGGGATGCATCAGTTGGAATGGACTGAGGAGGAGAAGGATCTGGGAGTACTGGTTGATCATAGGATGACTATGAGCTGTCAATGTGATGTGGCCATGAAAAAAACTAATGCGGTTCTAGGATGTATCAGGAGAGGTATTTCAAGTAGAGACAGGGAAGTGTTAGTGCCGCTGTACAAGGCACTGGTGAGACCCCATCTGGAATATTGCATGCAGTTCTGGTCCCCAATGTTTAAAAAGGATGAATTCAAATTGGAACAGGTGCAGAGAAGGGCTACAAGGACGGTCTGTGGAGTGGAAAACCTGCCCTGTGAGCGGAGACTCAAGAAGCTTGGCTTGTTTAGCCTAACCAAAACAAGGTTGAGGGGGGATATGATTGCTCTCTATAAATACATCAGAGGGATTAATATCAGGGAGGGAGAGGAATTATTTGAATACAGCACCAACGTGGACACCAGAACAAATGGTTATGAACTGTCCATCGAGAAATTTAAGCTTGAAATTAGATGCAGGTTTCTAACCATTAGAGGAGTAAAGTTCTGGAATAACTTTCCAAGGGGAGTTGTGGGGGCAAAAACCATAACTGCTTTCAAAACTGAGCTTGATAGATTTATGGAGGGGATGGTAGGATTAGCCTATTTTGGAAATTGACTGATATTTGGCTATGTGTGGTGGATATGGAACTGGTCTAAGAGCGGAGAGTACACGGGGTGGGTTCTGAGTTATTACAGAGAATTGTTTCTTGGGTAACTGGCTGTTGAGACTTGCCCACGTGCTCAGGGTTTAACTGATCGCCATATTTGGGGTTGGGAAGGAATTTTCCCCCAGGGCTGATTGGCCTGGGCTCTGGGGGTTTTTCGCCTTCCTCTGTAGCACAGGGCATGGCTGACCTACCAGTGAATTCTCTGTATCTTAAAGTCCTTAAATCATGATTTAAGGAGGTAAATAACTCAGTAATAGGTTGGTGGCCTATTGCTGGAGCGGGTGGGTGAGGTCTTGAGGCCTGCATTTTGCAGGAGGTCAGACTAGATGATCATACTGGTCCCTTCTGACCTTAAAGTCTATGGCTATGTCTACACTTAGCAAAGTTAGTTCGAATTAGTTAATTCGAACTAATTAAGTCAAACTAATTTTAGTTAGTTCAAATTAACTTAATTCGAACTAGAAAAATTTAGTTCGAACTAAGCAAGTGCCATTCATGGCACTTGCTTAGTTCGAATTAGTCAATTGCATTGAGTTCAATGGGCCGGTTAGTTCGAACTAAGCAATTAGTTCGAACTAACATGGCCACATTGGTTAATTCGAACTAACTAGTTTGAATTAACCCTTAGTTCGAATAGCATATTCAAATGTATTAGTTCGAATTAAGGAAGCCCTTAATTCAAAATAATGAAAGCCTAGTGTAGCCATGGCTTAAGTTAGTTCAAACTAAGCTTCCTTAATTCGAACTAACTTGCCAGTGTAGACATAGCCTATGAGTCTATGAGTGAAAGAGAGTCTGAGAATGAGACTCTAGCCTGAGCTGGGAAGTGGTAGATCCAGGGCTCAGTTCTTCCTGCTCCAGTGATTCTCCTTATTTGTTATCCATAGAGCAACAACTTCAACAGAAGCAATTTAGGCTACGTACACACTCTTGACTTGTCCCGCAATAAAGTTGTTGCGGGACAAACAAGCTTTATAACTATAACACTTTACCCCATCCACACAGCACTCTTTGTAACGAAAAGGAGCGTTCACATGCTCCTTTGAATTTTCGTTACAAGGAACAGTGCATGGTGGGCACCTATCCCAGGATGCACTGCCACAGCCAGCCTTTGGGCTAGCAGCGGGGCTGCTTCCACCCTCCTTCCCCCATAGGGTTGTAGGGCTGCCCAGGCTTTCCTGACCCACTGCGGGGGTCGGGAGGTTCCCCCGGGAGCAGGGCTCAAGCCGCTGGTGGCAGCGGAGCCCCAGCCCTGGGGAAGCTCTGCGGCAGTGGGGCTTCGGGGCTCCAAAGCCACTGGCAGCTTGAGCCCTGCTCCTGCAGGGCTTCCCCGGGGCTGGGGCTATGCTGCCTCCGAGAAGCCGGTGCTCTCTGCGGCTGAAGCCAGCTTCAGCCCTGCTGACTGCCTGGGTGGCAGGCAGCTCAGATCAAGCCATCCGTGCTTGAGGGTTCCTGCTCGGGAGCCGCCAGCCAGGGTGGCCAGTCCCTGGGATCCTGAGACAGGAGCTCCGCTACTTGTTAATTTCACTGCTCTGTTAGAGCAGTGAAATTGACACGCATGACAGCTCCGGTTCCCAGAGGGGCCTCAGTTGGCACTCTGGGACATTTCCAGAGGCTGTCAAAAGCGCAAGGAGCAAACACACTGGCTGTACCACAGAACAGCTGTTCCGTGAACAGCCTAACCATGCTTGTTTAGGCAGTTTACCTGTTGCGCGGCAAGAGGGCTGTTGCTGTGCAACAAGCAAGATTGTAGTGTGTATGCTCACAGACTTATTGCACAGTAACGCTCCTTACCACATGATAAGGCTGTAATGTGTACAAGCCCTTAGGGTCTTCCACATCAGAATATCCTGTAGCCCAGGGGCTTAGGTTCATGCCTGAAAGGTGGGAGATCAGGTGCAAGGGGTACTTGACTTGGGCATCTCCCACATCCCAGGTGAGTACCCTAACTACTGGGCTAAAAATTAGGAAGGCACTCCTCCTCTCCCCATTTGGTACAAAACTTGCCTATAGTGGCCTGATCCAGTAGGCAAGGACTGAGCACGCTTACTGGATTAGTCCCTGCAGGCAACTTTATATGGAGGAATATCTGTCTTCCCCCAGTTTTTCAAAAGCCTGGGTTTTAATTGTCTGTACGCTTCATGTACAGCTGCTGTGCTTATGCACAGAGGCAGCATCCTGAGCACCTACAGAACTTTTACTGCAAAGAGTTAGCTGCCAAACAGATTTAGGCACCTATAGGATTCTAGGGCAGTGGAGCAGCTACAATACCATAAAAATAGCATAGCATGCCCTGTAGAGAAAGAGGGAAAAGAAAAGAAGAATGAACACTTCACTGAGTTGGGTACAGAGAGAAAGCAAAAATGAAGCAGAGATGGAGTTAAATAAAAAAGAAAGCTGAAATATTTAAAGCAGTGAAGATGCAAATAGATAATTTTGTAGACTGGTTCTTGTCAACTGAGAAAAGAAGGGTGCAATAAGGGGAGAAAAGAAAGGAGAGTAAAATTGAGTTTGCAGGCTGTAGAAGAAAGAGTTTGAATTTAAGATTTGAAGAGGAGAAATGAATCGGTGCAGACTGGAAGAAGAGAAATAAAAGGAATGGATGGAGAGTGGTTGGGTAGGAAGCAAAAGAGCTCAAACAATATAAATTCTCACTGTTAGTAATGTTGTTTTGTACAGAAGGAAATAGGTTTCTTAATTGCCTCTTCTTTCAAAGCCTTTTACAATATAAAAATCTGGTTTATACTGATGTAGGGAAATTATATTTTATAATAACTGGGCAGTTGGCCACCTGGATTTAGGAATCAAGGAGTCAAGAGGTCAAATCTGTTATTGAAGCTGTGACACTATAAACAGCTTTGGCTGGAAAGCACCAATATACAGCTAACAAAAGGAAAGTGGAATGGAAATCATTCATGGTTAAGTGGTAACCATCTACTGTGATGGTCCTACTAGAAAGCCATTAACTTTACTTTGGTAAATAGGTGACGTAAGTAAGGTACCAGAGAGGGCAAGAGAGTCTGGAACACTTCATTGGTAAGAACTATTATTTGGTACCCAAATAAACTGTAAACATCAACAGAGGCGGGCTGATTATATGCTGTATATTAAGGATAATCTAATCATGTAACCTGCATATTAAGTATAGTGAAACCATGTAGGGATTTAGGCATGATGTAACTTGTATTATGCATGCACCTGTTGCATTGTGTATATTGTATTTAGCATGTTAGAAAGTATGTATGTCTTGTGAATTGTGTATTTGGGGCCTACTTGTACTGGTGTCCAGAGAGATGGAGGTTGGATGTACAGGGGAACAAGCATTGTGATTAAAGGCACCATTTACCCTTCCTGCTCCTGAGTGGACCTAATCCTTTCCTCTTCTTTTCCTTCAAACATTAATCGGAACCTAAATTTAACACTCCCCCCTACCTCCCCCCCCCCCACACCATTCACTTGAGTCTTTTTTATGCTGAAGGGAGAAGAGCAACTGTGCGAGTATGTTTGGAATTTTAGTGAAGAGTGCAAAGTATACAGTCAGGTCTGGATCTCATTTTTCTTCCTCTTCAAACTTCCAGAGAAGTCAATGGCATTTTGAGTGCCCAAGAAATACAGAATCTAATGCAAATGTTGCATATTTTTAAATAGATAGCCCCGGTCTGTGGGGGAGATAGTCTTGCAATGTTCCCATTTCTGATTCATAGAAGTAGCATGACATCACTCTCGTGCCTGTTAGGGAAATGGGGTTAGGGTTCTTGGCAATCAAGTCCCATTCATCTGGCTCCATCGCTGATGCTTGATTTGGTACCCAAATAATGGGTACTGTATTAGTTCACTTTGTTTCTTTAATTATTTTCAGATTTAGGATAATATTGTTTACTTAAAATTTATCCACCCTCAGCGATTATTCTGTTTGGTGCAAAGCTATCTTCTGTTTTAAATTTCCAGTGAAAAGAAAGAAAATACATAAAGTCTCTCTTTCTTTGGTTAGAAAATTACTGTAAGTATATATTCAGTTTAAACTGTCGGTTATTTGCTTGATACCAGAAAAATCTTTTCCCTTGTAATCTAACAACTAGAAATTGAATGAATTTGTGTGTAACTTTAGATCCTAAAACAAATACCACAGCAAAGCCAATTTCTAGCAGTCTTTTCATTATCTAAAAGTAAAAGGCAGAAAAACAGCTGTCATAAACAAGTAATTATTTGAATTTTAATGTCATGCTTCTTATGGCCAGATAGTAAATCCCCTAGTTGTTAGTTGCACTCCATTTCACTCATCTGGTCCTGAAATGTATTACTTGAGGCTGTCATTGTAAGGGATCAATTGAGAATGGGAAGATAGAAATTACTAGTGGAGACACTGAGATCCATACCACACAACTGAAAACTTTAAGAAAATATGCAAGACTATTTATTTATTATAGCTCTAGATTATTTGATCTTCGATATTTTATTTTATTCTGCTCCATCATATTTTTTTTAATTTCTCTCAAAAAATAATTGGATATAAAAAGTGAATGGAGCTAAAGATTCAATGCAGTACAGTAGAATGATTGTTGCAAAGGAAAAGACAACAGCCCTGTGGATATATTCATGGGGCACAGATACAGTAAAAGTACTGTTAGGAAATGTTTGCCCACTAGCTAGGTCAAGTTGGGAGGAGATGGTCTTGCATCACCCTAAATGAATTCAGGTTATAGTTTACCTCCTTCTCAGGACTTTAAAGGTCATATTTTATAACCAGATTTAAGATCCTTGAGAAGTCTCCACGTGCTCCATTGAATTGCACTTCATTCTCTGTAAAAAGAATCCACTGTGGTTTCCACCCTACCCATGTCCCCAGCAGAGCTTTGTTTCATACTGAAGACCAAGTGATTGAAGTTGAATTGAGCACTTTGAATATCAGTGGTGAGTGGCAATTTCCAGAAGGATAGCCATGTTAGTCTGTGTGTACAGCAAAAACAATGAGAGTCCTGTGGCATCTTAAAGACTAAGAAATTTCTTCAGGCATAAGCTTTCGTGGGCTCCAACCCACTTCATCAGATAGGGGTTAGAGCCCACAAAAGTTTATGCCTGAAGAAATGTGTTAATCTTTAAGGTGCCACAGGACTTCAATTGTTTTAGTCATGTGTGTGAATTTTGACCATATAACCCCTAGTTTTTAGCTGCAGCAGTCAGAGAAAGAACAGGCTGAAATCAGCAAAAGTGGGATATATTTTATTTCCCCTGTTCCTTAGCTTGCTCTGTCACAAAGGCACTAGTAAAGGAGTCCTAGAGCTCCAAGGGAGCAGATTTACACGTGGCTTCCACTTCTCATCTCACAATAGAAATCCAAAACGATTTAAACTGATTGCTGTCTAACTGAATCATAATACCACGGGATTTAGAAAACCAGAGAGGGAAACAGCTTTCTTGAGTGACATGCTATGAAAAGGAAACCAAATATGTCAGTGCGTTACTAGTGAGATGGGGAGGGAGGGGGATGGAAACATCCTATCTTCATTTCAACGAATCTGTGAAATGAAAAAAATTAAAAAAATTAATACAACAACACGCCAAGCGTAAGAAAAGCCCTCCCCTCCCTCTCTACATAAGCAACGTGTCTCCCATTGCAACTATATCCAGAAAGCAAACAAGACAGCTTAATTGTTTGTTTCTCTAAGGGAAGGAGCTAAACCTGGAATTAATTTGGTTCAGCCTGTGAAACAATCCGTTTGCTCTGCCTAATTCCGGCAATTAAAGAAGTTTTCCCAGACACAATTAACATGTAAATCAGCCGCGGAGGGTGGGGATGGGGCCGCTGATGGTGGAGACAGAGGGAAAGACGGGATCTCCTGTTCCTCCGCCCTACCTGACTAGGTCGGGGGCCACTAGTGCCGCCACTCGCCGGAGAAGCGAGAAGCATTGGCTAGTAGCAGAGTCCCGGGGCGGGGCGGGGATTGGGAAAGCGGGGGATTAATTTATTAGCTCTGCTCTTGCTCTTCACCGGACGGCTTGGCTCAGAGACACGGCCGGATTAACCCAGCCAGACGCGATCAGCCTCGGATTGGTGGACAACTGGGACCTGATCCGCCAAACAGGACCGGCCCTATTTCCCAGAGGGCCGGCGGCTTGATGTGACGGTACTTCAGCCTAGCGTCCTCCGTGAATGGGTAATGTCAGTAAAATGCGATTGGGAGGCTACACAATGGACCGTGAGACTTCTCCCCTGCAAGTGCCGTCTGGACCCGGCGCACAGAGGTAGCTAGAGAGATATGGGGGTAGCTGTGCGGAGCGGGCTGGGTAGCTGCACGCAGACAAACCCAACGCACGACAGGGGGCTGGGGAGCGCCAGCCGTGCGTAGCTTACGCGTCCGATCCCGCCGCCACTGAAGTTTTTAGTGGTGGGTTTTGCCGTCTTTTTAGGGGAAGCAGGATGACAGGCGGCAACTTGGCAAATGTAAGCAATCCTTGCATTGTTCGCCCAGGCGAATTGGTGCAGCGGCCCCTTCTGGCACACAGGGAACACAGCAACAGCCTTTCTCCCAAGGCTAAACCCGTCTAAACTAGGTAGAGCAATTGTGCGCGGGATGTTCTTAATCATTCCAGCTGAGTGAGATACAGACTGTACGTACCATGTCTGATGTGCGTCTTGTGTACCGTATATACGCGGTGCCACTTACAGAGGTACAAGTTAGACCAGCTGAGTGGCTTCTGATTTGTTTTGTCTCCGGAGTCCGGACAGTTTATCTTTGGAGCTCTTGCTTTCTGCTGAGCTTGATACACAAGTATATCTCCCTGCTATTTTGCCGCTTCTCTCTCGTAAAAGGAAAGATTGCTACTGGTGTGGAAACAGTTTTAATGGTGTAAAATTGCGATTGCCAGCAGTTTCAACCTGTATGGCTGCCTCACTCCATACAAATCTGATGTAGACATAAGGATACGCATATGGAGTAGAAAAACGGATATACCTTGGGAATGGAGAGGAATGAGAATTTATTGGCCCTATGCAAGTTTCCTTATTTTAAAAAAATCTTTTAACATAGAGGATGGATGGAGGCTGTGTCTTGGCAATTTAGTATTTTTACAAGAACGGTTTATTTCTTTCCCTCTCTTCATGCACCTGTAAAATAAATCTAATATTTAAAACGTGTATATGTTGGTAGTCCACAGGGGTTTTTAATGTCGCTCAATTCACTTTATTAAGGATTTAAATAAAAAAATATTGCGTGTGAATACAAAATTTCAAACGACGTTCAGTCGATCCTAGCAGATGTTAGTTTCTTGTGGGCATGTGTTTTTTCTTTAAAGAGCTATGTTATATCCATATATTTGTACAAGAATAATATGTCCTGAGCAGTTATTTTCACATATTTAAATATCGAATAGTCAATTCGCTTTGTGTGTAGGATGTTCTTTGTACTCGGATTTGAGCACTGGAATAGCTATCAGAATTAGAAAGTCTTAATAATTCACTTACCCTCATCCTTTAAAACTTTTCCATTTAAGAAAATCGATGAGCAAATCCTTTCTCGTAGCGCATCTCCTTGAGTACTTCCTTGTCCTGGTTTTTAAAGTCGAGGACTGGTAATATTTCTCTCATCACTGCTTCGTAGCCGGTCCAGCTTACAAACGCACCGCGCTGCACATTGAGACAGTATAAAGGCTTCCCTAGCTCTTCACTTTCGCTATCGCCTTGTTTGTATATGTGGGGCGGGGGGAGAATATCCCCTTGGAAAGTTGCCATGCCCTCACACTGCCCCCTACGCATTGCACATGCTCATCCTTGTTCGGTTTAGCGAGCAACTGGAGAAGGTGGGTGGAATCAAGTGAGTCCAGCTGGAGAGATCCAGTCCGGGATTTGATTCCAGCCGCAATGAAGCTGCCTTCCTTTGACAGAGGAGTTGGGACTGTCTCGGTCGGAGCCTAGCAGTGGGAAGAGGCAGGGCACAAGGAGAGAGGCTGCTCCGAACTCCTCTCTCCAAACACAGTTCAATGACCAGGAGCTTTGGCTAAAGCAACCGTGCGTTTCTGCCGTGGCACGCACAGCGCTGCCTGCCTCGGAGTTTTCCTGAAGCAGCCTTCTACACACCTGGCGCACTTTTGGTAGAAAGGGAGCAGGACAAGACCCTGAAATGACTTCTCTCCTGAGGTTGGACTGACGGGGACTTCCTGGAGTGGAATCCTAGTGGAATTTGGGCTCGGAGAGGAGTTGCTAAACCTTTTTTTCCCCCCCTTTTCTCTCCCATTGGAAATGAGCAAAATGCATTTGCATGCCAGAAAGTAGCAATATTAAATATCCCATCCCCCCCAAGAAGCACACATGTAGTAATGACAAAGGATTGCAAAGGAGAGAGTGGATCCAGTTTCCCAGAGAGATCCCCTTAAATGGATTACTAAATGGGACACTACACCAGCTAGTTCTGTCCTCTAGCCGCCTAGACCCATGCACCGAAAAGGTACGGTACTCCCCGCTCCATATCTGCATCTAAGCCTGCGGGTGGCTTGCAAAGGCAGGCTCCCCTGGGGCTGCACGGGCAGGTCCGGGAGGAGCGTGCACGGTGTGCGCTGAAGGCTGGCTGCTGGGTTGGGGAAGGCGGACGAGAGCCGCCGCCTGCCCCCGCACACGCTGTGCGGCTTCCACTGCCCAGTTAGCTTGCGGCTGCGGGCTGCCTTTGGATCCGTCTGGCGCTTCAGCCCGCCGGTGATCGGGGCTGCGCGCGGTTGTCCTCGTTCCTCACCCAGCCCGCTTGTTGGCAGCCACGCGGAGTGGGAGCTGCTCTGCCCCGCGCGGGCTTCGGGGCGGCCACCCCGCCGTTAGCTGCTCAACGCGGGGCTGCAGCAGCGCGTCACGGGGCGGGGGGGGGGGGGGAAAGGCTTTGTTACGGGGACAATGTGGGCGCCCTGCACGTGCGCCGTCCCCGGGCGCTGCTCTTTAACCTGGGTCCGTGCTTATTGACGGGGCGGGATGCAGGAGCCTCCTGCCGGCTGGGAGCTCCCCTGCGTCCCCCGGGCCCAGGCCGGCCCCTGGGTGTGGATGGGCGCCGCTACTGCTGCTGCTGGCTTTGTTCGTTAGCGTGGGGCTGGCGCTCCGGGCTGATCTCCCCCTCCCAGCCGCGGACTCCTGGCATTGCTCTGCCGGGAGGGAGAGGCTCCGGCGCTGCCCCCTGCCCCTTACTCCTGGGGTGTGGGGGGCACGGGCTGACTCTGGGCGAAGGGAGGCTCTGGGCAGGGCTGTTCCCTACCCCTGTCGCCGGTGCTGTCAGCTCCTCTGGCACTGAGGGAAGGCGGCTCGGGAGATCAACCCCCACCTCGCGCCATGACCCCATGTCTGCAGGGAGGGGGGTCTCGGGACGCCCCGAGGGACCCGTGTTTGTGCTTCCACTACACTGTCCTTTAGGAAACCAAACTCCTCGTCCTTGCCTTCCCCCGAGCCCTTGCCTTTCTGTCCCCCCCAGTATATGCCCCCCCCCCCAGCTGCCCTTCAGACCCTGGGGCTCCAGGCAACCCCATGGCAAAGTTTGTCTACAAGGAAATAACAGGGCTGGAGCGCACAATGGAGTGTTTGTTCCGAGCTCCCTCCTAAAAAGTGCTGCCTGGATGAAAAATACGGGGGGAGGGGAAAGGGACTCCCTGCTCTAGCGAGTAGAAGGGAAGGAACCGTCTTGGGTTGGCGATAAGCCCCTTCGCCCTCCAGACTAGTTCACACAGAGCCTGTTCGAGCTGACGGGGCCAGAGGGGTTTCTGCCACTCTCACCGCCGAAATCCCAGCCGGCAGCAGGGGGAGGATGGTGGCAGGGAGGATGCTGCTGATGGGAGGGTGTGTGTGTGTGTGTACAGGAGCATGAAAAGCTCTCAGTTGAGAGTAATGTGCATTAAGTGCTCTGGCTGTGAATTTGCATGAGCGAAAGTGGGAGCCTGAGCCTGCAAATCCCCATGAGTTGTTTTCCTGCCTGCTGGTGTATTGGAAAAGTGGAGCAGAACTGAGACAGCCTGGGGGAAGGGGTTGGGGGAAGGTTGAAAGCTGGTGGCTGCTGGCCTCGTACAACCAATCACAGAAGTAACAATTCTTAGGTAAATCAGTTTGGGTCAGGGGATTGTTGGCAGCGGGGTCAGTGAATTCATTTGGAGCATTCTCGTGGCCCGGGAAATAATACGGAAAGTTTGATCTTAGGTGTGAAAAAGCATCTGGTGTCGGCTGCACGAACCCCTGTGTGTCAATGATTTTTCCTTTGCGTTACCAACTAGCTCTTGCTTGTGATTGGGGGAGGGAAGGAACTGGTGAACTGGTGCTGATGATTGACATCCAGAGGAAGGGTTAAATGTAAAAATCACAGTTTTCCCTGTCCGTTTGAAGCTAGGCTTCCAGTAGCTTTGACAAAGTTGAGGCAGACGGGTTTTTTTAAAACCGTAAGCAAAGAATTTCCCATGAGTGACTATTTAATGACTAGCTGTAATATAGTAATGATTAGGTTCTTCCTACATGTCTGCTTTGGTAAATCCTTGACCACTTGTTTAGAAGGAAATTTGTTTTCTTTTTTTTTTTTTTTTTTCTTTCTTAAGATAATTGCTGCTCTTTAAGTATGTGTGTAAAGCTACATACTTATGCCAATGTTTTTTGCATTTCAGACCTTTTAACTGATACAGAATAAAGATAATGAAGTTCATTACAAATACTTAACTTTGCTCTAAGTAAAAAACTGTTAATTCCTAATGAGGTGGGGGGATGTTTTGGTCTGTAATTACTAACAGGAGGGTTAAATAATCCCAAACACTTTCTATCACTGGTCTGTATACAATGTGGTATTATTTGAAATACAGGCTGAAACTTCTGTTTAATATCATCCAGCACTAAAGTTAATTATTAAGCCAACCTTAAATATACTGGCAAAATCATGTCTCCGCTATTATTCTGTCTTTGTAAAAATGACTTCAGTAACTCTGTGAGTTTGGTTTACCCATTCTTATTTACTTTGGGCCCGATTCTGTAACCCTTACTTACACAAGTAATCTTTACTCATAGAAGTAAATTAATTGACATCAATAGAACTTTTTCTGTAAGTAAAAATTACTCTCAGAAGGAAGGCTTGCAGGATCAGGTCATTTATCTACAACTTTTATGCAACTCTTGGCTGGATTATCCACAGGTTTAAAATGTGCACAAATATTACTGTTTTTAGAGATTGGTTTGTGGATTTCAGAACAACTAATGTAAAGGAAAAATGACTTTGGTTTGGTTAACTTCTCTTGTTTAATGGGGCTGGTCAACATATTTTGAAGAAAAGTAGGCCATTGCCAGCAAAACCCTTCCTTAATCGAATAGTCCCACATGACTTTGAATGGAACTAGTGGTCTGAGCAAAAAATCTAGTGTGCCAAGGTGTTGCTTTGTTTATACAGATTTCTTTAGAATATGAAACATCCCATTTTTGTATTGGTAACCCTCTACAAAAGACCCAAAGACAGTAACACAAAGGGAGAATTCTTCTTAATAGACCATGGTATAAAACCAAGCAAACCCCATATATTAAAAATATGGATTCAGTTCTACACTCCTTGCTCAGGAAAATCTTCCATTGATTTCAATGGAAGATTATTTAGAGAAGGACTGTAGGATCCAGCCTTACTGCTACAAATGCTAAACTGATGTTAAAAAAAAAAAAAAAAATCATTTCACACAATGAAAAATATTTGCTTCTCATATAATAGGAGTCAAAGAAGATATGAAACATGAGTGAATAGTTTTTCTGAATGAAAAGAATCATATGGTCACAGATGTTCTGTATATTCTCAATTAGTTTACATTAGAACTGTATATTTTTCTTATAATAGCAAAATCTACTTTATCAGCTAAGCCAATACTCCTGAAGGGGGGACTAACTGGACATTAGAATTTACAAGAAACATGTGTATTTAACATCTTTTAACTACTTGAAGATAAAACTAGATAGTAGCTATGGCCCTGTTTTAATGTTTGTAATTTGAGGAGGCCAGCTATTGCAATTGGAGGTTGAAGAAAGAGGTAGCAGCGGGTAAGGACAAGAAGCTGCCTTTATTGATTCATTGATTTTCTTTTTTAAAGGAGCAAATTAATGACCTGTGATAAATCCAAAATGGAATTGTTTGCATTAGAAAGGAAATAGGTGATTGTGAACCTGTGTGTGTGTGTGTGTGTGTGTGTGTGTGTGTTTTGTAAGGGGAAGAGGAAATGTGTCATCTTGTTTTGAAGAGTGAGAAGAGCCATACATAAATACATCTGAAAGGAGTTCACACGGCTGTGTGGGGAAGACATAAAATGTTTTAGGATTAAATTGGTCTGCGATAACATGGGGGTTGTATCTTACTTATTTGTAGGAATGCATGTTTTGTGTATTGTACATGACTACCATATATTATAATAAAATGCTCAAAAGAAACTACAGAGTAAATCTGGAAAGTAATGTTCATTTTGATATATTTTCATATATTTTGGCAAACCATATGTAGGCAGGGGCGGGAGGGGAATGTCAATGGTACTAAAACAGGAATTTTGTATTGCTAAATAGATGTAGATGTTGCTCTGTTTTTACCTTTGTTTTTTCCATAGCATCTCACTAGCAATGTCAATTCTAGATCCCGATCTTCAAAAGCTGACTCATGTGAATCATCCTTACTCATCTGAGTAGTTTCATTAAAGTAAAATGGGACTATGAGCAGCAGAGATTACTATGGTGAGCAGGAGTTTGCAGTATTAAGTGCCTACATTGGAAATTCTATTCTATGGTGAAAAGAGGTCCAGAGTGAGGGCCTGATGTAGTGAGGTGCTGAGCACATCTTTGCAGGATGAAATCCTTAATGCTAATTTTGCCCTAAATTTCTGTTATCAACGGTCCAATATGAATAATGTTAGAGTCAGGGCCATAATAAAATGTGTTGAAGTCCTGATCTTTCAATTTCCTCTTATCCCATCAGCTCAACTGGTGATTCTTAAAGCATTTTTCAATCATTCACCAATTATCCCTCATAGCATTGCTATGAGGTGTATAAGGGATACATAGAGATCTCTTTGACAATTAAATGTGGCCACCTTTGGTGCAGAATAGAGTTGTTGTACAACAGCATTCAGCAGCAGTACACAACAGTTAGGATAGTAAGTAAACAGCAGAGAAAATTTGGAGCTTGATCTGTGAACTCTTAGGCAGGTGAGTAATTTTACTTGATCATAGTGGTGCAACTCACATGAGTAAAGTCACTCATCCATGTAGTTTTTGGAGCATTGGGCAAGCAGAATTTTATTTCCAGTTGGTATTTGGTCAGGCACCAGAGTAAACATCTCTACTTTTCTTAAGATGCAGAATTAATAATAATTATCACACCTGGTCAAGAATTTGACTTAGGGCTCAGCCAAAGAGTGGCATTGGTAGATGCATAGGGAATCCTTTGGGATATTGATATAGTTCTTAGAAGGAAGAGTGCCCTCTACTGAATTGCCAATTATTGCAGATCCTAGATTTCTTCTGAAGGTCTCCAAAACTTGCCTGTCCCTTTTTAGCAATAGTGAGATCTGAAAGGGTCAAAGTGAAGGAAGTGAAAATAACATTAGAAGAAAAGACATGTTAAGCTAAGAAATCAAACATTCAGAATGTCAGAGTAGTTTATTATAAAAATATATCCTTAGAAGGGCTCATTATTTTTGACATTTCAGAAGCAGAAAAGCTGCTAATGGTTAAGGAAGGGGCCACAGGAAATAGAGAAGGGAAGAGACATATAGGAAATCTCCTGCTTCCTTCCCCATCCCCACATGAAATCAGCAAATTCTTGGCTTTTGTGTACCAGATGAACAGAAATGAGCCTGCCAGCCTAATGGCTTTTGAAATTTGGAGTTTGACTCAAGGTATAGTTTGACAATTTGAAATAGATATTGCTTTTTAAAAACAACATTTTAAAAAGTAAGAACAATGAGAAAAGAACCACATTTACATTATCCCATAATTCACTGCAAAACCCCATGAAAATTCAAAGTCTTCCAGGAGCTTTCTACAGTATGAAATTATAGTTATTTATCAGCCTAAAAGAGGGGTATGTAATACTGTGTGTGAAATACAGAAATTTTCTTGTATGAAAGAATTTTTTTTTCCCCCATTCCTAAAGTATATCTGTAGTGGTTGAAACAGAGCTGTAAAATGAAGTAGATAAACCGGCTATTAACAGAACTGCCAGTTGCTATATCTCAAGAGTGAAGACATATGGTAATTCACTACATTCAGTGATGACCTTTCTTTTAAAAGTATTGTTAGTAATAGCTATTTCTATATACAGTACTTTAGAGCAGATACTTGGAATTCATGTTTAATATGCTGCCTTCTCCTATTTCTTTTTTTGTGGTTATCAAAACTACTACTGAGGGGGTTTCTGCAAAAATATTTTTAAATGCCATATTGAAATTAAGAGGAGTTTTGCCTGCATAAAAAATTGCAAAATTGGGCCCTTCTGCGGTTCCTATATCTAATTGCCTTGAGTGGGAACCAAATTTTTATGGAAGCAGAAAGAAATGAAAAGTGTTTTTTTTGTTATGGGACTTTGAGTTTAGGTTAGGACCAAGGGATAGAGACTATGTATCAAAAGTTTTCCTGGAGGAGATAGTGGAATTCTGACTTTCTTATTGATTATGCATTTTTAATAAGTATTCCAGGTCTTGCCTCAATTTTGTAGTGACCACTGGCCTCTAGCAGTGAAAAAGAGAGTATCGTGATGAAGCTGATGAAAAGAAATGTATCTTTTATGAATCCCAAACACAATGGGGGAAATTGCATCCCAATATATTTCCTGACACCAGCAAACATTACCCCCCACTTCTTTATACCCAGCCGTGCAGACTCAATTGGATGATTCCAATATTGATTATGCTTGTATTTGGCTTTGAAATATCCAAGTAGAAAATTGGCTATAGTGGTTCCTTCATCATTCTGGTGGATTTTTATCTGTTTATTGCATGGACAATACCTATATTTTCTGATATAAATACAAATCAGTGTACACAACTTTGCATCTTTTTTGAGGAAAAAAAGCAGTTTTGTTGATGCCTGTCAAAATTTACTTTTTATTGGTAGTTTGAAATGGATTCTAAGCTAATTTCTCCTGCATTTTTGAATTATGGCCTACCTAGACACCGTCGCTGGGCTCTTCATCTATTAATCATGGAAGCTGCTTTCTTATTCGGTTGCCATAGTTTCACTGTCTCAGATAGTGTTGGGGTGCCTTGGGAAAGGCTTGAGATATACTAGGATTGCAAGCCTTGCAGTTATTTTGGCAGTAGTAGTGCTCTGAAAGAATAGAAAACAGCGTCCAACATAATTCAGTATTGGATTAAAAGAGGCAACTCCTAGATATGTCTCTCTGGACCTTATTATGTGAACATCCAGTTGATATTTACTCCCAAGATTTGCTTCTTGCTAAGTCTTCTGGTAAAAATGTACAGTTCAGAGACTAATGGCTACTTTTATCTATTGCAAGAGCAGGAAGGGCTTTTCATTAGGACTGTTGATAAATCATTGGATAAATAAGGGCATTTAGGGCTCACTAAGAAATCCAAGTAATTTCTTGCAGAATCTCTTGAGCCTAAGTACATACAACACAACATCATGTTTTTTGACTGAGTAAACATTTATTTATAGTTTCCATTATTAACTTAATTTAGCCTTTCCTTTTTTGAAGTGGCCAGCAAAACACTTCTCACTTTGAGAAGAGACACAGTGGCTGTTTGAATTATGTAGCGGGAAAAAGGAAGTAAACTTTTGGCATTCGGAACTAATGTTCTTTCAACACTGTATGAGAACAAACACTTTTTCTTTAAGATTTTAGTACCTGTTTTTAATTCCGAGATTAAAACATTTATAACTTTGTATAGGCGGAACTAGAAGTCGATACTAGTAGTTCACCAGTAAAATGTCTTGTTTGACAGTAGGGGAAAACAATGTACAGTAGTAAACTGGTATAGTAAGAAACATTATTTGTAGTACAATATGCCTTTCTCAATCTAATTATTTGTGTCTGTCATATATGATGTAAAATACTACACAGCTTTCTTTTGTTAAGTAAATTATGGATCTGTGTGTCTCTTTCCATTGAAGCAAAATTTCCATTGACCAGTGTGAGTAGGAATGAACCATTTGTTGTAGCAGATATTAAATCCTATTTCTGCTAGATTTTATTTCCAGTTTCTCAAACAGGTATCAAGTTGTTCCCACCAATTTTAATAACGCAATCTGATTCCTGTATCAATAAACTTGACCGGTATTGCCCCTTTGAGAAAGAAACCTATAAAATTTGCATCAAGCAAAGCATCATGTTAAAAGCTATGCAGCGAGATTAAAGAAAGCTTGACTTCATCATAAATGGAACTAATCTGGAAAATTGGCCCCCTTTTTACTGTGAAATGGCTAGCTTTCATTCAAGGATGAGCTTCAGTTTGGGGTTTCAATGCACCACTTTATCAGATTTTTCCCAAAAGATCAACAAATAGTTTTAGTGTAGGTGCCTATTATATGTAACCCTTCCTCATGCATTATACCAAATGACTGACTTCAAAGTCCAACAATTTAAAGTAAATTAGAGGGATAACAAGGCTTTAATTGCCGTTAGCTTCAGCAGACTTCTGAGCCCAGAAATCCATATAGTGAATTTTGTATTTTAAGTGACATAGAAGTTTTTGATCCTGTGGTTTGACTTTCCCTTAGACTGAAATTAGTCCCCCACCCAACCTTTTCCATTAACCAGAGAAAACGTGTGTTAGTGTATCCAGCATTGTGGTAGCTTGATGATCTGACACTGTAAACGGATATGCCCTGGTCACTTTACATTTCCCTTATGGATGGGAGTAGGGGCTTTCAAAAGCAAACTCACATTAATGAAAATATATCTCAGATCAAAAGCAGGAAAGGCAGTTTGCACTAGTTGCACTTTCTGCCCCCAGAACTTGTAGTACTCCAGGTAGTCTCAAGTTAGACATGGTATTGCTCATGTACCTTAATTGTTCATGAAGATAAGTAGCTCTTTTGTGAGGATGTAGATCCTATCTGATGTGGATTTTAATTAATGATTTCTGATTAGATATTTTTCTGCCTTCATTCACAGACATATATGCAGTTATATTAATTCAAAGCATTTTTTAAAGTAGCAAGTTAACTGCAATTGTATTGTCTTCCTATCCATGCTTGTTCCTTCTGAAGCCAGAAGAAAAACTCCCAAGGATTGGTCCTTGAGTCTGTTTTCAATTAAATAAAACACAGCTGATTTGAGGTTGGGCACTGAAGAATGCATATACATCTCTATAATATGCATATACATCTCTATAATATTGTAATACAAGCCTTGACAAATCCTGGGTGCCAGGTCGCCATGGTGCCCAGGATTTTTCCTCTGGCGCCCAAGAGCACTGGGGCAAAGGGCCCTCTACCACCACCACACAGAGCATGCTGGACTCCTGCCACCAAAAAGCCACTGCAGCTCCTTTTGGCAGTGAGTGGGGAGTGCTAAAGAATTCCCCCTCCCCTGCTGCCAAAAAAAAGCCACTGCCAGCAGCTCTTTCGGTGGCAAGGGGGAAAGAGGGAGAGATACCAGCGCTGTCTCTCTCCAGCGCAGCCATATCTCCCTCTTCACCATGCCCAGCGCCATCAAAAAGCTGCCAGCAGCAGATTTCTTTCGGGGAGAGGAAGGGGGCTCTTTCGGTGGCAAGCATGGCACTCTAAAGAACCCCCACTCCCCCCACTGAAAAAAAGCTGCTTCTGGAGGCTCTTTCGGCGGTGCGGGGAGTGGGCACAGGGGAGAGATGACAGCTCTGGAAGGTAAGAGTGCACCAGCAGCGGCTTTTTTTGGTGGGGCGGGGGGAAGGGCTTGCCACCGAATGGAGCCATGGCCGCGGCTTTTTTTTGGTGGCAGGGGTGTGGGAGGGCCTTCTCTGCTGGATACATAGGGGCATCTGAGTTTTTGGGCTGGCCCCTGTGTGTCTGGCAGATTTGTCGAGGCCTGTTGTAACCACTGGATCTGTTCATCTCATCAAGCAAAGAAAATATACTGTGTGAAAAGAAAGTGTAATATTTCCAAATATCTACTGGGTTTCGACAACATTGAGGTATGTTCTGCCACCCTCATTCGTATTAGGTAGTGCCTTAATCTGTGAGTAGGTCTAGTGGGCTGAACCCTAATTTGGACTGTGGGGCTGTGCACGGGCTTAAGAAGGAGCAACTTTTCACTTTTCCACAAGGTACATATGAACGGTCATACTAGGTCAGACCAATGGTCCATCTACCCTAGTATCCTGTCTTCCAACAGTGGCCAATGCCAGGTGCTTGAGAAGGAATGAACGGAACAGTCAATTATCAAGTGATCCATCCCTATGTCATCCACTCCCAGCTTCTGGCAAACAGAGGCTAGGGACCTAGCATGATGTTGCATTCCTGACCAAGCCTGACTAACAGCCATTGATGGACCTATCCTCCAGGAACTTCTGTTGTTCTTTGAACCTTGTTATAGTTTTGGCCTTCTCCTGGCAAAGGTTTCCACAGATTGACTGTGTGTCGCTTTCCTTTTGTTTGTTTTAATCCTGCTGCCTATTAATTTCATTGGATGACTCTTAGTTCTGGTGTTATATGAAGGAGTAAATAACATTTCTTTATTCACTTCCTCCACACCAGTCAAGATTTTTATACACATCTATTAATTCCCCCCCACCATCCCAGCTGTCTTTTTCCAAGCTGAAAAGTCCCAGTCTTTTTAATCTCCCTTACTATGAAAGCTGTTCTGTACACTAATCATTTTTGTTGCCCTTTTATGTAATTTTTCCAATCCCAATATACCTTTTTTGAGACAGGGCAACCAGATCTCCACATAGTATTCAAGATATGGATGTACCATATATTTATAGAGACACTATGATATTTTCTGTTTTATTACGTATCCCTTTCCTAATGGTTCCTAACATTCTGTTAGCGGTTTTGACTGTCACTGTACATAAAGCAGATGTTTTCAGAGAACTATCCACAATGTCTCCATGTTCTTTTTCTTGAATAGTAACAGCTAATTTAGATCCCATCATTTTGTATGTATGGTTGAGTTTTGTTTCCAATGTGCCTCACGTTACGTTTATCAACATTGAAGTTCATCTGCCATTTAGTTGCCTAGTCACACAGTTTTGAGAGAGCCCTTTGTAACTTTGCACTCTGCTTTGGACTTCACTATCTCTAGCAATTTGGTATCATCTGCAAAGTTTGCCACCACACTGTTTACTTCTTTTTCCCAGGTCATTTTTGAATATTTTGAACAGAATTGGCCCAAGTACAAGATTTCTGGGGGCACCACTATGTACCCCTCTCCATTATGACATTTAGCCATTTATTCCTATCCTTTGTTTCCCATCTTTTAACCAGTTACTGATCCAGGAGAGGACCCTCTCTCTTATCCCATGACAGCTTACCTGGGGCTCAGGTCTGGGCAGCAGCATTAAACAGAACTGCTGTGTACCTTCTGCTTCCCTCCTAGAGAAGGAGGATGGGGAGAAACAATGGGGAGAGTAGGTGGAGCCTGGACTCTGCTTCCCTAGTGCTCTGATACGACTGAGCCAGTGTGGGTAATGTTCTAAGGAGCTGCTGGAATGGGCCAACAGCAAACTACTTCCTACCATTCACACATGTCAGAAGAGTGGGGACACAAGGTGGGGTTTATGTCTCCAAGAGGTACAATTCATTCCTTGTGTTACTTCTGGGGTGTAGCTATGTGTCAACCCATACACAAGTTTTGTACTAAATTAATAATTAAATTAAGAATCTAGGCCAAGCAGCCTCTCCATGTAGGGAGGATTATCCACCATCAGCATGGCAAAGACTGGCTCAATATTTGTTTTGAAACATGTTTTCATTATCAGGTACCTCAGAGCAGACCTCAACCTATTAATTACAGTCTTCAAACCCAGTTCATATCTTTCAAAATACTTAGCTTTTCAGGATAGCTTTCTACTGAAAATAAGGTATAAGACATTAGAGTTTAATTTAAAGTTTTGTGTGTGAACAGTAAATTGGTAGCTTATATAAACGTCTAGTAGCATTTGACCCATCAGTTTTAGAATAATTTGTACTTATTAATTATAAATTCTCAGATTTTTCATTTATGACTTACTAATCTTTAACCATCTTACTGAGAAAGGACCTAAATTAAATTGATTTTTAATATATGCTGTAATGTGTGCTAGGAAAGTGATTACATAACATAACTTCAGAACTGTACACATCTAACAAGATTTCCTCTACTAGAAATAAATTCATGCAATAGATTTATATGGATTTTTTTCTTGGGGCAGGAATAGAGTGGAGAGAGGAAAGTAATTTCATTTTTAGCTAACAAGTAATAAGACAAACTTCTTTTTAGTGACTCTTTTGGGTCTCAATACAGCAGTTCAGGCAAAAAAAATCTTTGAATTCTATAGGTGTTTGTTTGTTTGTTTGCTGTTTTTTGTTGTTGTTTTGAGTAAGACTTGCAGAGTCTGGCCCTTAAAAGGATACTCCAGGAATGGGAAAGATTTTTGCATAGCTATAACGCTTTTTAAAATTATCTTCAAGGTGTTTCCTTTTAGTTCTGCGGAATGGAAGTTCAGCATGTTCAAATACTCTGATTAATTCCCTCGCCAGAAGCATATGTGGTAGGGTGGTGTCGTCTTTTATCCTGTTCTCAACACAAGACCCACAGATATTGCCAGAACATTTCCTTTCCCAAGGAAGAAAAAAAGGCTCCCATTCTTGTTTAATAGTCCAAAGGGATAGTTGACGAACCAGAGGCTAATAGCCTGAAAATGTGAGATAGAAGGTGGATAGGTGACTGCCCATTGGCATAAGACAATGGTTAGTGTTCTTTCATTGACAAGATAAGTTTCCAGTACAGTATATAGCAGGGGTCGGGAACCTTTTTGTCTGAGAGAGCCATGAACGCCACATATTTTAAAATGTAATTCCGTGAGAGCCATACAATATGTTTAAAACTAAATACAAGTAAATGTGTGCATTTTATGTTTTAATTAATTGAATTTGAATCTTTTAATTGAAATTTAATTTTAGAAAGGTTTTTAAAAAACCTTTAAAAAAGGTTTTTAATTAAAATTAATTTTTAAAGGTTGGGTTTTTTTAAAAAGGAAGGAAAAAAAGAAGGGAGAAAGAAAGAAAGAGAAGGAGAGAGAGAAAGAAAGGAGAGAGAAAGAAAGAAGGAGAGAGAGAGAGAAAGCAAGAGAGAAAGCAAGCAAAGGAGAGAAAGAAAGCAAGCGAGAAAGCAAGCAAAGGAGAGAAAGAAAGCAAGCGAGAAAGCAAGCAAAGGAGAGAAAGAAAGCAAGAGAGAAAGCAAGCAAAGGAGAGAAAGAGAAAGAAAGAGAGAAAGCAAGCAAAGGAGAGAAAGAGAAAGAAAGAGAGAAAGCAAAGGAGAGAAAGAAAGAAAGCTGCCCTAGGAAGCCGCCGGTGGGGGGAGGGGGGAAAGCAGACCCCAGTCCCGGAGGCTGATCCCGGCTGCCCCGCGCTGCCCCGCTGATCCCGCGCTGCCCCGCTCCCTCCGGCCCCGGCGCCAGCCCCAGGCCTCCTTCCGGCCCCGGCGCCGGCCCCAAGCCTCCCTCCGGCCCCGGCACCAGCCCCAGGCCTCCCTCCAGCCCCTTCCCAGCCCCCTTACCTGGCCGGAGGCTCGGAGGTGCAGGGACGGCCGGCAGAGCTGCTTCTCTGCCAGGCCACTCCCACCCTGAGCACGCTCTCTCTGAGCATGCTCAGGGCGGGAGATTTGAATCTCCCCAGCCGGCCGCAGCAGTAGCCTGCAGCTGGGAGGGAGCACCGGCGGGGACCCGAACGGGGGCGGGACGGGGTCGGCTCGGGCAGGGAAGTTGAGGTGGCCGGCGGGTGGGAGACCGGGAGCCTGCCCCGGCCGCGGCCACCCCGCTGCCCCGGACGCATGGGGCAGGCTGCAGCAGGGGCGGGGGCCGGCGGGTAGATTTGGCAGCGAGCCAGATGCAGCCATCAAAAGAGCCACATCTGGCTCGCGAGCCATAGGTTCCCGACCCCTGGTATATAGCTTAAATATGTTTATAATAAAAGTTGGATTATTTATAATTGAAAAAGGTGTTAAAAATATAGTCTATGTAATAATTAGGCTAATGTTCTCAGACACAGGTATTCTACTTCCTATTTAGCAAGTGCTTTACATTTTTAACATTGTACATACATATGCAATAGTTATATTTATCTGAGTTTATGTCTTAAGATATCTTGTGTAACTGAAATGCTGGAGATGACATCACTTGCAAAATCATAAATAGCACCTAACAAGTGTTGTTTGCAACATTGGGCTGCAAGCAAATGCTGCTGCTGTTTTGAAGAGAAAAGGAAAATGTAGACTTTGTAATGACTGTTAATGTCAAAGACGATATCTGTAGGAACACATGCATTGATTTACTTTGAATAGCAAATCATTTCTTTTAGACATTTTTCAAATATGGCCAGTAATCAGTGTTAGTTTAAAACAGATGGAAACACTGATTGTCATTGCCGTCCAAGAATCCTAAGAGCTTTTCAGAATCTAAATCTCTCCCTATAGTATTTTCAGAAAATAAGGTAGTGTACCAGAGCCTAATTCTGGAGTCCTTACTAATGCTGAACTTTGGGATGCATCTCTTGGGGCCCAATCCTGTAAAAGCTTTGTCAGGCAAGTAGTAATTACTTATGTGAATTGTTTTTATCAAAGCCAATTAGACTACTTAGTAAGAAAGAACTAGTTGAGTAACTATTCATGAAAATTTTGAAACAACTCACAAGAGTAAGGGCTAGAGGATCTAGTGGCACAACCTGCTTACACCTAACTTACAAAACTAAAGACCCAATCCTACTCCAAATGGTCAAATCCCTATTTATTTCATTGGGAACAGGATAGGTCTCTAAGGGCCAAATCTGGCTCCCACTAAAATCAATGGACGGTCTCCTTTTGATTTCAATGGGAGGTGAACTGGGCCATCATTCCGAGAGATTTTCAACTCTCTAAAGAAATGAATGAGTTCCATGACATTTAACTCATCATCCTCGACACATAATAAAGGTGTAAATTGGTGTTAGAAGTTGTTTTGAAGTAATAATATCTTTCTAGAGTCCATGTGGTTCAGAGAGTGTAGAGGTGAACTTTTTTCACAAGTTAAACCTGGAAGAGTTTGTTATTTATTACAGGACGACTGATCCACACTTCCATGGTCACAATTTTGTTTACTTCTTTTGGAATAAATAGCCAAAATTGCTGTATGATTTCCTTAGGAATTAAAGAGCTCTGCAAAGAGGAGTGAAATATATTTACATCCTGAGACTGTTTCTAGATATTTCTGCAGGTAGAATTTACTTGGAGACTATTTGTTGCACAAAACACGTATCTTTCCTTAGTGCTATATTGTAGCTTCAGAAAATGCCTGAAATTTCAAAAGAAAAAACTTTTGTCACTTGATGACACAACTTGTTTTAAAATCAGGTCTTCTGTAAAATTGCCCCTAAGAATGCAGTTCCAAAGGGATAGCCATGTTAGTCTAATGCATAAAAATAACAGAGTCCTGTGGCACTTTTAAAGACTAACAGATTTATTTATCGCGTGAGCTTTCGTGGGAGATAAATCTGTTAATCTTTAAAAGTGCAACAAGACTCTGTTGTTTTCCTAACAGTAAAGTATATAAGGGAACAAAGAAGGGGTTAGCTAGATATTTGTGTGCTGAGAATGAAAAACATTTGTCTTTTTAAAGTTTTTTTTACCACAGCTATTTAGATTGTGAAAATTAATAAGAAAATATGCCTTTTTTGTTGTTTCCCTTTTGATGTTACATATAGTCTGCCCTCTTGTGTTTATAAATCTCAGTGCAGACACTCTTACCAGCCAGATTTAGTAAGGGAGTGAAAACATTGAACAGAATAGAAATAAGACAGATTCAAGCAGCACTTTTGAAATGCCCTGTAGTTTTTATGTTTTTGTGTTGTCAAGTAATATAAGAAGCAGTGCAGCTAATAGCTTTCTGCAGTAGAGGCTGATGATATCCTGAAGTGGATTAGTGAAACTGACTCACAAACATGTATTGAGAGCCAATTTAGAGTTGTGGGTAAAGGCCATAATGTCTGATAGAAATGAGATTCACTGCTTGCCCTGAGGAATCTCTGCTAGGATTTTCATACACTTTTGAGGCCCAATCCTACTTCTAATGAAAGTATTGGTAAAACTCCTGTTTAATTTCAGCGTAACAGGATCTTGCCCTAATTCTCCAGGTTAAATAAGAATGTCAGGATATACAAGTGTTAACAACTTGGTCATGAAATAATACATTTTTTTCCTTCACTGAGGCCAGGACTGTTCCTTTTGACATTACTGCATATCAGGTTGATATTAAAATAGTGCGGTCTAGCTTTAGCTCTAAATTATTTGGTTTTCTGATGATCATTCAAAAGAATTATTAACATGGCAGATTAAGTTCAAATAAATTAGCTGAATTTCCTACAAAGAAAGGAAGCAAGCAAGAAAGACTTCACAGCCTTTAAACAATCTCCCCCACCCCCCAAGCCAGTGAAATAAGAAGGTAAAAATTTCTCCAAGTTATGAAATAGTTTCTGGCAATAGTCCCAATGTTCCCATTTACTCAGATGAAGTATATTTTTCCTGGCTCAAATCAGTATTTATCCCTTATTTTATGTTTTAAAGAAATACGAGTATTTTGAAATGTAGAAAAGTTTTTGGAGGATGCAGAAAAATAGGCTGCCATAGCTTTGTATTGAGTGAGTGCTCAGTGCTGAAAGAGAATTAAGGTGAATTGCTGTTTTAATTCTAAGCATGTTGATAATTCAATTAGTGGTGGGCCTTCCCCTCATATCCTAATGCAGGGTTGGGAAAACTAGGACCCCCAGGATGTATTTGGCCCACGAGCACCTGTGCTCCAGCCTGCGAGCCCCTGCCACCCCCCCTTCTCTTCCCGCCCGCCAGCTTCAGCAGTGGTTTGCCACAGCCAGAGCTCTGCCGCTGCTCCCCCTCCCTCCATCCCAGCTCCAGGATGGGGAGGCTAGCGGTGGGAGGGAGGCGGAGCAGAGTGGTCTCAGCATAGCTAGAGCACTGCCACCCCCTTTCTGCCTCCCAGCTCTGGGGCCAGGCTCTCAGCTGCCACGTGGCCCCACTGGCCCACGGCCTCAGCTGGTGTAGTGCCCAAAATCATATGCAGGCAGATTTCATTACTTTGGTTGTTCTGAGCATGCTCACTGCTCAGATCAACCAAAGTAATAATCTGCCTGCACATGGTTTGGGGCACTACACCAGCTTCCCAGAGCCAGGTCTGCACCAGCGTGCCACTCCCCCACAGCTACCTGCGGGGCCACGCTGCGGCTGAAAGCCAACCCTGGAGCTGGGAGGAAGGAGGAGGGGCGGGGAGGTTGAAGCTGGGAGGGAGGCTCTGCACCCACCCCACCCCCTGCAGCCGGCTCTGCACCCACCCCACCCCCTGCAGCCAGCTCTGCGCTCCCTGCCTGGACAGTTCCCTGGGGGCTGGTTCTGGGGCCAGTTCTGCCTGCCACCAGCCAGCCCGGCCAGTCACAATTATTGCCCACCCCTGTCCTAATGGATACTGAGTATTAGCATCCAGATCTGACTTTCTTCAAAGGTTAGTATGTATTTGGACCAGGTTTTAAAACTCAGTGGGTTTAAAACATTTTATTAGCATTGTGCTGAAATAGCACAAAAGCTGTCAGTCTTCACACAGTTTATTGCTTTAAAAACTGTCAAATTTTAAATCTGGAGCAGGCAAAAAGATAATTTTAGTAGTGTCTTTTTAACCATCTTTAATTAAACTACTGCCTGATTATTAGCATTTAGGGCCTAATTCTGAGTTTGCTCAACTCTTCCTGAACTTAGAGAGTGCTATTTCAGACTTTTCTTCAGACCATTCTGCTTGGAGGTAAGGTTTACAGCTATGAAGTGAATGAGGGGCTGTGCAGATCCTTTGAGATTCATGAAAATCCCAAGAAATCTGCAGAAGGGCAAGCCCATCTGCTCCAAGGCCCTATGCCTGTGGTTCCTTAACCCTCTTTTGCTTCAAGGCAGTGTGTCACCATTGAGTCCATCTGGCCAGGGTATACGCCTCTTGCATTTGCCTCTCAATCACCCAGTGGATGGAGATTCCCTATGTAGGAGAGGAGCAGTGGAAAAGTTAATGTGACTTTATGCTGCATTAATATTTGTGTGGATTCTCAGAAAGCATTCTCTGCTCTCTTGCTTTTGGCCCAGGTCCATGCTCTTCATCTCTTCTCTGCCCACTCCCCAGTCACAAATCTGCAACCTTACCCTGGCCCTTTGGGGCAGCATTTAACTTCTCCTTGCATAGGAAAAGGAAAAGACCTGTATATAAAAGATTTCCTCAGCACACTTATCTGAGCAGGCATGATCAGGTCCTTTTTGCTTTTGTTTGTCTGTTAAATTATGTCATTTACATTATTATTGTGAATGTTTATAATATGTTTCAGCCCCAAATGGTGAGAGACTCTCAATGTAGATAACATAAAATGGACATATGAATTAAATGAAGGAATTAGAAAATCTAAAGTCTTTCTCTTCCTGGGTGTGTCATGGAAGTGATGTAGCTATGCTCAGTTGTGTGAATGAGAATAAGGATGACACCTGATTGCTTCACTGGGTGCCTCTTTCCTGCCAGTAAACCAGTCTTTCCAGTCAAGCCATTTATTTATTTGGATTGATGTGCTAGTTAATAATCTTTTAGCATATGTAACAAATTAAGAACAATAATTATACTGCCTATAATGTCTCAGTATCAACCAGAAACTATCCAGTCATCTATTCCCCAGAGTCTATCCAGTCTTCTATTCCTGCCCATTAAAGAACCTGAGAAAATATACATCCTGAAGGTCATTAAAGATGGAGCATGGCTGAGAGAGATTTTTTTTGGGGGGTGGGGGGAAAGGGAGAAGAGGAAGCATGAGTTCCAAAGGCAAAGACCTCTCATGAAGAGCACCTGGTGACCAGTCCCATCTCTTAAACCAAGATGTTAACTCCAGCTCCTTTGTGCAACTGCCACAGAGCCAAACAATAAGGGAGTTGGTCTCTTTGATAATGCCTGTATTAGTATGGGTGTGACTAGGAAGAAGGAAAAGATCTGCTTAATGAAGGGGTGGGCCACTCTGGAGATATTGTCTGAACTGGATTTCAGTTGGAGGTAGGAACCACAAAATACTGGCCAACCTCAAATGCCTGGGGTTGGTTACTACCAGCAACAAAGGGAAAAAAATGTGTTAAAACAAACCTTAGAACATATGATTTTCTAGGACTGTGCACAGTACTTCCATTAATGTCAGTGGGGATTCAGCATGTGAAACAAGAACAGAATTTTTGGCTACCACTGTAACTTAATCTAACAAAAGCAAGAACATTTAAAGTTAAAGCCATTTAAACTCTGATTTAAACTCCTTCCCTTCTGCCTCTATATTACGGTACACAATATAAAAGATCAAACATGGTTTTGGAAGCCGGCAGTATTAAATGGAAAGAAAGTTAAGGGTGGCATGGCACCATTAACTACATTTCTTTGCTTTCCTTAAATGAAATCCTTAACATTCTTTGACAAGGTATTTTGTCTCTAATACATATTTTTAGCCCTATTAACCCTCCGTTGGCTAAAGCAGCAGTAGGGAGATGCATCCTTCTGGTGAAGCATACATCTTAGAGCAATAAATAATACAGTAGTTACCTGAGGATAGCACCTGTCAGTTTCTTGAGAGAGATTTTAGAGACATCTTTGGAAAGTAAACAATATTTGAAAAATAGTTTGTGACAAGTTGATACTTACTGTGTATGTTCAGTACAGAAGTTTCCAGGCTGGAAAAGTCCTTCCAAATAGCCTTTTGCACAGCAAAACTTCTAAGATGGTCCAATGCAAAGTAACACATCATCTACCTTGTCTATGTTTTCTTTGGAAGGAGCTTCAATCCATTTGAATTAAATGAATGGTGCTGTATTGATTGTAAATCCCCAGTACAAAAAAGCCCTTCATTAAACTGAAATGAAGACTGCAAGAACACATCAGTAATGGCATATATATTACCTTTCAAGAGTATAAATAAAGTTGTAACTCAGGAAATTCAGTGTTAAGGTCAAGCTCACAATATGTTCACAAACCACTGACAGGATAGGTAGTTGCAGTGAAGGTAGCCTTTGTTCTTGGCAGTTGCCTTCTCATCCTAAGTCTTGGGTCACTATGGAGGGACAGTACAAATATCCAGGAGTGTGACATTACCCAGGATGCAGTCTGGACTGTTGAACAGCCGTGCCCTCTGTCCCTCCCTCCTGCCCCAACCTAGGGTGCTTTTTACACTGCTTTACTTTGAAAATAGCCATTCCTGGTCAGTTAAGACAATCTCCAGCATGTAACTTGCTCCCAGTTCCACCTTATTCAGTGTTACTAGCTAGCCACTCATGAATTAAACTGCAGAGCAAAAACCGAAAGCTCTCTCATCCCAGACATTACCTCAGAAACGTGCATATTGTACTGTCCAACATACTGCGGAATAATGTAAATTCACATGAAGTCTGTCATTTCATCAATGGAAAATGATATCCACAAACCTTGTTATCCCAAACCGAGCTTCCCACATACTTTAATCCAAACACATTGTTTAAGATAAACCGGTAAAGCAAATTTATTAACTACAGAAAGAGGAGACAGTTTTTAAGTGACTAACGGTAATGAGGGGTAAGTCAGGATTGGTTACAAAAGAAATAAAAGATAAAATGCAAGCTGATAGCTAACAAAGCAACAGAATTCAAAGCAAAGGCATTTCTCTCTCCACACACTGCAGTAAATTTTACAGGGTGGGTCTCTTTCCAATCAGGGACCTCTCTCCTTTAGTTCAGTGGCCTTCAGGTATTCATTGATGTCCAGAGCAGAGAGATGGGAGGAAGAAGAGTGAAAACAAGCATTTTCCTCCCATCGTTATAATTCAGTTTCTTGTGCTAGAAACATCCTTGTTGAGTCATGATGACAAAACAGTCTCTTGCAGACATGAGGCTTGAACCATTCCTGTGATGGGATGTAAATTCCATGTTTACTTCTTCCCCCTGCTGGAGAATGACCACTGAAGCAGATGATAGCTCTTTGATACCTCGTTGGGGTGCCAGTGTGCCTTTATCGCTGAAAAATTGGGTTTGGCCTTTTATTTTCTTACCCTTTGAGCATGTTATAACAGTGTTACACTGTAGAGTCTTGTAACTTTAAATACAACATTGCCATACATATTTTATCAGGACAATAAAGTTCAGCAGAAAATGGCTTTTGAAATGATACCTCACAAGGCACACTGTATAAAATATATTATAACCTTACAAAGGGTGAACATAGGGTACAGGTTGTCATAGGGAGACATCCAGGAAACATTTGCAGAACAGGGGTTATAGGGAACCAGGAAGAACAGGTGTCTGCATGAGGCATAGGGATACTTTCAGGATCAGAGGAGGTGAGGTGGGGAGGTGTGTCCTGGGGGGAGCTCAGAAGTACAGGAACAGAGGTGGGGGGTAAACACTAGCACCTTTGCTGTCTTCTCCACCTTACAAATCTGTGTGGTTTGTACTAAAGGGATTTCTTTTTGATGAACCCTTCCATCAAAGGTCATCAGGAAGTGCTCAGTGAGTGGGGAAAGTCAGAGAAAACAGGAAGTTTAGGGAACAGGAGATCATCTTCCTGTAGAACTTCTGAGATTTGTAGGTGAAGAAAAAAATAGAAGTCCCCACCTGACCTACTTTTCCCTACAAAGCCTTAGGAGACGCACTGACCCTTCCTGGAAGCCTTTGGTAGAAAAATTCTCTTTTCGCTATTTACAAGTGATTGGGTTAAAATGGAGCTCTAGCTCTGCAAGTACAAGGGATTGATACTTTTAGAAAAAGAAGTTTGTCCTCCAGCAGTGATTTGACATGTCACATGACATGACATGTGATGTTCACCAAAGCCAGTGTTGACGCTCCTGAGTCTAAAGCACATAGATCTTTATATTAGAATTGAAATTCTGGTTTTGAGCAGATGATGGAAGTAAAGTAAGTGTTATTGCTCCCCTGCCTGGTTGTTTGCTTTGCCACAAAGTAGCAAAAAACTCGGAAGACTTCTGGAACTCTGGTGAGAACCTCTTATTTTTAGGATGTCCAACATTAGGAGGCAGTTCACTTCAAACTTTGGATCTTCTAGTTTGACCTCAACACTCACTTACCACTGATAGGACTCTTAATGGATTTTACAGAATGGAGGAATTTGGGGCCTCTAACAGAAACTGTTTTAACCCAGAATCTGTAGTAGGTGGGAGGCTTTTCTAAGCGCTGGTCCTGGAGCAGCTGATCTTTGTTGAACTACCCACTCCCGTCCATATAGGGTCAGACCAAGGTTGCGGCATTTGGCAGGGCTTTCATTGCTGCTGTCCATGCTCTACTTCTGTGATGATTTGGAACTATCAACCTGGCATTTTTCATAAGATTTAAAACATGAGCAAAATGTACTGAGAAGGAACCTGTATATTGCAAAGCATATACTGCGGTGAATTTTTGAAACTCAAACTGCAATGGAAGTATTCCCTGACATATTCAAAATACAGAAGTACTGAACTTTTCAAATGATTGCTTTAAAAAAGGGATTAATCCCTATCTTGATTATGAATTTGCTAGAGGAGCTTGTTCATGTTATTCTTTTGACTGTAATTGATTAATAACAGCTTTGATTTTTTTTCAAATATATATATATATTTTAAAAGGACAGATTTGAAACATTCCTCAATTAATTTAAACTGGGCTTTCCAAATCTAAATGGTCTTGACATTGACAGTGTCCCATTAATAATTAGATGGACTTGCTCCTACTTGGATAGGCTGCAATTAACCGTCTTTGGTTCAAACAGACAAACTGTCTTTTCAGTTCCTGGAGCGCTTTGTGAATGTTTTTAGTATTGGTTGCCTGTGTGTGTTGAGAACAAGTGCTAAAATTCAGCTTTATTATAAATGATGCTGTTTTGTGCCAAATTGTTTGAACCCAGAAGAAACCTGTCATAGCTACATTATAAATTAAGTTACACATATATGTATACCATACATATTTTCTAATGGCAGTGTTTGTTTATGACCCATGTCTGAATTGGTTTATTCATGGTGCAGTGCTCCATGGAACGTGACAGCTTTCAGAATGTAAGAACCTTGATTGTTTTCCCTCCCTCCTACCCATCCCCCCCCTGCATGGAAAGTAGCTCTGATTAAAGGAGCCAGAACATACTCAATCGGTAGTGCTGTGTGCTATTGAATCCATTGTTTTATTCTTCCAGTAAGAAGCCAAATCTCATTTTATAGCACAATGTGTTGTAGAATTTTCACTTCATTAGGACAACAGACGTCCCTATGTCCTGGTTTTCCCATTTACTAACTGCTGCCAGTACTGTACTATTTTCTGCATGTGTGATTGTAACCCATTTCTCTGAAAATTTGGTCCTTTATATTATCAGAGAATACAGGCACCATATACTATATAATTTGTATACTAATGAGCTTGTATACTAATGAGACGAAGACACAAAGATGGCAGTGTCTTTGATATTTATTCTTAGTGTAGCTTTTTGGACTTGTTCAGGGTGGTCTTAGCGGAAGAGTTTTGATAAGCATTTCTTGTGTGTGTATTCATATTTCTTAACATCGAAACGAAAGGTTATTAAATGATTCATTCAATGTAACACCGCAGTTGGAAAAGTAAAAATACAGTTAGGTCAAGTTTATGAAATAGATTAAAATGCCAGAGGGGAAACAAAGATATTTATTTGAAATTTGTTACAATTTCTGCATATGCCACCTACATATGGTGTCCGTATGATGAATGGCAGAGCCACATGTCAAATAGCATTTGTTGTGTACCTTTGGCCATCGTACCTGCACTTTGCCCACTACTCAATTCCTCCTGGGATTACTTACAAGTACAACATTCCAAATTTAGGAGCAGCTTTGACCAGCTGCAATTTAAAAAAAAAACAAAAAACAACAACCCTCTAGAAAAATGTAGCTCTTTTACCCAGTAAATGAAGAAATACCTGCTAAAAACACTTTGCCCAAGGTCAAGGACAATATTCAGTCCTGCCCCAGTGAGAGGTGTAGGGATTGATATCTTCTGACCTAACCTGAGAATTAGAGAAGAATGGTAATATCTCACTTGATCTAAATTAACATGCATCAGCTCAGTATCAAGCCTGAAAACTAAACTATTGGAAAAAGGAAATCTGCATACTGCCAATCGGGCACAAGGCACTTGTTTCCAGGGATATTTTTAGGTACCAGAACTTAAAATGTTGACATTATTAGGTATAGAAAAACTAATTAGGGTCATTTTTGAGGTTTCCAACATTGTATTATTCATAATTTTTCCCCTACTGATTTCTGTAAACTCAGATGCCAGGTAACTAAAATAATAGGCTTAGGTGTTAATAAAGATATACAAAAATAGTACCAATTGCTAAGCATGCTTAAATGTAGCTATTACTAGCAACATTACAGAAACTTCATTTCATATCATAGTTCCAGACCCTTGATCCGCTCCTGTCATATTCTGAAATATTATGTAAAACAGATTTTTAATGGGAAATAGAGGAGGTTTTGAATGCTGATTCAAATGATAGAAATGATGTTCCTGCTTTCTGCAGTGTTTCTCAGACTGACACAACCAATGGAGATAAGGTTGAGAGAACTGTGGAGCCACATTGGTAACAGAATACCGCCATCAGAGTGTTTTGGTATAGCAAAATATTGTTAGCATTAGCAAATTTGCTAGGTTATTTCACAGTACTGATTTCAAACCCCAGAACTGGAGCACTGAAGCTCTTCCATATCAAGTCACATTTGAGATAACAATTCTTTCCATAATCTTTTTTCAATCCATATAAACATTGATGACATTGTAAAATTTGTAGCAGCCTTTCCATCTAAAAGTGCAGTTCAGTTTCATTCACCAAAGGAAAATGAGTGTCATGTTTTTGTCTGTTGCATGAGAGAATCACAAGTTTAGGAAATTGACACTGGAAATAGACTGCACAAAGAGGAAGACAAAAATCTGTAGGCCTCTGAAAAAATATGCAAGAAAGGTGTTGTTAAAGGATGGATCCGCGTTGTACAGTATGATCTATCTGAGTACTGCTCAATAACTCATTAACATTCAGTATGTATTAGAGCTGATACAGGGCTTGTAAAGTAAAATGGAAATACATCTAGATAATCTCTCTTTGTATGGATTATAAAGAAGAGGCATGTGACTTAATTATCACAGACCTAGTTACAAGCTGCGTATGAGAAAAAGGAAGGTTGGCCTAATAGTCAAAACACAGGCTGTGGAGTTAAACTATTTTCATTCTAATCTCCAGTCAGGGTCAGATTTTGGGAAATCATAAACCTTTGGTGCCTTAGTATACCCCCATCTGTAAAATGAAGATAAGTTTAACCTATCTGGCATGGGTAATACAATGTTTATTAATTAATGGAATATGCTGCAGAAGTTCAGAGTTTGCTTGTTTGTTTAATAATGGCTAATACTATTAAAATAAATGTCTTATTACAAAGTCATATGACAATTTATTATGAATGAAGGGATTTTTTTTCTCCAGAGTTTTGCCTTTACGTTTTATCTGCCTCATTCATTTTTTGCAGCTGTTAAGAAAGATGCCTGGCCTGACTTCCAGACTAGAAATAACAGCTGCAGGGGATCCCTATCTCTGCAGATCAGGCTACTAGAACTTTACTTGCAGCTCACAGAGTAACATCGGTATTCCCTTGAGCAAGAGCCCACAGTTCTTTTTACACAAATCTCCCCTTGACCTCTATATGAGCTGCACATGCCTAAGGGCTGCTGTATCAGGCCTTTCATGGATCGGTTGACATGGAAGGTACATAACAAAAGCAACCAGATCCCCTTCCTGTTTCCCCAGGAAGATTATGAAAAATCCCATTGAAACACACCAAATTCTCATTTGCAGAGTCCATTCCCAAATCTAGGTCTCACAAGTGGCACTAAAATGTGCCTGATCAAAATCAAAATTAAGACAATAGTTCTCAAGAAAGTTTTTAACTTTCTGAGTTCCTCAGAATTCCAAGTAAATATAGTATTGCCACCCATGACTATTCAAAAATCATGAGTCAGGACCCAAAAAGCAATGAGGAGGTTGACTTCTAAATCATAAGATTTAAAAAAAACAACTTAATGTTGAGTTCTTTTAATGCCTTCTGGTTTTTCTGCCTTTGAAATTCACATTTTCAGTCTTTTCTCCCTAACTCTGAGGGCTAGAAAACAGGAGTTCTTTTTTAACAGACACTGAGATTCTCATGTAGTCACAAGATTCTAGATGCTGATGGTTAAAGAGAAACAGCAAATATCATGTGACTCTGAAACAAAAAGCAAGAGTTAGGAACAGTGGAACTATAAAAACAAGTTGCTTTAAAAACATAAACGTATATTGCATTTCCTGACAGTTGTTCCTCTGGATCATTCTGTTTGCAAACAATATTGATTTTTGTCATATGTCACTTAGCACAAAAGATACCTTGAGTAATAAAGAAATAAAGGTTTGCTAACTAGTTACATCAGTCACTCATTGTCAGTTACCACAGTGTAAACAAGATAAAACACCACAGTAAACAGTTTGTTGGAACTAATGCTGCTCCTGTGGATTTCACGATTGCATTGGTTTGAGGATGGATTGTGAATCAATTGTTGGATATACAACATGGTTTAATTTAAACAGGATTTCTCACACAATAAGGAACTAGTCAGCATGAAGAAGTTTGGCTGAATCTGGCATGTGGTGATTAATGCAAAAGAAACATTGGTATGGGAGAAACAGGCAGGCAGATAGATAGTTCTTAATACATAGAGTTTAAGAAATTAGCAGTCATGTTTTAAAATTTCTCAGGCTGCAAATACATACATATTTTTGTATGAGAGGAAGATGAGAATAATTTTAGAACTGTATCAATAATAGTCTAGTGTGTAACACAAATCCAGATGAACGTAACTCTGTAGGGGATTGTGTTCAGCATAGTACATGAAGAATATGGTGCCCAAGTATGTTGAACTTTATTTCTTGAGCTTTGCACAGAAAGTTTACCCTTTTGTGACCAATGAGATTTTATCGAAAAAAATGCCATGTGCAGTGAACACTATTTTATAATCCCCAAAAGTCTTCAGCGCCGAAATCTAATGGTATCTGATAGCACACCAGTTTTATTTGAAAACAGGAATTCCTTTAATCAAGGCTTGAAACAAACAAAAACCAAAATGTTCAGGAGGGCAAGGTCACCTTAAATTGGCCAGAAGCAGTTCCATAGTGTCCACCGCATCCAGCTACAACCACAATGGAAGAATGTGACAAAGAGCAGGGAGGCGGTCCAGTACCTCTGCTAAAAATATATTCCATGGCTGGATATTTGGCTTCTGTAGTTGCTAAAAGTAACCTGTACCTGCAGGAGCTAGCTTCTAAGTTAGACCAGATACAGAAGGATAAGAAAAACAAAAGGAGAACATTCTCAACCTTTACTTATGGTCATTCTAAAGCCAGAATAGAAAATATATGATGATTTATTTTAGCAATCATTCCTTTCAGCATTATTTATGAAGCCTGTATAATTTCCCATGGCAGGAATATTTCTCCAATATTCACTTAATGTTCACTGTTTCTGATGAAGGGTGAAGCCAAAAAAACTCATTTACAAGAGCAGGGAAAGCAGGACCATAAAAACAGTAGGAGAATTTAAATTTCGAAGGTATATTTTGCAGTACCTGCTCAGTTCTAATGATGAATGAATCAAATAGACTCCTGAAAGTTAAGGATGAAGAAGACATACTAGATTATTGAGCACATCCTCTTGCAAAACAGGATATGGCCTTTTGGCTAAGAACAAATGTCATGTCAATTTAACATCTGGTGTTTGCTCTGCTCATAAACTAAGAGAATGTTTATCAAGTACTTATAGATAGAAAAACCCATTTGCAATTTAGATAGTAACCAATAAACAGCATAAAAAAGTTTTGTGAAAGATGTAAAACTAATTCAGAAAGAGAAATGATATGTTACAGTGAACATTGTACATTTTGAATATTATTCACTAGTAGGTTCTAAGGAGTTTTAGGCTACTGCCTGTTGTTACAGTATCTTATTACCTTTCGTATCAAATCGATTAGTAGCAGTGAAGTTCTTATTGGATTTCATGGAGTTTACAAAGCATTATACATTCACTTTTCCTAGATTGTTAACATTTGTCTCTTTGGAATTCTGTGCTCTAGAGAACTACAATACTGAAATTGTCATGTTTTGAAAAAAACTTTACAGGCCCTGACCACATACTCTATATGCAAGAAGAGCTCCAGTTGACTTTAATAGTCTGTAAGATAACTGATAATTACAGGAGACATACATATTACATACTGAGCCTTAGATTAGCCATCACTTTTACATAGAGAGTCTTAGGTCTAGGCTACACTCGCGGCACTTTTCGGTGGTA